>OX336372.1:38498647-38862173 GCA_946902895.1 Fragum fragum
TTTCACAATCAGATCCTCACATTGCTAAACAATGTGGCTATATGAGACGTAATCGTACAACCATCTAACCCACAACTAATAAAGAAAATAGCGTCACTTTTATGCTTTATGGAAACGTGACTGATATAATCAACACCATTGTTAGCTTCCTTTGAACAAAAGCCTCACCGCATGTCTATATTGTGGATATGAACAGTGAAATGACGTTTATTTACCTTGGCGCTATCTTTCCTGCTTAAACGACTGCAGTAGAATCCCCAGTGTCTCCGAAATGCACCAAAATCTCAAACGGATGCATTCACGATAATAAGCGCAGCAATCTTCACCGGAAGTGACTCTAGCAACCTCGGTAACACAGGGCGTTCAAAATTAACACCAATATTGTTGATGTCGCTTTTACATGTCGGGTTAAGATTTGAATCAAAGGCACGGATAATCCTTTACAGCCTTTTTGTACAAATGAAGTAAGCAATGTTAACCAAGGACAATTAAGTGAAGTACCGAATTCGCTTTTGTGTGTATGTGTGTGTGTGTTATTACTGTTGTTGTGTGTGTTTGTTTGTTTTTGTTTTGTTTTTTTGTTTTTGTCTGTTTTCTTTTGCGTACAAGGATTTTTTCCGAAGATAAGGCTGATTGGGATTTATTTCAGAAACTGTTTATATTTTGATCTACTTTTATACGCCTTATGTCGTGTAATTTAATATGAATGATTTTTCTTGGTTTTGTTTGTTTGAATGGGGGTTAACGCCGCTTTTAACAATCTTTCAGTTATATCGCGGCGGCTGGAGCACCTAACAATGGATTCCTGTTATTTCTCTCACCAGTACTACCACCACCCCCCTTCCTAGCCTCCAGCTGCTATCCCACATAGGCTTACGATTATCTGCCCATTGGTGGTAGACAAATGTCGGAAAGAGTATTGCCGCCGTCGGGGATCGAACCCGGGACCCTTTGAACGAAAGTCCGACGCGCTACCAACTGCGCTATGACGGCGGCGATTTTTTTTTTTTTTTTTTTTTTTTTGGAAAGTGCATACTCAAAACTATATTTGTGTGTAGAAATGATACCCAGATTTCGATATTTCTGAGTATCTTTTCACAGCCGCGTTAATATTTGGACTAAGACTTGTCCATAATACGTAAATAAACCTTTTCCAATAGCGTTTATCTACACTTGTATATATATATATAGTGAAAAAATGTAGTTTACTTAAATTGGTATAAATAAAAGCTCGTTCGTGCTTTTGCAAGAAAACTTGCGATTTGCACCTAAAATGATTTGACTTGAAGTCACTACCTAAAAAGTATTTAAGTTTCCCTGAACATAGCGTATAGTAACACTAATGGTGAAGACCATTGCGATCTAGTTTAAAAAGAAAATTTACGCCCCAAATGGATTGAAGTTCCACCGATTAAAGAGTAAAGTCTCTCTGAATTATGCCTACAGTAACACTTATGGAGTAAACAGTTGTTAATTAGTGTAAAAGGAAAGTAAACACTCAAAATGGATTGAGGTTTCAACATTGAAAGAGAAAAGTTTATCTGAATTTAGCGTTAGGTAACACTTGCGGTGTAAATTATTTTGAAAAGATTGTTTACACTAAAAATGGATTAAGGTTTCACCCCAGGAAGAGTAGAGTTCCTCTGAACAGTGTAAACTATTGTAAGCTAGTGTGTAGGGAGAGTTTACACCCAAAATCGTGTGAAGTTTCACCATTGTAAGAGTAAAGTATCTCTGAATTTAGCGTATAGTTACATTGATAGTGTAAACTATTGTAAACTAGAGTAAATGGAAAGTTTACACCCAAAATGGATTGAGGTTACACCCCTGAAAGAGTAAAGTTCCTCCGAATAGTGTTAATTATGGTAAATTAGTGTTTAGGGAAATTTTATACCAAAAATGGTGTGAAGTTCACCATTGAAAGAGTAAATTTTCTCCAAATTTAGCGTATTTTTACACTAATAGTGCAAACTATTGTAAACTAGTGTAAAGGGAAACTTTAAACCCAAAATAGTTTGAAGTTTCACCATTTAAAGAGTAATGTAACACCAAATGTTCATTGCTGATTATACACTATTTTTCGTGTTATTTAACACCAAAGTTGAGGTAACTATTCTCAGAAACTGAGAATTCACACTTACATTGGTGTAGAGGAATGTAACACGAATATTGGTGTTACTGTCAACCTTTTTTGGTGTAACTTAACACACTTTTTTTACAGTGTGGCCACAGCCACTAAACTCCAACAGGAAGTTCAATTTCAATATTAAACGGCGTCTGATTGCAACATGAAGTTCCACTTCGATTTTAAACGGCGTTATTTTGCCAAATTTTACAACTAACATGTAACAAAACAGTAAAAATGGTTGGTTGGCGACTTAAACTGAGTTCGTTTTAATTACTTATTTCACAAACTTTCAGATTGTTTAAATTGTTGTAACCCCACCCATTCAACAAATGGGACTGGTCACACTTAAATGGACCATACAGAAATTGTAGAAATCATCGACACAGCCTGGCCTAGACCAAGAAGTTTTTAATTTTATTGGATTCGAAAACAGTCATTCTACCGTGAAAAAATATATGCAACTTTCTCTAAATTTTAACCAATATTGACCTCTGCCGAATATCAGCTCGTTTAATTACTTATTTCACAAACTCTCAGATGGTACTTTTTCGTCTGACGGATTACATGCCAGATAAATTGGCAAACTTACGATAGTGCACACGGGGCAAAATTAACTCATTGTCAGCGACAATCTTTTTAGACTGGTCCAAATAAAGGAAGTGGCAGACATTTTAAAAGTGATGAAATTAAAGAATGAAGGCCAAATAGGAAAAACACAGTGAGAAAACAAGAAATTACTTGTCACAAGCAATTTCTCATTTTTGACAATGCTTTCTAAATTTCTATAATTTCTATTTCCTATATTTTTCAACGGTGGATGAACATGCGGAATTCTATATAAAAAAGGGGGTGAGCAGATGACATTGTAAAGTAAGTATAATTCAAAAAGTAATCATCCTATATGACAGAATAAAATGTGGGAAAAGAATAAATTGTTAGTTACAAGCAATTACTTCTTTTTCCACAATATTTTCTTTAGTATAATGTTACAGAGACGCAAAAACAAGGGATTGTACAGGAAAGGGTTAAAAAGATTTGTCGATTTGTCTATATGTATATGCGAACCTCGTAAATACGATACAATTTGGACTCGGTCAGCTAGACGCGGAAAGGGAATTAATGTGTATCTGCTTTGACCCCTTGATAACGTGTTATTATTCCCCTTACATAAATCATCTAGACTACATAGGTTCAGTCTATTTCCATCAGTATGAGAGGCGGGAAGATACAGATGACCGCCTCGCAACAGACTGATGCATTTTGACTTTTATTTATCATTTTCTCTGCGTTGCGATCCTTACAATATGACGGAAAAGATTCAAATCAGAGAATTTCTCATGTCAGTGATTAGGATATGCAACAACCATGGAAAGGGTAATACTAGGAGAAGGCAAATAGATCTGGACAGGTTCTAGTGATTAAACCCATTCCCACACAATGACCCTTTTTGACGTTCTTCGAGAAAAACAATCGGGAAAACATTGTGTAAAATGAAGAAATTGCTTGTTACCATATTTTCAACCCCAAAAGATAAAAAATTCTAAAATTTCACAAACTTTGAATTGTCGTCTGCAATTCCTTGCAATTTGGACCAGTCTTAGTTTTTGCTCAGTGGTAATGGATTTATAGGTAATATATATATCTAGACAAAGGTAGATGTACATTTATGTCTTAACCCTTTCCTGTTTTGCAAAATTTTAGACCCGTCCAAATTCAAAGCTTTTGCAAACGAAAATATAAAGTTGGTTTTATTTGAAAACTAACCATTCAGTAGGGTAGAAAACATTGTGGAAAAAGAAGAAATTGCTTGTTACAAGCAATTTCTTCTTTTTTCACAATGTTTTCTCAATTATGAAATCACAGGGACGTAAAAACCAGGGATTAACCAGGAAAGAGTTAATTGATCAAGTAATTATAAATCTTTTTCCAATAGATCTAATGTAGCAAAATCCACCAAAGGATTTTCTGCAAAAATCTGGCGAAATTCAATGATATCCTAGCACCTTAGCAAAGATGACTTTGGTAAACAGTAGCAGATTTAGAGGGGTGGGTGGGGTGATGTTCCAGTCATTTGCAGCTCCTTGTTGCCTAGTTTTATTAATGGATAAATTTAATAAGAATTCAATAATAATAAGATTTCGTACCCCTGTTGAAAGAGTTTATAGTCAATATTCAAATTTGAATTTATGAATAAAACCAAAATAGGGAAGAAAACATTGTGAGAAAAGAAGAAATTGCATGAAATAAGCTAGCTATCCTTTTCTAACAATGTTTTCTATAATGATATTTCTTAAGTGTGTAAAAAAGCATGATTGAGTTGAAATCCGTAAATTAGATTACATGTAAACCCATTCCCACTCAGTGACAGTTCTGGATGCACCACAAGAAAAAACAATTTGGAAAATGTGTAAAATGCAGTAATTGCTTGCAACAAGTAAGCTCTTCATTTTACACAATATTTTCTGCCCAGAAAGTTAAAAAAAATCTAAAATTTCGTAAACTTTAAATTGTCTTCTGCAACTCCCTTCAATTTGGACAAGCCTACACTTTTGCCATCTGGTAATGAGTTAATATCATGCTGGACTGGATGACAAAACAGTAGCAAGAACTTTCCTCATGCTTTGTAATATATTTATATGTGATGATGTACTTTGTTCAAGTCTAACAATAAAATTTTCTGTCTGTCTAGAAACCCACTTTCATAAGCAAGGTACCATTTACTAATTGCTGTGCATATCACAGTCTGACTAGGATCAGCTGTTCTTTGCCCTTTTTCTTATGACATATGAATATTGTGAACTCAGGAACTAAGAACTCACCTATATTTTTTTTTATGACCTAGCAGCAGGAACATTTGTCTAGAGGTTGTGTTTAGTTACTCTGGTAGCTAAAATGTAGTACATGTATATATTATATGAATAACAACATTTTTAACATAGACAGCATACAGGCTAACACAGACAAGATACAGACTTTTCCACAATAGAATGTTCGTTAATTTGAGATCAGGTCAGTTTACCCATTCCCACACAACTATGGTTTTTTATGCCTTCAAGAAAAAAAAGCCTTTGAAAACATTGTGGAAATGAAGAAATTGCTCGTTACAAGCAATTTATCCATTTACCACAATGTTTTCCTCTTAGAAAGTTGATAAAATATAAAATTTCATAAATTTTGAATAGTCCACTGCAACCCATTTCAATTTTGGCCAGTCTAAACTTTTGCTGTCTGATAATGGGTTAAAACACTGTCTAATTGCAGGCTTGTTTCAAGATTGGGATGACAAGCTCGAAAATATTTTGAAATTGGGGAGGGTGGGTGGGGGCTAACTTAGAATTGGGAGATGTTCTAATGCTATTCAGTCAAATTTCATTTCACACAATATTTTCTATCCTAAAAGATTTTTTGTAGACTGTGGTCAAGGTTAGAGTGCCAATATTAAATATGACCTTACCGACGTTTGCACAAGGGTCCTTATTCACAAGACATGTCTATTATAGATAATTATTCAATGCCAAGGTCACACTTCAACCCATTCTCATATAATCCTACTTTTTTATGTCCCTCATGAAAATATCTAAAGAAAACATGGAAAATGAGGAAATTACTTGTTACAAGAAATTTCGTCATTTTCGACAATTTTCTACTTCAAAAGACAGAGTTTCAAAAGTTTGTTGATTTCAAAATTTCGGCTGTTCCCTCTTTGAAGTCAGACCAGTCTAAACATTTTTTGTAAAGTAATAGGTTAGGTCAAATTGCAGTCCAGACCACAACCCTCATTTTCGGATATATTTCATCATGAATTTGAAAAACTCTTGTCAATCATATGTTGCTTTTCTGTCCTTCAACCAATTACCAAAAAGGGACCGTGGCCATAGTGCAGTTTGTAGCAATTCGGACTTTCAATCATGAGGTCCCAGGTTCTATCACCAGTTGTGGCATTATATCCTTTCCGTCATTTGTCTCTAACTGATTGGTGGATATCATAAATCTAGGTGGGATAAGCAGCTGGAGGCTCAGAAAAGATGTGGTAGTACTGATGTGAGAAATACCAGGAATCTATTGTTAGGTGATCCATCCACTGCAATATGACTGAAATGATTTGATTGAAATATTGTTAAAAGTTGGAACACCATTTTCCATGTCTACTGCAGCCTCTTTCAATTAAAGATTGCTGTCTATGCCCAATGACTGATGGCAAAATTGGCAAACTGAAAGGAAATTTTGAATTTTTAGCTCGGCTGTTTTCGGAGAAAACCCGAGGTACTGTTATCACCTGAGCGTCTTTCGCGTTGGCTTTGGCGTTGGTGTTGGCGTTAGCATGACAAACTTTAACCTTGGTCATATCTCTGTTGTTATTGAAGATATCCTAATGAAACTTGGCATATGTATTCACCGTCACAAGAGCTATCTAGACTATCTAGGGGGATAACTTTAACTCTCTTTGTACGAGTTATGCCCCTTTTTCGACTTAGAATTTTTGCATTATCCAGCACCAGCAGCCAAGCATTGGCACCCGTGGGCGGTGCTTTTTTCAATTTTACGGTTGGAAAACATTGTGGGAAATGAAGTTGCTTGTTACAAGCTAAAAAGGTCCTTTGTGGCAATGTCAGTTTTCTGCTCATGTATTCACAATCTTTTGCGTTTAAATCCGTTGAACTTAATTAACAAATTTGAGTTAATCGGATTGAGAAAGTAATTTCAGGTGGGTAGTCTCGGGTCATCTTGGCTCCCTTGTTTTGCTGGCCAGGTTATTATCAAATCATTTAGAGTTGACAGAATGATGTTATAGATGATGTTAAAAATATTTTCAGAAAACTATGGCCTGGTGCAAATGAAAACTATTCCAAAAGAGAATCTGAAGAGAGTGACAGCTAGAACATATTGTGGGGAAAGAAGAATTTGGTTGCTTGTTTACTATTGTTTCTTCCATGGCAAGGAAAAGGTAAGGAATTTCACAGGTGGTTGCTACAGAATGAAATAAAAGCACACTAATAGAGATAAGTCTCTCTAAATCTGGCCTACCAACCTTTTGATTTAGGATTGGGTGAATACAGAGCTTTTATCACCCATTGATAAGGTCGAATTGGTTGGCATGAAAAAATGTTTTCTTTGTACAAAGGTTGCCAGAACAATAATCAATCAAAAAGATCAATAATTAGCCTTTCACTTCATTGGTTGGAATGTTTGAAAATTTTCCAAGTTTTCTTTAATATCCCTTTTACAGAACACTATGCATAAACACTCTTATTTTCAATATTTCAGCAAAAATTATTGAAAAAGAAAAAAAAAAATATGATAAAACAAAACAGATATATTGAATCATCATAAATGTGCCAGATATAAGATTCTTTTTCCTTGATCATAGAAATTTTTGCCAAATATTGAAAGTAAGAGTGTTTAGTGTTCTTAAAAAAACACTGTTTTAGCAGTTCCCTGAACTGGATTATTTTTATTCTTTTTAAAGAATTTTAAGCAATAACCAGCTGATAAAACTTTGAACTGACCGGTTACAGTGTTGGAATTGAGAAAAATGGCATGCAGGGTAGTTTACACTGCTACAAGCAATTACTTCTTTTCCTACAATATTTTCCACGGCTGTTTTTATTTGGCATGACAATATATGTTGGATCATACAACAATGAGCTCAATTTAAATGCAGGTACCTGCTTTAACCCATTCTCACACAATCCTATTTTTTGTGCCCCTCATGAAAAAAAAAGCTTTGAAAAACATTGTGGACAAAGAACTTTATAATTCCATCAACTTAATATTGTCATCTGTAATTTCTTTCAATTTAGACTAGCCTTAAATTTTGTTGTCTGATAAAAGTTCAACTTTGATGTCTCTACTTAACCCATTCCAATACAGTGGAATTTTAGACCAGTCCAAATTGAAAGAAGCTGCAGACGACAATTTTAAGGTGATGGAATTTTAAATTTTTTCGTCCTTTTGGATAGAAAACATGGTGAAAAATGAAGAAATTGCTTGATACAAGCAATTTCTTCATTTACCACCATTTTTTTAAAGCCTTTTTCTTGAGGGGCGTAAAAAGGAGGGATTGTGTGGGAAGGGGTTAAGCCATTCCCACTATATGACACTTGCAGACGCCCCCCAAGAAAAAAAGCTTTCGAAACATTATGGAAAATGAAGAAATTGTTTGTTGTAAGCAATTTCTTCCTTATCCACAATTTTTTCTATCTTAAAGTAAAGACAATCCAAAATTTCATGAGCTTTGGATTGTTGTCTGCAATCTAATTCACTTTGGACCAGTATAAAATTTTACCGTCTGGTAATGGTTAAATTGTGTTATAATCAGGTTTTCTCTCCCTATTTCTGTATCTCTGTTCCTCCTCTCCCATATCATGTTAAAAACATTTTTTGTCTTTTCATTTTCACATTATCTTGCTGCCCTGTGCTCTCTCTCTCTCTTTTCTTTTCCACATTCTCTTGCTGCCCTGAACACTCTCTCTCATTCTCTCTCTCTCTTTGTCCTATGTTCATGGTAATCATAATGATCAACCTACAAAGTTTCAACTGTTGGATGAGTTTGTTACACAAGTTAACCCTTGTCTTGCTGAACCCGGAATATTCCGGTTTTGGCAGGAGGTGTTGACTAAGATCAGACCGCACTTATTTTTGCAGGCTGATATTAGTCTACACCTCCTGCTTGTACTTTTCCTATCAGAGTTGTTTATGAAGTTGATTTCTGAAAGAAATATCAATTCTTGAACAACATGTTCTATTAGTGCTTTCAGCCCTTTGATTTGACAGCATTTCAATAAGGTAATTTATACAGCATGACAAGGGTTAATACTGTGAATGCTGATATACTGAGCAATTTACAGATCACTGACCACGCCCATTGATCAAGGACAAGTCAATAGTTTGCTTAATTCATGGTCAGAAATATAAAATATATATAAGGATTCATTTGTTTGCAGGTTAGCAACTTAAATGTCACAATTACAGGTTGCATTGTTTTTACTAGGATTTCAAAAGTGTATGGTATTTCAGCACAAAATCAACCAAATCAAGAAATGTTTATTTTATGCTCTTTGCTTATAGAAAAAAAAACCTATAATGAGGGAAATTTGGGCGGTCTTTGAAAAAGAGGTAAAATCACCTCTGCCTAAAATAAACACGGAGGTTGGATAAGCTGTAGTTAAGATGTTTAAGTCACCAAACAGATTGCTTTGCCTAAATGTCTGGAGTTCAATATCAGGTATAAGTAAACAATTTGAGTTGTCATCAGAAGTTTTAATTGACAGCTCACAGGGTTTTAATGAACACACGTGATGCAAGTCACATGGATCTTGATGGGCTCAATTTCAGGTAAAAATTGATTTGTTTGAATGGGATTTTATGCCGCTTTCAACAATCTTTCAGTTATGAAAAAGAGGTAAAATCACCTCTGCCTAAAATAAACACGGAGGTTGGATAAGCTGTAGTTAAGATGTTTAAGTCACCAAACAGATTGCTTTGCCTAAATGTCTGGAGTTCAATATCAGGTATAAGTAAACAATTTGAGTTGTCATCAGAAGTTTTAATTGACAGCTCACAGGGTTTTAATGAACACACGTGATGCAAGTCACATGGATCTTGATGGGCTCAATTTCAGGTAAAAATTGATTTGTTTGAATGGGATTTTATGCCGCTTTCAACAATCTTTCAGTTATATCACGGCGGCCTTAGCACCTAACAATGGATTCATGGTATTTCTCACACCTGTATCGCCATCACACCCTTTCCTAGCCTCCAGCTGCTATCCCACATAGGTCTATGATTATCAACCCATTGGTGGGAGACAAATAGTCGGAAAGGATGAGTGCCGCCCTTGGGGATCGAACTCGGGACCTCTAGATTAGGTAAAAAATGAAGACAGTTTTTAACCCCTTCTTGGTCAATTCCTCAGTTTTACGTCCCCTTGTTTTTATACTCAAGAAAACTTAAGAAAGCATTATGGAAAAAGAAGAAATTGCTTGTAACAAGCAATTTCTTCTTTTTCAACATTTCTTGCTACCCTGCAGAATGATTGTTTTTCAGATAAAATCAACTTTGAATTGTCATCTGCAAAACCTTTGAACAGGAAAGGGTTAATAGTCTTTAAATCTTTTCTGAAGGTGAGCCCTTGAAGGTCATAGAGATCCAATACTTTGGTTACCTATCACTATAAATTCAATTTCTAGAGAAAAAATGTTCATAGTTGAAAAGAGCAGTAAATGATTAAACGAGGGACTCCTAAACCCTTAAACAAGACCTGTTGTGATACTAATTGTTGACTCCTCTGGACCCAGCTTAGTTCATGTCAAACTGCTGCAATCCATCAGTTCCAGAAAAGTTTGGTGAGACAAGGTCTGTGTGACCTGTCATGCAGTAAGGGACCAATTAAACATTGTGAGTAAAATATATAAAAAAGAAAATTTGATCGTGCCAATAAGGTTTGGTTTTATAAATGTGATACAAAAGGATCTGTGATGGTAATTTAATAGATGACAATTTGCATGATGTTTCTTATCTTGAATACGTGTCAAATACTGGCTTAGCCCTATCCTGTTCAATCCCTAGTTTTTATTTCCCTGTGATTTTATATTGAGAAAACATTGTAGAAAAAGAAGAAATTGCTTGTTACAAGCAATTTCTTCTTTTTCCACAATATTTTCTACCCTACTGAATGGTTATTTTTCAAATTAAATGCACTTTAAATTTTCGTCTTCAAACCAGGGGTGTGGAATTCCCATGCCCGACTTGTCCGACATGGGCTTTTATACCTGCGAGCAAGTACATTTTTCGAGGCTACTTGTCTGTTGACAAGTAAATGTCAGGGCAAATCTTGGAATGGTATTAAATAGATAGAAGAGATTTATGAGTGTAATGTTTGTATCTTAGGATAGAAAATATTGTTTTTAATGAAGAAAATGCTGAGTTCAAGCATTTTCTTCTTTAAAAATAATGTTGTCTCAAAATTTATCTGTTCTTCATCTTTTCACGGGCAAGTCCATTTTGATCCTGGACAAGTAGAAAATTACATTGTACTTGTCCATGGACAAGTAGAGAAAATCCGTATTTCCACATCCCTGTTCAAACCCTTTGTATTTTGACTGGTCTAAAATTTTGTAAAACAGGAATGGGTTAATCAAATTGTTGTTATTCTACAGGTGCTTTTCCTGACCAATGCCATAAAAAAAGTATGCAATGTGCTATTTGTGTTAGAATCAGAATAATGAATTGAATATACAAATATTTCCAATTAGAGTACAGGATATGGTTCGTTTAGATGTATGTGTGGGCAATCCTTTGGCTCCACCAAGAGATTTTACATAATATATACATTGGAAATCCTCATCCTGTGACTAAATAATAATCCGCTGACATAACAACTGAGCTCCGACAGGAAGTTTGACTTAACCCATTACCAAACAACAAAATTTTAGACTGGTTCAAATTGAAACAAGTTCTAGACGACACTTTGAAGTTTATGAAATTTTACATTTTTTCAACTTTCTCAGTAGAAAACATTGTGGAAAATGAAGAAATTGCTTATTACAAGCAATTTCTTCATTTTCCACAATGTTTTTCAAAGTTTTTTTTGGGGGCGTCTAAAAGCGTCATTGAGTGGGAATGGGTTAAACAGCGTTATTGCGTTACAGCGGTGGTAATATGGAATTAAAAAAAAATGGTGATTAGTGACCCTTATGTTGTAACTACAGCTGTAGTTACAACATTTAATTCACCAAACCAAAAGGAAAAGCTTCACAAAGATGTTCACCAATGTTACAGTTAAAAGTTCACTTCATAATTATATAATTTAATTTTAAGTTTTGTCTATCAAAAACGATCTTTCTGATAGGTCGAAAAATATTATTCATAACTCCATGAACAAAATTTTGAGCACACAGCGATTTTGTATGCTTCCGCACAAAATAGTTCCATACAAAAAGGTATCAAAATAAGTAAAATTTGCTTTTTTTGCTCGATGCTATTAAATTATAAGAAATGAAGAGAATATTTTTTGTTTTCATGGAGGTATGAACCGAAAAACCTAATCACACAATGTATGAATCCGCTTCGCGTATTCATACATTGTGTGATTAGGTTTTTCGTTTCATATCTCCATTAAAACAAAAAATATTCTCTTCATCTCTTAACCCATTCCAACTCAATCCCTCCTTTTTACGCCCCTCGAGAATAAAGCTTGGAAAACATCGTGGAAAATCAAGAAATTGCTTGTATCAAGCAATTTCTTCATTATCCACAATGTTTTCTATCCAAAAGGATGGAAAAATTCAAAATTTCATCAACTTGAAATTGTAGTCTGCAGCTTCTTTCAATTTGGACCAGTCTAAAATTTTGTTGAGTTGGAATGGGTTAAGTGATGGTGGTGTACCTTATTTTCACACATTCCTAGACAATTCCTCTGTATTGTAGCCCTCAAGAAAACAGTTTTGAAAACCATTATGAAACATTAAAAACATTGTTTGTAAAAAGAATTTATTCATTTTACAAAATGTTTTCTGCCAAAGAAGACATAAATTTGTAAGATTTTATCAAATCAAAATTATTATTTTCAATTTCTTTCAGTTAGTAGCAGTCAAAAAATTGTATGGTTTCATAATGGTTTAACAAGGAAATTCCTGTACAATGGTGGAGTATCTTACGATAAATTCAAAATAATTACTTGAAGAGCTTTCTGATACTAGAGTTCAAGGATCCATGTCAAAGTCCCGCCCTTTGAGGTCATTTTAATAATGAATAGGACTTATCGGGTTAGATACCGGCATTAATTCAAACTGTCTATATCTGATTTAAAATCTTGATATACTTCTCAAATTTAGTTTGACCCTCAACCTTTGTATTGTTTAAGATTTTTCTGTCTTTGAAAAGAGAATTAGTGCAGTATACATGATTGCTTACAGTATTTTTATGGCTTCAGGTAACACCATTTTGCAATCGATTCTTGACTGATTGATTGATTGAGTTTTTTTTGGCGCACTGACAGCTGGGTACAAGAAACTTGGGCACAAGAAACTTCAGGATAGTATAATATAATACTTACAGAACAATAATGAAGACCCTCTAGTTGCCACTTACAACATGCCAGTTGTCATGTTTGTTCCACCAGATAAAATAGCACATGGCCTGAAGTGGTTTATTCTTATACCCGTTTAACCCATTCCCACACAGTGACACTTTTGGACGCCCCTCAGGAAAAGCAATTAGGAACACATTGTGGAAAATGAAGAAATTGCTTGTAACAAGCAATTTCTTTATTTTCCACATTGTAAAGTTGAAAAATTTAGAATTTCATGAATTTAAAATTGTCATCTGCAGCTTCTTCCAATTTGGGCTAGTCTAAATTTGCTGTGTGGGAATTGGTAAAGTACAAGCTATTTTCTCATTGTACATGATGTTCTTTTCTTAATTGTTTTGCAGAGCAGGATAAAGTGGATAAATTGGAAATGGGTTAACCAAACTTGTTATGATGGTGGCTTTCAAAAGGCAGGTAGAACTTCCATCAGCAGTCTCATATTGTATGATAATCTTTTCTTCCTTCTTATATCTAAACACAATGCCTTGGTAATAGTGCAGTTGGTAGCATGACAGACTAAAAATCTTGGGTCCCAGGGTGTCAGATAATATTCTTTCCGACATTTGTTTTCAAGCATTGGGTAGATAATTGTTGGCCTAGGTTGGATGAGCAGCATGAGGCTCTGAAAGGATGTATTGGTAGTACTGGTGTGATAAATACCAGGATTTATATAGTTTGGCGTTCCAGTTGCCGCGATATGACTGGAATACTATTAAAATGGTTTGAAACAAACAAATGAGCGCATGCGTGACATTTCCAACCATTACACATGTGCGCCGAGTAAAGATTCAGATCAGCCTGTGCATCCACACAGTCTGATCAGAGTCTTCACTCTGCGCTCTGTAGATAGATGCTGACCCAAAGCTTCTTTAAACAATCAGCGAATATTCTAACTGCCCCAAAGGGTGCTCAATATGTGCGAGTCATGCACATGTGAAATGGTTGGAAATGTCATACATAGGCTCAAATACATTTAACACTTACTCTTGACAATGCCGACTAAGAAGAAGGATGCCATCAGTATAGAAATGTATATATCTTGCAAGTTTTTTTCTCCAAATTTGCTTACATACTGCAGACTTGTTTAATTAATAATAATGAGAGCCATCGAAACACAACATGTTTTCAGGTTCTGAAGAAATACAAATCCAGGATATAATAGGATGAAAGAAAACAAGAGCACAGTATGCCACAGTCTTTGGATGCCTGTGAGTGATAGAAGCTGAAATTAACTAGGTGTAGTTCTACAAAAGTTGTTTAACCCATTCCCACGTGACAAAAGTTTATAATGGTCCAAATTCAAAGGTGTTGCAGACAACAATTCAAAGTTTATCAAATTTTAGAATTTTTCAATTTTCTGAGTAGAAAACATAGTGGAAAATGATTTTACACAATGTTTTCCCAATTATTTTTCTTTATGGGTGTCAAAAAATTGCCCTTGTGTTGGAATGGGTTAAAGAATTTTATTTCTTAAAAAAAATGGTTTCCATGGCATTTGCAAATGGGAAAATTTAGTAATTCTTTGGAAGCCTTTTCAGAAACTATAATACAGTAAAACCTCGGTAGTTTGTAGCGCATGGGACCTACAAAATTTATAAAAATTAAACAAAGCGGAGGGCAGTGGTCGGCTGTTTGAGATACACAGAATCGAACACGGTCTTTTTCTGATCCCCATTTAGGAATTGATTCTAAATTCGATATTTTTCTTAACAGGACCATCAGATATTAATTGAGGAAAAATAAATTAAAAATTACTCATCTTGTAATTTTATGCTTTTATCTCTGTTGATATTTGGCACTTTTAAAACACAGTGTTTGTATCAAATTCTACCTCCGTCAGAGTGATTTTCTTTTGAAATGCGTTTGATCAAATCATTCTAAATATTCTATCATCAATACATAAAATTAAGGACTGAAGAAAGCAGCCTCAGATTAAATCAAAACGGTTAAAAATTTTGAATGACAAATAACACTAATACTAATGGGGATGCGTCAATTTAAAGTAAATTTTCGGTGATAATTACGGGAAACTTTATTCGATTAACTACCCACCTTACAAACCAAACAGCGCTTTTTAACTAAAGGTATATGATAACACATTTTTTGTCATATAGATCAGCAGGTGTGAAAATTAAGGTCAGTGGTGATTTTGTGACAAAATGTTTATCACACCTACAAATTAAACATAGGAGTTTGTGCTGTAATCATACTTTTGGGACTTTGAATAGCATACAAATTACGAACCAATGACATTCGAATAAGACAGAGTTTTGTAACAAAGATAAAGAAGGAAAAAGATCGGGACCACGTAAAGTATACGAACGAATGCATACCTACGAACCAGTGACGTTCGAATTAACGAGATTCTACTGTATTTCATATATAGCATAACCACATCTTATTTCCCTTAACTACTTTACCTTGCACCTGGGATCAAAAACAACTCTACCCCACGGGTGTAAAATTTTGAAAAATGTTCAAAAGCATGTTCTTAATCATTTCCTTTTTTTCAAAATTTTAGACCTGTCCCATTTGAAAAAAGTTGCAGACAAAAACAAAAAGTAGGTGCAATATAAAAAGTAACCAACCTACAGAGAAGAAAATATTGTTGGAAAAGAAGAAATTGCTTGTTAAAAGCAAGTATAAAATCACAGGGACGTAAAAATCAGGGATTGAACAGGAAAGGGTTAAATCTTACCTACTCAATGTATAAGATCTAATGTCTGAACATTTCATAAATAAGTTCTCAAAAACATTACTAGATGATGTACTATGTTACTAGAAATTATACTCCATGGGTCTAAAATGTCCAAGCTAAAATCATACCTCTTTGGTCAGGTTCAAAGTTAGGGAAAATGCTCAGAGCAATTTCAAAGTCATCTCCTTTTAGGCCATTAGTTATGACTAGTGAAAACTGAAAGAAGTTGCAGATGGCAATTCAAATTGGATTGAAATTTTAATGTAAGTAGCTTTTAGTGTAGAAAATATTGCGGGAAATGGAAAAAATTGCTGGTTACCTTGCTATTTTCTCGCACTGTTTTTCAGACCTATTGTCCTTTGGGGGTCAAAATTTGGGATTGCATGTTGCCAGTTTTGGTCTGTTCTACGGCTGGTTACATATGACAGGCTCATCTGTAATTCTCATTTGGGGCATCAAACAGTGCGATTGTGTGGGTACGGGCTAAGAGTTTCAGAAAGACACAAATTCAAATTTACTGTAAAGGGTTATTTTATATTCAGGAGATGAATTTTTGTTGGAGATACAAATTCACTGACAGCTGATGCATAAATAATTATCTAGGACCGGTGTCATGCTTTTATATAAACTCCCTAACTTTGTTTAGGTTTAAGTGTCGGAAAACCGCATGGTTAAAACGGTTCGTAGTTTTTACAACTGTTTTAAAATTGTACATGCTGATTACTATGCATGTCTATATGACTCTAGATCTTTTGGAATATTGTGAAGTTCTGTATGGAAAATTGTGTTCTTGGTAACTGAACTGGATGTATTCAGGATTTATTGTAACTCCTGTTGGATGATGAGGTTAAGCCATTCCCACACAACAAAATTTTAGACTGGTCCAAATTAAAAGGAGCTGCAGACAAAAATGTCAAGTTTGTTGAATTTTATTTATTTATTTTTTTTTTAGTATTTTTTGAAAGAAAACGATTTCTTCATTTTCCACAATGTTTTCAAAGCTTTTTTCTTTAGGGGTGTAAAAAGGAGGGCTTGTATGGAAATGGGTATATTGACCAGTTTGGCTAGTCTAAACTCAAAGGAGCTACAGACTTCTATTTCAATGTGATACAAATGAAACAATCTTATATTTTGGATAGAAAACAATGTGGAAAATGCAAAAATTGCTTATATCCGCATTATTTTCCTGAACTATTTTCTTGAGATGCAATGGTAATGGGTTAAATAAGGTAATTAGTGTAGGAATTGGCATAAGGCATAGTTATACATGTATTGCATTTTCTATTATGAAACCACATGCTATCCACTTTTTGCCATTACATTATTAACCCTTTAGCAAACAAATAAATCTTTGACTGGTAATAATGCATTCGAACATATTGCAGATGGGAACATGTTGAAAAGAAATAATTGAGAATGAGAATGATTGATTGAATGGCCACTTTAAACAGTATTTAAGTCATATCTCAGAAGCTGGAGCACCTAGCCATGGATTCCTTGTATTTCTCACACCAATACTACCACTACAACCTTTCCGAGCCTCCAGCTGCTCATCCCACATAGGTTTAAGATTAACAGCCCATTGACGGGAGACAAAGAGTGATATTCAAAAGTTAAGAGTGAGAGAAAAAAGCAGAAATAACACTTGCCTTGTGACATTTTAAATCTTGAACTTTCATCATTTAGAAATATTTAAGGGTTTTCTTTTTTGTTTACACATAATCCGAAGGGCTTGTTTAAAAAGGGATTACTCTCCATATCATTGTGAGGTTATAGGGTAATTTTGACTTAGATGTGAGATGCCTAAGATATTTTCGTATAATCCTAAGCAGTGATTTACCAATTTTTCAAAAGATCTTACAAAACGTTTGCCAATTTTATGGTTGAAATTTATTGAAGTACAGTTTGATTTCAGATTTAAGCTATACTGAATCCCACACAATCCCGTATTCTAAGGTATTTGAGAAAAAAAATGCCTGGGAAATATTTTTATAAAAGAAGAAATTGCTGTAACTAAGTAATTTCTCCATTGTCACAATGATTTTACCTTATTTGACACTTATTTCTAAGCTGAATACATTTTGAAATGGCAGCTCTGAGGAGAGGAAATGATCCTTAAATTAGAGAAAATCGAAACAATATATTGAATAGACAATATACTTATATCAGGAATAATTCACGGTAGCTAGCATTTCAGTACATGTGGCACCAGTGACCCTCCAAGGTTTTCGAAGTTATTGAATAATGTTCCCCTGGTATGAAAAAAGTGAGGACATTTTACGGATCACACTTATAATCTAGCTACCAAGGTTTTGTAGCCATGGTGACTGTGTCCCCAAAGTCTGAAATAAATTGAGACTTTTATTCCTTTTTGGGACAATGGTGCAAAAACACAGCCTTAGCATATCAATGTGGCACCGTATTTTCATCACATTTTACCCTATTCAGGTAGTTTACTAGATAGAAAATAAAAAAAGGTCATTTTTCATTTTATCTCCTTTGAAGATCAATTAAGTTGACATATGGCTATTAATCCAAAAAAATAATACATATTTTGTGTGTAAGTGATACTCTGTTTAATAATACAGTGTAATTTGATAGTTCTTTTCCTTAGGGCATGTACTTGACTTTTCCTTTCAAAATTCTGACTCTAGGCTTGATAGAGGATAGTTTTGCTTCCTTTCAAAACATTGCTTTGGGTTGACAGGGTTGATTCTTGTCTTCTTTCTCATATTGTGCTTTCATGGTGTAGAACCTGATGCGTCATATTTATTTCCTTCTCTTAACCTATTACCTGACGGCAAAATTTTGGACTAGTCCGAATTGAAAGGACTTGCAGACGACAATTTAAAGTTTAGGAAATTTCAGATTTTTTCAACTTTCTGGGTAGAAAACATCATGTTAAATGAAAAAAATGCTTGTTACAAGCAATTTCTTCATATTACACCATGTTTACCCAATTGTTTTTTTGAGGGACTTCACAGTGTGGTGATACATGGTATTTTATATCTGTCCGAAAATTTTGTTACAACGACAAAATAATGTTATGTGTATTGTGCCGGAGTTCGTAAACTGAAATGAAATAGGTGTACTGTGCAGCAGTTCATGGACTAAAATGAAATACATGTATGGTGCAGCAGTTCATAGACTGAAATGAAATACCATATATTGAGTTATACACTGTTTGCTTTTTAATTATCACAAGCAATTTGTTTTTAATTTAAGAGAGGTATATACGCTGTTTGCTTTTTAATTATCACAAGCAATTTGTTTTTTAATTTAAGAGAGGTATATACACTTGTAAGATTTTAGCTGAAAACAAGTAATTTCTTCTTTTTCTGCATTGTTTTCCAAAGCTTTTTTCTTTTTGGGTGTTAAAAAGCAGGATTGGTTGGGAATGGTTTAACCTCGTGGCTTTTTTAAAGAGCATAAATTTCAGACTACATGGTTTGGCAGGTCTTTATTACTAAATACAATCACAAAATGTTGGTCTAAAATTTTGTCATCTTAGAGTGCTGACCAATAATATTAAATGAGTGTGAATAATATCAAATGAACGTGCGTGACATTTCCAACCATTACACATGTGCGCCAAGTAAAGACTCAGATCAGCCTGTGCATCCGCACAGTCTGATCAGAGTCTTCACTCTGCACTCTGTAGATAGATACTGACCCAAAGCATCATTAAACAATCAGCGAATATTCTAATTGTCCCGAAAGGCTGTCCAGGGTAATCAATGTGTGCGTGTCATGCACATGCGAAATTGTTGGAAATGTCATGCACAGGCTCAAATATCTTGTCCGCTTATCAGGTGAACTACGGCTAGATAGGCAATTTCTGAAACAAACAGATAGAAATAGAACATAATCCTATTCTGTATGTTTAGCAGCACATCAGCTAGCAAAGCCTACAATCTATCAGTTTACAGGGTATGTTTAGCAGATATGAAAGAGTAGATATGAAAAGGCATGTCGTGCTAAGCTCCAATAATAATTCTTGCTTGATAAGGAAATATTTCTCCATCTGAAAGTCATGCAGCAAAGCAGCTATTGATTGGCATTTGGCAGAATGTGACCAGCTCTTATCCCTCACTAACAAACATAATATCAGACAAGCTATTTTTGTCACTCATAAATGCAGAAAATGGTAACATATTTAACCCTTGTCATGCTGAACCCGGAATATTTCTGTTTTGGCAGGAGGTGTAGACAAGATCAGCCTGCACATAAGTGCAATCTGATCTTGGTCTACACCTCCTGCTTGTACTTTGCATGCCAGAGTTGTTTATGAAATTGATTTCTAAAAGTATTATTGATTTTTGAACAGCAAGTTCTATCGGTGCTTTCAGTCCTTTGATTTTACAGCAATTCAGTAAGGTAATTTATGCAGCATGACAAGGGTTAAGATGAACACTGGTTAATCATTGTCATGCTGATTTAAAATCTTATCCACAATTTCTTTAAAATCAAAGGACCGACAGCATTGCAATGTCTTAATAAGGGTCAATATTTCTTTTGAAAATTGATTGTTTAAACAACTCTGGCTTAAAGGGGACAATTAGGAGTTGTACACTAAGATCAGACTGTGCAGTCTGATCTTTGTCTATACCTACTGCTGAAATAGGAATATTCCGGGGTTCAGTATGACAAGGGTTAAGATTATATTTCATGGCAGTAGTAGAGTAAGACACAAGAGGAAGCTATGGTTAAATATCCAGATGCTACATTGTATTTTACCCATTTCCACACAATGAAACTTTTTGACGCCCCTCAAGAATAAGGCTTTAGAAAAAAATTGGGAAAAAGGAAAAAATTGCTCATTACAAGCAATTTCTTCATTATCCACAATTTTTTTTTTACCAAAATATGCATTTTTTTTAAAAAAAATCCATGAATTAAAAATGTCATCTGCAACTTATTTGGATTTGGACCAGTCTGAAATTTTTCAGTCTTGGTTAACCTGTTTCCACATGATGAAATTTTAGTCTAGTCTTAATTGAGTGATGGTATTGACAACAATTTCAGGTTAGGGAATTATAAGTTTTCTTTGTTTTATAGGGTAGAAAAAATTGTGGATATTGAAGAAATCGCTTATTACCAGGAATTTTGTCCTTGTTCAAAATGTTTTCCAAAGATTTTGTCTTGAGGGGAGTAAAAAAGTGGGATTATGTAGGAATGGGTTAAAACCCATTCCCACATGGTAACGCTTTTGGACGCCCCTCAGGAAAAACAATTGGAAAAACATTGTGTAAAATGAAGAATTGCTTGTTACAAGCAATTTCTTCATTATACACAATGTTTTCTACCCAGAAAGTTGAAAAAATGTAAAAATTCATAAACTTTAATTTATCATCTGCAACTCCTTTCAATTTTGTCCAGTCTAAAAGTTTGCTGTTTGATAATGTGTTAAAGTGGTGTGGGAACCCTACAACCGAATACTCAACATGTATTATTGGGAGATTGTTTCACAGAGAAGACTGGAAACTGTAACAAAGTCATGTACCATACATGAGTAGATCTATGAATATTGAATAGAGTGAGCCAGTCTGGATTGTGAAAATTCTGTATTGATTCTGTGTGTACATAGTCTGGGAGCTGCCTGCCAGTTCTCTTACATAGAACATAGTTCTCGGGCTAGGTACAAAGTTTTTTTTCCTTTGATTGGATTGAATATTTGGACTTAAATTTTTTGTGTTTTTTAAAGGAAATATT
Organism: Fragum fragum; assembly: GCA_946902895.1. Classification (NCBI taxonomy): domain Eukaryota; kingdom Metazoa; phylum Mollusca; class Bivalvia; order Cardiida; family Cardiidae; genus Fragum; species Fragum fragum. Next base: position 38,520,275 of record OX336372.1, read on the forward strand.
GAGTTTTGCTGCTGCAGTTGATTTTGGTGTGATCTTGCAACAGACTGGATCCACAACCTCTGAGTCTGAAATGTGTTTATATAATGAGGGTTCTGAGGGATTGAAAAATAAGTCCGTCAATTAAAAGTCCTTCTTAGGAAACTTTTATTCGGTGTCAAAGGTGGGGGTATATTGGTATCTTCTTGGTCAGTCTGTTCCGAAGTTCATCTGTATGTCTACATTCTACACTTATGGTGAATAAGAATTAAAATTTCTTAGAATGTTGTCAGGTTTTACTATTCTAGGATGTATTATAAAAAAGGGATCATAATGTGGCAGTGCATATTGGAACTTTGGCACTCTTGTTTTTAGTTTGCCTTGAAACTAAGAAAAATTGATGAATATCAACAATTACCCCCAAAGTAATAAGGATTTGGATAGAGCCTTCAAATTTCAGAGGTTTAACCCTTTCCTGTTGTTTCTTTTTAAATTTTAGACTGGTCCAAATTCAAAGGTTTTGCCTACCACAATTTAGATTTGAACTTTTCTACAAATAATCATTCAGTAGGGTAGAAAATTTTGTGGAAAAAGAAGTAATTGCTTTTTACAAGCAATTTCTTCTTTTTCCACATTGTTTTCTCAAGCATAAAAACATGGGGACATACAAACCAGAGATTAAACAGGAAAGGGTTAAACACATGAAAATTCCTACCCCAAAAGAGAAATATATTGGACATTGTATCAATTTCAAATTTGTTGCCTGCAACTTCTTTCGACAAGTCTAAAATTTTGTTTTTTTTGTTTTCTAGAAATTGGTAAAATTGTTAGCTGGAACCATTCTAACTTTTTTTTTTATGTAAAAAGGTTATTCATGACCCTGTGTAACTTTCATGGTCTAGTAACCATAATACTCAAATACTATGAAGCTGATTTTATCTGGTTTGTTCTATTTAATAATATTCTCAGAACAGAAAATGTAAGTGTACAAAGGATTCATAGTTTCCGTTTTCATTGTGAAGAATTTGGTAAGGTGAGAAGGCATGTTGTTTCACTGATGTTCATCTGTCCATCTCTGTCTGTCAGTCTGCCAATCTTTCTTAACCCTTGTCATGCTGAATCTGGAATATGCCTGCTTCGGCAGAAGGTATAGACTAAGATCAGACTGCACATAAGTGCAGTCTGATCTTGATCTATACCTCCTGTTAGACTCCTTAAACCCAGATTTTTTGACAAAGTTAATTTTCGAAATTATTCCAGTGCTTTCAGGCCTTTTATTTTAACCCTTGTCATGCTGAACCCGGAATATTCCGGTTTTGGCAGAAGGTGTAGTCAAGATCAGCCTGCACATAAATGCAATCTGATCTTGGTCTACACTGTCTGCTTGTACTTTTCCTGCTTGAGTTGTTTATGAATTTGATTTCTGAAATGAAATATTGATTTTTGAAGAACAAGTTCTATCAGTGCTTTCAGCCCTTTGATTTTACAGCAATTCAGTAAGGTAAATTATACAGCATGACAAGCGTCAATGTAAATTCAGATAAGGATTATATTCAGCATAACAAGGGTTAAACAAAACCTACTAACATAACTTTTTCTAACCATTCACAAGAAAACAAAATTGTAGGGCAGTCCAAATTCAAAGAAGTTGCAGATATCACTCCAAATTGGAATCAAAACTAAGTGAAAATATAGCAAAAACAACATGAGAAAAGAATTTGTTTTTCACAAGTAATTTCTCCATTTCCCACAGTCTTTTAAATGTGTATTCAGCAAGCCAGGATTGAGTGGGATATTGTTAACCAATTACTAGACGACAAAATTATTAACTGTTACAATTTCAAAATGTTGCAGATAATTTTTAGTTGATGAAATTACAGGTTTTTTGCTCTTTTCAGGTAGAAAACATTGTATTTGATGAAGAAATCCCTTGTAACAATTTGAAAAACATAGCGGAAAATAAAGGATTTTCTTGCAACAAGCATTTTTTCATTTTCCACAATGTTTTTTCCTAAAACGAAAGTTGAAAATAGCTAGAATTTGTCAATTTTAATTTTAGCCAGTAACTTCTTTCAATTTGGACCAGTCTAAAATTTTGGCATCTGGTAATGGCTTAAGTCTGCTGTGTTTCTGTATTTTTTTCCCTCCTGGCAGCCTACTTCATTTTTCACTGGATTGTGTGACTCACTTATACAGCAGGAAAATTTATTGCCATTATATCCTAAGTGCTGTTTGCCAAAACTGTTAAGTGATATAGGATATTCTGTTTTCATTACGGAAAAATAGAATAGAAGTTGGAATTGATTTTCACTGTGTGAGTATTGACATTGATTTTTAACCTCATTTTCTTGTAAATGTCCTAATCCTGGACACAAATTGCCAGGTTGGCAGTCACATGATCGGTAATTAACCCATTACATGCTGAATAAAACCCTCTGAAGATTTGAAGTAAAACCAAAAGGGCTGAAAGAACTAGAGGTCATCATTTGGTTTGAAAGTCAATTTTTTATTCAACACTAGTTTGAAAGTGACAAACAGGTGGTGTAGACTAAGATCAGACTTTGTGTCAAGGGTTAAGTCTCATGACTAAGTTATGTTCTTGGCATTGCCACTCCTTGATGGTACAAAATTTATTTCATGGAGTCCAGATTATTTTCATTCTCAGTCATACCCATCTTCTATGTTTACCATATTCCCACACAATATTGCTTTTATATATCCCTGAAGCAAGAAGTTTTGTTATATTATGGAAAATGAAGAAATTGCTTGTTACAAGCAAATCCAATATTGAGACTTCTCCTTTAACCCATTTCAACTCAGTGGCGCCTTTGGTGGCCCCTCAGAAAAAAACGATTGGGAAAACATTGTGTGAAATGAAGAAATTGCTTGAACCAAGCAATTTCTTCATTTCCTACAATGTTTTCTACCCAGAAAGTTGAAAAAAAAAATATTTCATAAATTTTAAATTGTTGTCTGCAACTCCTTTCAGTTTGGACCGGTCTAAAATTTTCCCGTCCGTTGCTGTCATTGCTTTGATTTTGAATGTGATTCTTTAGAGGGTTTTATTCATCATGACAAGGGTTAACACGTCTTCTACATAATAAAAAAAATTGAATGAAACTTTCACACATCGTTTCTAGTCACCTGACCTTGCACATATTGTAACTGCCATTTAAGGCTGCACCAAAGAGAAAGAGGGCTTACTGCAACATTTCTTGTTATCCCCCCTATTAATTGTGTATTATACGCTTAGAACAGATGTAATTAACCCTTGAATTGTTGTCTATCATGAATAGATGTGCCATTCAAAACAACAGATAGCTCTATGGTCAAGGTCACAGCCCAAAGTTGAACATTAAAATGAAGCACGTCTGGAGAAAGGCAAGTGTCTAGCTGCTACTTCTTCTGTCAATTTGTCGATTTGAACCCTTTACTGTTTATTTTAAACTTTTTGTAACAGGGTTATATTCCGGGAGCATAATCCATCCCTCGGCTCTCTTTATCATTGACAGATTTGCATGAAATTTTTGCTCAATTTTCATAGTCATCTGACCCTATGCAGATTATATGGTTTTTACTATTCTAGGCTGGCCACAGAAAAAGGGATGTAAATTTGGCGGCATTATTTAGTGACTATAGCACTCTTGTTATCCCCCACCATTTCGGAGAAGGGGATATAGTAATGGTCTCCTTCCGTCACTAAACTTATCCAGAGCATATCTCTGAAAGTATAATATCTATTAACTTGAAACTTCATAGGTGGATAGATCTCGTTGAGGAGTAGTGCAGTGCACAAAAACCTCAACTCTTGCTTGCATAATTTTGGAGTTATTGCTCTTTTTAAAGACTTAGATTTTGTCCCGAGCATATCTCTGAAAGTATAATAGCTATTAGCGAACTCATTGAGAAGAAATGCAATGCACAAGAGGCCTATATCTAACTGGCTTCAGTTTACTATCAAGCTTTTATGGCTCTTGTTACATCTTATAGCAAGAATATTTAATCGGAAATGTATCTTAAAAGTTTACTTTTATTTGAAAAACATGAAAAAATCATGTGATAGATACTGGAATAAAAAATATACGCCAAGTGTTAGAACAGAATTTAATTATAAGGACGAAATTGGATTTAAATCTCAAAGAGACATTCCTCTCAATTGGGGACTATAGTTATGTTTTAGTATTAAATTTTCTATGTAATAACTAGGACTTCCTCCCCTTCTATCTCAAGAAATACAATTTGGAAAACAACATAGAAAATGAAGAAATTGCTTGTAACAAGCAGTTTCTTCATTTTCAACAATGTTTTCTATAATTGAAGAAAAATTAAAATTTCATAAACTTTAAATTTTCCTTTGCAACCCCTTTCTATTTGGAACAGTCTTATATTTTTCCTTAAAAAGTAAACTGTTTTGAGAAATATCTTCATGAAGAAAAGCCTTAAATTTCTCAGACCTGACATCCATCAAAGTGTTACTGTCGCGCACGTATGGCCATAGCTGACAGCCAAGTGTGCCGATATTGTGAAATCTAATGATTAAGTGGATGTCAGACTGTGACAAATTCATTGAGAACTTTTAATTGGATTTATGAATCCAGGATCTGGTTTTGAATATTTTTTGGCCCCATGAGACTGATATCCCAGACGTAAGAAGATTCATTGGTAACATTTTGTACTAGGAATTATCTTGATATTCCTTCAAAAGGAGTCTTAGTTTTAATACATGCTTGTGTCATAGGTTATTTCGGTATTTCCACGCACCCTACAGACTCTGACAAAATAAAAAAAAAAGCATCATGACACTCCATGATATAAAGTTTATCGTCGATGGGTTCTTGCATTTGAATTTGTTAGAAAACGAAGCTAGGAAAAGGAATTTTTGTTTTCCTTTATCGCAAATGCATTATTCCAGATCAAGTTTTTACTAAAGGTACCAGTAAGTTAAACAGGTATTATGTTATTACACAAACAATAGAGGCCGCCGTCGACAAATATTAAAGCCAAGTATTATGAGTAAAACTGACCTCTCCATTGCTCGATGATGTTTGTTTTGAATTTTCTGCACAAGTCACGTGGTTGTGGTCACGCTGAATTGCGTTCCTTATCACATTTCGCTAAAGTGACCAGATTCCTGCGGGAAAATATCGGGTCTAAAAATAGACAGGAATAACCCCCTTGTCTTGTTCGCCTCCAGACAAAAGTGACTAAAATAACCAGGATTATGGTACCTTTAAGCAAAATTTCATAGCCAGTCTTTGTTTGTATTGTAATCCGTAGGTAATTACATTAAATGAATTTATTTTAAAAAATTGCAACATATCAATGCAAGAGCCGCTTTAAAGTTGATAAGGTTGTTAGATTGGGTTAACAAGATCGTTAACATTTGCAGAGACCCCAGAAATGGTTTGCATGGAGGTGTTAAAGAATTTTAAGTCAATGACTGAAAAAAGTGAAACAACACTATTATTGCGTAACAAATACAAACCAAAGTAGTTATTAATGCAGTTAAAGCGAAAGAAACATTTTAGAAATAGCTGGAAACTTGTGGAATTTGAAAGGAACTTCAGAAAAATTGTGTCATGCATTGAACACTGTCATTGCTGTGTACCAAGATGTACGTTATTAAGTGACATGATGTCACACTTCCATTCATTTTAGTGGATTGAGTGATTGAATGGGGTTTAGCGACGCTTTTAATAGTATTTCAGTCACATCGTGGCGGCTGGAGCACCTTACAATGAATTCCTGGTATTTCTCACACCAGAACTATCACTACATCCTTTCCTAGCCTCCAGCTGCTATCCCACTTAGGTTTACGATTATCCATCCATTGATGAAAGACAATTGTCGGAAAGAATATTTGCCGCCGCCGGGAATCGAACCCATGACACCTTTGATTGAAGATTAGGAGTCTGGCGCGCTACCGACTGCGCTATGACGGCGACTTTTTTTATTGGAACAAGGTCAATGTTTACATTTATCCTCTATACTTACAGTTGATGAGTATTGATTTTCGTACACAATGGGTAAACTCTTCAAATATTGTACAATGATTTAAGGACAAACATTTATTGCTGGGAAAAATATAGGTAAAAATTCTGTAAGTCTATTCGCTGATTATAAGATAGAGATCAAGCCTGTGTATAAGCCAGGAATTAACGGCATGTGGATTTACTGGTTAATGCACCATTTCTCCTCTATAATGCTTGTGTTATTCTCATTATTACATGCCTATAATGACCTGAAAACCTAAGCTTTATTAACCCACCTGAGCACAACGTGCTCAAGGTGAGCATTTGTGATCGTTGAATGTCCGTCGTCCGTTCTTTCGAATAAATCATAAGTGGTTAGTGAACCTGTCCTACCAACAAAGACCAGTCAAAATTTACATTGTAGCCAAACACTTATTTCTATTAACACTAGTACATATAATCTTGAAACCTCTTTCTGCTTATTGGATTTAACCTTCAGTCCCAGATTGATGTTGCATCACTAAATTGACCGACAAAATTAATGGCCATGTCCTTTGACTCCCTATGCCTTGCCCAATAAGTTGATTGATTGAATGGGGTTTAAAGCAACTTTTAACAGTATTTCAGTCATATCGGGGAAGCTGATGCACCTAAGAATGGATTCCTAGTATTTCTCACACCAGTACTACCACTACATCCTTTCCTAGCCTCCAGCTCCTATCCCACTTAGGTTTACGATTATCCACCCATTGGTGAGAGACAAATGTGGGAAAGAAATGTGCCATGCCAACTAAGCTCTGACAGGAAGCTCCACATCAATATTAAACACTGTTACTTTGCAAAAACTATGGCAAATAATATGTAACAAAACGTAAAGTGGTTGGATAAGCTGTGGTTATGAGCTTTCAGTCCACAAACCAACAAAAATTCTGCACATAAACATAGGCCAATGTCAGAATTTCAAAGTTCACTTCAGGTCAATATGAAATATTTGATTGACAGCTGCAATCCATCAATTAGATACTGGGTTCAGGATAGAGACAAGCCCTCAAGAAAAACACTTTGGAAAACATTGTGGAAAATGAAGAAATTGCTTGTATCAAGCACTATCTTCATTATTCACAATGTTTTCTATCCAAAAAGACGAAAAATTAAAATTCCATCCATTTGAAAAATTCACCTGCAACATCTTTTAACCCTTTCTCATACAAATACGGGGTTTTTGTTGCTGTGATTTTATACCTGAGAAAACATTGTGGAAAAAGAAGAAATTGCTTGTAACAAGCAATTTCTTCTTTTTCCACAATATTTTCTACCACATAGGATGGTTTCATTTCAAATTGCATCAAATTTTTGTTGTCGTTTGCAACCTCTTTCAATTTGGACCAGTCTAAAATTTCCAAAAACAGGAAAGGGTTAATTTGGACCTGTCTAAATTTTGTTGTGTGCAATCATTCAAAGTTTGTATTTTCTCACACAGTCAGATACTTTAGTGCCTGAAAATATTCACTAGTGAATCAAGATAAAATCAGATCTCAGTATCACTGTAACGGTCATTCTGGCATTCTTGGAGAGTTTAACAGCATGGGGGCAATAAAACTTTTTTGACCGACCATTAGATCAACAATCCTGATAACAGGAAGTCACACATTTGGGCTTATCAGTGTTACAATTCATATTTATTCTGTTGATTTTATGTTTCTCCAAGCAGACAGATTTTTCATTTCAACCACACTTTTACTGTATCAAGTGATTTTGGACTATTGAATGCATATTTTTTAAAAAGGTTATACCCTGATTTAATGATATGCCATGTAAAATACAGAGGTGCATGTAAGGTACCTGCCTTGGTTTTAAGTCTAAATAGCCAGCCCATAATTCCTACTTATATGCTTACATTTACCCATCTTATGAAAGGTTTGAAACCATATTGAAAAGAATATGCGAAGATAATACTTATATTTATTTTCCAGGGGGATTACCTTCATTACACATGGTCATTCTACTTAACTGTACAATGAGTTTGTGTGTTTGCATTGACTAAACTTGACAAGTAAAGACTCTCTTTGATCCAACTGCTTGTTGTAATCTTAAGATGGTTCTTTTAAGTGTGATGGGTCATTCATATTAAATTTGTTCTTATCTATGTTCTGTATTGTGGGGTAAATAGTAAGTACTTTATTTTAGTTTGTTACCAGACGGCAACATCTTAAACCGGTCCAAATTAAAAGGAGCTGCAATTAAACGACAATTTAAGATTTGTGAAATTGTAGTGTGTGTTTTTTTCAATTTTATGGGTATAAAATGGATAGAATGCTTGCAACAAGCAATTTCTGCATTTTACACAATATTTTCCAAATTGCTCCTCTTCATGTGCGTCAAAAAGCGTCATTGTGTGGGAATGGGTTAAACATTTATATCTTTGGTATATTTCAATGTCTTTAAAAAATGAGAGAATCTCATTATGCAACATCTTTTGGTAAAACATGGGTTAAATAAACCCTACTCTTTAGAAATTTTAAGGCTCTCTTCCAAACAAGAGACCCATCAGGGCATGAGGCGCTCTACTGACCATCAAGTTTTCCCTTAAAGTTACATAAAATTTAAGAACGCTAATAGCTTAAAGAAGAATGCATAAAATGAAAATAACTAATTAGACTTAATCCCCTTTATTATATTGAGCAACAATCAATATGGCCCCCTTTCCTTTATTTTCTTATAGACCTATTCTATTTCCGAAAGGAACTTTCTTTACGACCCTACAACTGGTCTGTGAAATTTTAAAGACAATCTGGTGATAATTGACTTCATCGCATACATTTTAAAGATTGATTTGAATGATAATCTATAAGGCCCCTCTTCAAGTGTTTCCAGTACCACAATTATTCCTTGCATCTTTGAAGAGAATCCGATTAAAACTGTGAACATTATTATGTTATGAGGGTATTTCAATCAAGTTCTCATAAGGCCCCTTTTCTCGTGATACTTTATTAACCTTACCCATTTAAAAAATCAATTCTTAGGATTATAAAATCATTCTGTGAAAGTTTGAAGAAAATTCGATGAAAACTGTGGACTTTGTGGTGTAAACAAAGATTTTGTAGTGAAATTTCCATGAAGTCCCTTGTCCCATGATTTTGATTCTTGTTTGATCAGACCAAATTTCTAAAAGATCTATCCTAATGTTTAAAGTAAATCCGATGAAATATGGGAATTCATTGGGTTTACTTGTTGACAAATCCTAAAACAGGAAGTAGGTAAGGTGCGGACCTAAATTTGGTAAGCGCATTTGAGAACCCCTAGATGAACCGCTTCATCAAGTTTCAAGTCGATGCTGTCAACAGTTGCTTGACATTATAAACATCAACAAAACCACTTCAAACTTTGTATATTTGATGAAAATAGCCCATATTCTAGCCTCTTAGTTTCTCTAAAGTATCATGGCATCATTTTCCACAACTAATCTTTGATGATTTTTTTAATTTTAAACAGGAGGAATTGTGTGGGAATGGGTTAACTACTTTGTTACTTTAACCTCATTTCTTTATCATGATAACGTTTGACAAAGAAGATTAATGAACAAAACAATACTTTGCTAGCTTACAGTACTTTCAGTACTTTGATTTACTATAAAGTATTGCTGTCTGTATAATTAGAAAGCTTTAGTCTTCGGTTTAGGAGATTTTCTTTTAAATTACGAATCTCCAGAAAAAAGAAATCTGGGATCTCGCAACAAATAATTTATATGTTGGTCTATTAAGAATAGACATTTAAAGTATTTTATTACAGTACCAACAGGGCATAAGATTTGCCCCTTTATCTCTCAACGACGGCGGCACATATTCTTTCCGACATTTTTCTCTCACCAATGGGTTGATAATCGTAAACCTAACGGGAGAGCAGCTGGAGGCTAGGAAAGGATGTAGTAGTAGTACTGGTGTGAGAAATACCAGGAATCCATTGTTAGGTGCTCCAGCTGCCGCAACATTACTGAAATACTGTTAAAAGCGGCGATAAACCCAATTCAATAAATCAATCAATCATCTCTGTAAAAAAGGGGTTCACATAGCATAAGGCTTGTGATGACCTCACCCAATCGATTTGAACGAAGTACTGCACGTAAATGCTACATTCAAAATTTGACAGATCTATGCCTTATGTGTGGAAGAAAAATAATTCCAAAATTATTTCTTTTGGTTGGCATAGCAACCAATTTTCTTCATGGTTTTGAATTATTTTGGGTATTTTGAATGGTCATGGCCTAAGCATCAATTCTGTGAACGCATAATACGCACACCCTAAACAATAGCCTGTTTGAAGTCGAAAAAAGAGGCAGGTTACAATTTAAAGTGTATCTAAATTGCCTGGAAATCAAATTGAAATACTATTAAATATCATTGTAAACGGAAAATTTCACCAATTATTACCTAGGGTTGTGAGACCCAGTGATTTAATACAGCTAGGGTTAACAATTTGTAGTAAAAGTATTTTAGGCTTGTATAAAATTAAAAAAAGGACCATGAGGGTCCTATATCGCTCCCCTGAGTATGATGGCTCAAGGCTTTATGATATGTACAAAAGACCAAAGCCCTCTGCCTATTCATTTTGGGGTAGAAGATTTCCTCCTTTAATATTAAGTATATTGAATATCCCACCAAATAGCACTAATTTCCAGAGTAAGGTAATTCTTTGAAGTAATTTGATGAAGGGTCAATAGGCATTAATACATACCAAATATCAAAGCCCTATGCATTATAGTTTAGATGAAGAAGATTTTCAAAGATATGTTCCTTTCTAAGATCAGGAATCGCACAGAAAAAGGCTATTTTCAGAATACGGTAATTCTATGAAGTAATCTGGTGAAGGATCAATAGGTATTGATATATGCCCAATATTAAAGCTCTGGGCCTTATGGTTTGGGAGAAGAAGATTTTCTTTTTATGTAAAAACAGGGATCACACAAAAATGGGTTCACTTTTAAGATGCAATTATTCTATGAAGATTTTTGGTAGCGGTTCAAAGGGTTTTGATATACACTAGATAATACACATCTAGGCCTTATAGCTTTGTAAACGAAGATTTTCAAAGATGTCCTTCTTTATTCATATGTAAAAACAGGATCATTTAGAAAAGGGCTAATATTCAGAGTAAGTTAATTCTTCCAAGTATTTCGGTAGAAGGTCAAGATGATGATTTATACCAAGTATCAATGCTTTGGCCTTATGGTTTAAGAGAAAAAGACTTTCAAAGATTTCCTTCTTCATTTCTATGTGTTTTAGGGAATGCACCTAAATGGGCTAATTTTAAATATACGGTAATTCTATAAAGTGTTTTGATAGAGGGCCAAAAGATGAAGATTTATACCAGATAATAAAGCTTTTGGCCTCATGGCTTGGGAGAAAAAGGTTTTCAAAGATTTCCTGTAAAATCAGGGATTGCAAAGAAAAGGGCTTATTTTCAAAATACGGTTATTCTTTGAAAAGGGGTCAAAAGATAATGATTTATACCAAATATCTAAGCTTAATTATCTAAGGCCTTATGCTTTTCGAGAAAAGGGTTTTCAAAGAGTTCTTTCTTTATTTTTATGTAAAATCAGGGATTGCAAAGAAAAGGGCTAATTTTCAAGATACGTTAATTCTTTGAAGTATTTAGGGAGAGGGTCAATAGATAATAATTTCTAGCAAATATCAAAGCTCTTGGCCTTATGGCTTGGGAGGAGAAGACTTTTTAAGTTTTTTCACTTGGTTGCCATAGCAACCGACAGTTTTACATGGATATAATTTTTTTGAGGTATTTTGAAAGAGCATGACCTAAGGATCATTTCTGTGAGATTTAGTTAGAATTCCATGATAGTTTAGGAGTAGAAGATTTTTTTTTAAATTATGAACGGACATACAGACAGACGGATGCCGGACGATGACCGATCACAATAGCTCACAAAGAACACATTTTGTGCTCAGGTGAGCTAAAACTACCAAAAACAGCATATTAAAAAGCTTTCAAATTGAAAAATGTCTTTTATGTAAGAAACCTTGTTTGAAAATGAGAAATTGCTTCTTTTTCAACTCTACTTTACTAAGCTCATATTCTTAAGTTTGTCAAAAGGGCAAATTTTGTGATAATGATTTAATATAGAATTGCTGATATGTACAGAGTGAATGTTTCATTTAGAATGTAGCTAGGCTGATAAAAGCCTCTCATGATCGAGAATTGGATTTATCACCATTACAAAGTTTATACTCAAGTTACTCAAATTACATCCTGGGCTTATCAGTAAACATACCAATCTGGTGTCCTGGGGGTGATTTGAGGGTCAGTTTGCATATTTAACTGACCACAGAGAATTCATTTACAGTTACTTTCTCCGGGAAATTTCTGGCTGGAAGTCACTTAAGTGTAGGACTGCACAGGGAAAGGTGATTCAGCCTTGGAACAATCATGCAATGATAGTTATCTACTTTCAATGAGGTTAACAAATTAGATTTTGATAACAACAATTTGCAGTAATGGAGGAAGTCAAGATTAATATTTTTGAGAGTAAATGTATGCATTGAAGCAGTGCCACTTCTTCCAATATTACTGGTTGCTATCAAATGTTTATTTTGTCAAAGGTTACAAGTAGAAAGAACTGAAAAGCTAAAAAGGTGGAATGTGAAGTGATTTCGTTTACCTATTCCCAGAAAATCCTGCTTTTTTATGCCCCTGTAGAATAAAACTTACAAAAAAGCGTCACTCTGTGGGAATGGGTTAACTCATTCCAACTCAATCCCTCCTCACTAACGCCCCTCAAGAAAAAAGCTTTGGAAAACATTGTTGAAAATGAAGAAATTGCTTGTATCAAGCAATTTCTTCATTATCCACAATGTTTTCTATCCAAAATGACGAAAAAATTCAAAATTCCATCAACTTGAAATTGTCGTCTGCAGCTTTTTAGCTCACCTGAGCACGTAGTGCTCAAGTGAGCTATTGTGATCGCCTTTTGTCCGGCGTCCGTTGTGCGTCGTGCGTCGTCCGTCAACAATTTCTTTAAACGACATCTCCTCCCAAACCACTGGGCCAATTTGAACCAAATATGTTCCTTAGGTGGTCCCCTTCAAAAACAGCTAAAAGAATTGAAATCCGTTAAAAACTCTGGTTGCCATGTGCCATGGCAACAAAAGTGAAATTTTAAAATAATCTTTAAAAATCTTCTTCTCCTGACCCAGAAGGCGTAGAGCCTTGATATTTTGCATGAAGCATCAGTATATTGACCTCTTTCAAAACAGCTAAAATCATGATCCTCGGGTCCCCAGGGGCGGAGCCCCAGTGGGGGGGGGGGGGGTTATATAGAAATAAAGAACGATTTTTTAAATGACATCTCCTCCCAAACCGCTGGGCCAATTTGAACCAAATTTGGCAGAAATGTTGCTTAGGTGGTCCCCTTCAAAAATAGCTAAAAGAATTGAAATCCGTTAAAAACTCTGGTTGCCATGGCAACAAAAGTGAAATTTTAAAATAATCTTTAAAAATCTTCTCCTCCTGACCCAGAAGGCGTAGAGCCTTGATATTTTGCATGAAGCATCAGTATATTGACCTCTTTCAAAATAGCTAAAATCATGATCCTCGGGTCCCCAGGGGCAGAGCCCCAGGGGGGTGGGGTTTATATAGAAATAAAGAACGATTTTTTAAATGACATCTCCTCCCAAACCACTGGGCCAATTTGAACCAAATTTGGCAGAAATGTTCCTTGGATGGTCCCCTTCAAAAATAGCTAAAAGAATTAAAATCCGTTAAAAACTCTGGTTGCCATGGCAACAAAAGTGAAATTTTAAAATAATCTTTAAAAATCTTCTTCTCCTGACCCAGAAGGCGTAGAGCCTTGATATTTTGCATGAAGCATCAGTATATTGACCTCTTTCAAAATAGCTAAAATCATGATCCTCAGGTCCCCAGGGGCAGAGCCTTTGGGGGGGGGGGGTTATATTGAAATAAGGAACGATTTTTTAAATGACAACTCCACCCAAACTACTGGGCAAATTTGAACCAAATTTGGCAGAAATGTACCTTAGATGGTCCCTCTTAAAATTAGCTAAAAGAATTGAAATCCATTTTAAACTCTGGTTGCCATGGCAACAAAAGTGAAATTTCAAAATAATCTTTAAGAATCTTTTCCTCCTGACCCAGAAGGCGTAGAGCCTATATATTTTGCATGAAGCACCAGTATATTGATCTTTTACAAAATAGCTAAAATCATGATCCTCGGGTCTCAAGGGGCTGCCCCAGGGGGGGGGGGGGTATAGGCATGAAGCATCAGTTCACAGACTTCTTTCTTATTTCTGAAATTATAACCCATGGAAAAAGTTTTTTCCTTCTTTCAAATCAGCACTTAAGCCTTGGAATTTGTAATTTAGACTTGGATCCCCAAGTTCATAGTGTTTATATGTAATTGTGGCCCACTTGTTTCAAAATCCTAACCTTAACATGAAATAAGACTGTTGAAAGTAAAAGAGCCTTTATCTCAGGTGAGCGCCCCAGGGCCAATGGCCCTCTTGTTTCAATTTGGACCGGTCTAAAATTTTGCTGTGTTGGAATGGGTTTAATTAAAAAATTCTCTCTTGCTACCAATGTTTTTCTTAATAAAGAAATAGCTGATTGTATCGGGTAGAATGAATCCCAAAGAAAAAGAGTGAACTCACAGAAAAGCATGAATCAGTGTATGGTGAGAGAATAAGGGATAATTATTTTTCCCTTAGTAATATGAAAAGCATGTTTTTTGCATAATTCCAGGTTTTCCTTTGAGGTTTTATGAAAATATTCCCATAATCTAATGATCTCATGTATCACTGCAATGATCCTTGAAATGACAAAAAATTCTTTGGCTTGGTGTGTTTACCCATTCCCATACAATCCCACTTTTTATACCCATCCAGAAGAAAGCTTAGGAAAACATTTTGGGAAAGTAATAATTACATGTAACAAGTAATTTCTTGCATTTTCCAAAATGTTTTTTACCCAGAAAGACAACAGAAATCTTAATTCCATTAACTTGAAATGCTATCTGCAACTTCTTTCAATTCAGATAAGTCTAAAAAATTTCTTAGCAAGTAGCTTGCATAGATTACTGTTCCACTGTCTCAGCTGGCTCTTCAGAATGGCTCTGGCAGTAGGTTCCTCTTCGATTTTAAATTGTGTTATTTTGCAAAATTTAAGGCCAGTAATATGTAACAAAAATGTGAAATGGTTGCTTGGCAATATAAACGTCTTAATTACAGCATGAATGCTTAATAACGATCAGGCTGATTTTGATGAAACTTCACACTCTTGTTTAGGATCAACTGTAGCTGTGTAAGAAACTTACATGT
Organism: Fragum fragum; assembly: GCA_946902895.1. Taxonomy (NCBI): domain Eukaryota; kingdom Metazoa; phylum Mollusca; class Bivalvia; order Cardiida; family Cardiidae; genus Fragum; species Fragum fragum. The sequence goes on from OX336372.1 coordinate 38,535,564, forward strand.
TTTTTTTTTTTTTTTTCAAAATAGTCCCTGGTTTCAAAATGGGTCATTTTATTGTCTGGATGAATGCTCAGTAACCATAGGACTGTTTTTAAAGAAACTTCATACACTTGTTCTGAGTATCACCACAAAATGTAAAAGATGCCTTTCTTTTTTAGCTCACCTGAGCACGAAATGCTCTTTACAGTACACTTAAAATTAGCCCTTTCTAAGTGACCTCTGAATTTACTTAGAAATAAAAAAGAATATCTTTGAAAGTCTTCTTCTCCCAAACCATAAGACCTAGAGCTTTAACCCTTGTCATGCTGTATAAATTACCTTACTGAATTGCTTCAATATCAAAGGGCTGAAAACACTGATAGAACTTGTTATTTAAAAAATCAATATTTCTTTTAGAAATTAACTTCATAAACAACTCTGACAGAAAAAATACAAGCAGGAGGTGAAGACCAAGATTAGACTGCACTTATGTACAGGCTGATCTTGGTCTTCACCTCCTGCCAAAAACCGGAATATTCCGGGTTCACTATGACAAGGGTTAATATTTTGTATGTTCAATTGTTATTGACCCTATGCCAAAATACTTAAAAAACTTACTGTATTCTGAAAATTAGCCCTTTTCTGATTGATCCCTGATTTTACATAGAATTAAAGAAGGAAATATGTTTGAAAATCTTCTTCAAAACCATAAAGCCTTGAGCATTAATATTTTGTAAGGATAACTGATTCTTTACCAAAATACAGGACACTGAAAATTAGCCCGTTTCTGTGTGATCCTAGATTTAAAATATGAATTAAGGAGGAAATCTTTGAAAATCTTCTTCTCTCAAACCAGAAGGCCTTGAGCTTTAACATTTGATGTTTATCAATATCTATTGACCCTTTTCCAAAGTGCTTCAGAGAATTACGGCATTCTGAAAATAAGCTATTTTCTGCGCAATCCAAGATTTTAGAAAGGAATGTCTTTGAAATCCTTCTCCTCCTAAACCATTAGGCTTTGATAATTAGTATGTATCAATGCCTTTTGAACCTCTAACAAAATACTTCAAAGAATTACTCGTATTCTGAAAATGAGCTCTAAATGGTAGGATCTTCAATATACCTAGAATTAAAGGTGAAAATCTTTAAAAAATCTTCTCCTAATGAAAATTGTATGTAGCGGGCTGATTGATATAAAGCCTTAAGCCATCAAACTCATGGGAGTGATGCAAGACCATCATGGTCCTCTTGTTTTTCCAAAATGGCAGCCAGTTTCAAAATGGCAACCATTTTCTCCTACTATCTAATTGGGAAGAAATTGCAGGCCTCCTAGTGAAACCTTTAAAACCTTTAAAAACCTTTAATTTCAGAGCAAACCTTTAAAACCTTTACATTTCCCCAGAAAACCTTTAAAACGCCAAAATAGCCTGTAATTCTCACTCAAAACCTTTATATTTGCTCTGACTGGTTGCCGTGCTAGCTTAAAGCAAGTAATGGATTTTGTTCTGCATTTTCCCTTCTTTTATGTGTAGTTAAACAATGCTGCTTTTGTTTCTACACTGTAAAACAAGAGCTATGTTTGATATAAATATGCAGAGAAAATAGGTATACACATTAAATAAGGTATGTATTATATTGCATAATTCAAACAGTATATAACATCAAAAAATGACTTTGGTGTGACTGTGGGTTTAATAAAGAAATGAGAACTTCGACGAAAATAGCCTTTATTCACTCTTTATTTTTTTTTTATTTTACACTAAAAGGCCTTTATTTTCATACATTGGAGCCTTTATAAAAACCTTTATTTTTGTTTTGGCCTGCTAGGAGGCCTGAAATTGTGTTTTTATCAAAAACAGTTGCTTATTATGCCCCCCACAACAAAGTTATGGGGGGGGGTATACTGGAATCAGGTTGTCCGTCCATCTGACCGTCCGTCCCTCCGTAGCCATAATTTTGTGTAATCATCTCCTCTCACATTCCCAGACCAATTTTGCTGAAACTTTACAAAAATCTTCCTTGCAGTGGGAATTTGTGCACCTGTAATTTTCATTATGATTTATCAACTGGTTCAGGAGTCATTCCCCTTTGATTTATTTTCTTATATACAATACATAGAGAATAAATCAATTTTGTGTCCTCATCTTCTCCCACATTTCCAGACCAATTTTGATGAAACTTTACCAAAAATCTTCCTTGCAATTGAAACTTGTGCACCTCCATTTTCATTATGATTAATCAACTGGTTCAGGAGTTATGCCCCATTGATATATTTTCTTATATTCAATATAATTATAGAGAATAAATCATAACTCCTGAACAGGTTGCCAGATTAAAAAAATAAAAGTGGTTCACATGTACAAAGTTATTGGGGGGGGGGGTTATAGTGGAATCAGGTTGTCTGTCCATCCGTCTGTCTTTCTGTCTGCTGTTGGTCTGTCTGTCCATCTTTGTCTGTCTGTGGACATAATTTTGTGTCCTCATCTCCTCCCACATTTCAAGACCAATTTTGATGAAACCTTACCGAAATCTTCCTTGCAATGGGAACTTGTGCACCTGCAATTTTCATAATGATTAATCAACTGTTTCAGGAGTTATGCCCCTTTGATTTACTTTCTTATGTACAATATATAGAGAATAAATCATAACTCCTGAACAAGTTGACAGATTAGGAAAATAAGTGGTTCACATGTTTATTCCAGAACATAAACGCCATGTTCGACGTTGCACGAAATCCATAATTTCCATCTTCAATGTTCAACAAAATTCCTAGTCAGTCATTGCCCCTCATTGACTTAAAATTGTTAAAAAAAAAAATTGTCCACTTGATAAATCACAAATGGCCATCATTTCAATGGTTTCAATTTGACCTCATTTAAAAAGAGGCGGCAGTGGGGGGTATTTGTCAGCCCCTACAGGCGACAGTTCTAGTTTATTTTAGTTAAGGTCCATTTACCTTTCTAGGATTATTAGTTGCATAAAAGCTTTATTCCAGTGACAAAATGTTTTTCTGCAACACTGAGATGTTGTAGGGTATTAATCACATTTAGCGATTCTCTCGTTGTCTGCGCATGTCATATTCTCCGAAGATTGACCTGTCTTCGGGACCGTATCACTTATCCAGATTGGGATAGATATTACTACGTCGTACGCGTAACCCCATATCATATCGCCAAAAAGTAGCAAGTGGATAATTGCAATAAAAACTACAATTGTGGAGAAATCAAACTTAACTGTCGCCCAAAATTAATTAGAAAAATAAATCATTTTAAATTATGAAAGCATTTATGTATTCCAAGAAGGAGATTCAAAACTTCGAAGCGTGCTTTGCATGGGCGCTGACATTTTGAATGAAGTTCGACGGAATCGGCCGAGTTTTCACGAATAATACTACCCAGAATGCTCAAATTAGATAGGTCAGTATTTGAAAAATGCTACCTATCGGAAGATAACGGCGATTCTCTAGTTTGTTTTTTGGACATTGTCTTGTATAGCACTGTATTTTCGTTACTTTTTTCTCAGCAACTTGAAACTTAATACAAAGGTTCAGCAAGGTGTACTGTATGGCACCTATGTATTTAGATCACATGTTGTCTATTTACTGGTTTTATTGTTGGATTTTGACATAACCTGACTGGAGCATACTAAGTGAGTCTGGACTCCGGAGATTTCTTGTTGAATCTAAAATCAAATTACCTCTGCTGTCTGTAGCTTAGCTAGGAAGGACAAGATGATTGGATTATATGGGCCAATTGTCAGTATACACAGTATATACTGTCTGACCTGGGTCTTTACTTGCACAAATTTCATTATAATCTTCTATTAACCCTTGTCATGCTGAATAAAATACTTACTTATAACTTACATTACAATCAAAGCGCTGAAAGCACTGGAATATCAGTTATTGTTGGCCATTATTTTGTGTTAATTCTATTTACAACTCTGAAATTAAAATGCCAAAGAAGTGGTTTAGACTGGTCTAAGTCTATACCTCATGCCTAACCAGGAATGCTTGAGATCAGCATGTCAAGGTTTAAGAAGTGCATCACTGTGAAATGGAAAAGAAGGATCAGCAAGTGGATATTTCAGTATGCCCACTGTAACACACTTCTGCACACCCTTTGTGGCACAATTAACAAGCACTTGTTCTAGAACTAAACTCCAAGGCCATTGAGATTCCTAGGATACTTCATTAGTAAGGTGTAACATAAGACCATCTATCAGTTCTAAAGGAGGTTAGTCTGACAGTATAATAACATCTACTGAGATTATTCTTGACAAGTTATTTTCCATCACCTGCCATAGAAATAGACAATTATTGGGCTAGATTACATACCTTCATCTCTTTATTGGGGATTTGGTGGGTCTCAGAAGCTATCTTAGGTTTGCCAAATATTTTTCAATAAGGTATTATACAATAAATGATGGGACTTGACCAGGAGAAATTTCTGAAACTGTACCTGGGTAAGTCTGCACTATTGTCAGACTTGCTTTAATTACTGATGGATCGCTGGCCACACAAGTTCTACTAGCCTTGATTCTAAAAGGTGTTTATTTAATGTCTTAACTGCATAAAGGTCTGAGCTCAAAGTTTATTTCCAGTCTAAATGAACAATTTGATTTGCCAGTCAACTAATCAGTTGGCAGCGACAATCCATCAAGCAATTAAAAAAGATTTACTTAACATCATTTGATATCTCCATGGAAATTCCATGTTGGTGGTCAAGGGTAAGCCAGCATTGTTAAGTTCTGTGCTGCAATATTTACATCTGACACCCCTGTAAAACTATTTCATCATTAGGCCACCATTGATATTCCAACATTGAGATTGCACATCCATGATTTGCTCCATGTTTTAAGCTCCACTGCCTGAAAGTTAGCAAGCTTTTGTGATGGCGAGCGAGTCCTTATGTGTGTCTGTTAAATTTTACTGTTAAAATCTTCCCCTCAGAAAGTACTTAACAGAATTCAACCAAATTTCACAGGAATGACCCTATAGTGACCCTTTATCAGATTTCTTCAAAGAATTTGGATAGGATTAATACATGGGAGGCCTTATTTCTATATCTTTGATCACATACATACTACAAAAAGGTCTGGTGTCTACCCAGTCAAAGTATTTTATAGTGTTGTTTGGCTGAAGTTTGGTTTGCAATGAGATTCCAGTAGCTTCAAAGTATTTTAAAAGTGATTTTTGGCTGAAATTCTATTTACATTGAGATTCCAGCAGCAAGCTACTGAATTATTGTCTACAGCTTCTTACCCCATCACCACTTGATGCCACTTTTTGAAGCCCACATTTGTTTCTGATATTAAGGAAATTTGAAATTTTGTCTGCTACTTCTTTCAATTTTGACTGGTCTCACAATGTCATTTTGTAGCCTGGTAATGGTTTGAAGCTATATGTTGAAATTATGTACTGAAACATGAAAATTTATTTCTAGCTTACCTGAGCATAAGGTATACTATGTTATTTTTGATGGTGGAGCAAAGTCAATAAACCATTTCATTTTTACTTAAGGTAAAATAGTTGTTTTTGGTAACATAGGGACTTACAATATTAGACTGTAAGTACTTGTAGGCAATTTAAATAGTAATAGTCCCGATATGTACAGCAATCATACAATTTTCAAAACAAAACCTTTCAATCACAAATTTGAATCTTGCATGATACTTTTACATGTATTAAGCCTCGGCATGCTTTTTAAATTACCTTACTGAATTGCTGTAAAATCAAAGGGCCAAAACCACTGATAGAACTTGCTGTTCAAAAATCGATATTTTCATATAAAAATCAAATTGATAAACAACAAAGGGGGGCCACTTTTGGTTCCTTTTATCTGTTTAACCCATTCCCACACTGATAGTTTGGACGTCCCTCCAGAAAAACAATTGGCAAAACATTGTGTAAAATGAAGAAATTTCTTGTAACAAGCAACTTTTTCCTCATACACAATGTCATCTACCCAGAAAGTTGAATTTCCTTTAAAGTTCATTAACTTTAAATTGTCATCTGCAACTCTTTTCAGTTTGGACCAGTCCAGAATTTAGCCATCTGACAATGGGTTAAAGTTGATATCAAAGACGTGGTCGTCGTCAGTGTTGGGTCAAATCTCAAAGAGGTAAAAGCCCTTGCAAGTTGTTAAATTCCATCTTGTGTATACCTGTATAAGCCAGACAAAAACATCAATGTTACAAGGTGTAAATTACCTTGAGGATTATTGCATTCTGTTGTACTGATGTTCATTATCACTTACCTTATGTTTATGTGTAAATGGAATATACAAGTTCAATGTTTTTAGAATATTACGAAACCTTAGAAAAAGTAACAAAAACCATAGCAACATTGTTTAACCCATAACCAGATGGCATAGGTTTAGACTAGTCTGAATTGAAAGGAATTGAGTACAACAATTTAAAGTTTATGAAGTTTTAGATTTTTTCAACTTTCTAGAGAAAACATTGTGGAAAAGGAAGAAAGAGCTTGTTGCAAGCAATTCCTTCATTCTACAAATCTTTTCACAGTTGTTTTCTTGGGGGGGGGGTAAAAAGAATCATTATGAGAGAATGGGTTAACCAATTCAGTATGAATTTTATGCATTGTGCATTGATAAAAAAAAGAAATAATAAAAACCAACAATTTTTGCCTGTAGAAGATTTATTTGACTTTGAAGTCAGAATTCAAGGTGAGTTACTACAGTACACTTTCAAACACTGGAAAAATTGGTACACTGATCTTACCAAAGACCATAATGTTATAATTTGTTATTATACCATCCACCACATAGTAGAGGGAGGTTTATTGGTTTCACAATGCCTGCATGTCTATTCATAGACCTTTGCCTTTTGATGCTCTTACTCTAGAACCCATTGACCTACAAGCATGAATCTTCATACAACTGTTGCCAATGATTCAAGGAAGTGCCTTTTTGCTTTTGGGTCATATAGGTCGAAGGTCAACTTTGCTACTTCAGTGACAAAAGGGGTTATTATTCCGCTTTGCTACAATCTTAGTTCTCTTCTATTATAAGGGTAAACAAACAATTTCTCCATTATTAATGTTTTCCTTTACAATTTCCTCAAAAGTCAGAATTTGTTAACCCATTACCACACAGTATTATTTTAGGCTGCTCAAATTGAAAGGAGTTGCAGACGACAATTTTAAGTTTACAAAATTTATTTTTTTCAACTTTTTGGATAGAAAACATTTTGTGTAAAATGAAGAAATTGCTTGTTACGAGCAATGTCTTCACTTTACACGATGTTTTCCAAATTGTTTTTCTTGAGGGGCGTTAAATTGATTGATTGATTGAATAGGGTTTAACACCGCTTTTAACAGTTTTTCAGTCATATCGCGGGGGCTGGAGCACCAATGGATTCCTGGTATTTCTCAGACAAGTACTACCACTACATCCCTTCCTAGCCTCCAGCTGCTATCCCACTTAGGTTTACAATTATCCACCCATTGGTGAGAGACAATTGTTGGAAAGAATATGTGCCACTGCGGGGGATTGAACCCATGATTGAAGATTAGGAGTCTAGCGCACTACCGACTGCATTAAAAAGCGTCACTGTGTGGGAATGGGTTAAATGGGTTAAGCATTTGAACTGATGTCATTTTTCAAGTTTTTCCCAGTAGCCAACCCCCCACTGCAATCTGTTGACATAAGGGGCGGGAAAACTGGCACTCAATTATCCCTAAAGTTATTGGACTGGTGATCCATCAAATTGTAAAATCATCTGGCTTCAACTTCCTGTCTGCAGTCAGGAAATAAGGAAGAGAACCAGTCTCATCTTTTGTCCTGGGGGAATGTCTTTTTGAGAAATGCTTGGTAACAGTTGAATTAATCAGATAATTTTTGAAGATTTTCTTGCAGACATCTTTGATTTTTTAGAAATTCCAAAACATCTATAATAACTCTATTTTGAAGTATGCATGTATAAGAATGTAGCACAAGTGTAAGGCCCCACACTTAAGCTTTAACCCATTACAAGAGGATAAAATTTTAGAAAAGTGCAAATTAATGAAGTTGCTGTTGACAATTTTTAGTGAATGAAATTAAGATTTGTTTGTCTTATAGGGAAACAAATTAAGGATAATGCACAAATTACTAGTTATAAGCAATTTCTTCATTTTCAAAATTTTTTCTTCAGCTTATTTCTTGATGGGTGCCAAAAAGAGTGCTTGAATGGGAATGGGTTTAACTGAAAGTAAGATATATATTAGAAATAAGAAAAGGAAAGTCTCTTGAAGGGTGTATTTTTATTTGCCTCTTGGCGTGTGTCATTTCTACATTTCCAAGCAATTCCCATTATCCCGCCCAGCGAGAATCAATATGTGACTCAATGATGCTTTTTTGGGCCTAGTTGTCTGATAAAACCATTATGTGCAGAAATACAAAGTAATAGAGACAGACACTGATCGAAAAATGTATACTTATGACTTTTCTATTTGAACATGATGTCTGAACCATCAATTATGCTTAACCCTTTCCCGTTTTTGGAAATTTTAGACTGGTCCAAATTGAAAGAGGTTGCAGACGACAATGAAAATTCCATGCAATTTGAAATGAAACCATCTGATGAGGTAGAAAATATTGTGGGAAAAGAAGAAATTGCTTGTGACAAGCAATTTCTTCTTTTTCCACAATGTTTTCTCAAGTATAAAACAACAGCAACGTAAAATCCCGCGTTCGAACAGGAAATGGTTAACTCTTTCCAACACAATCCCACTATTTTACTCCCTTCAAGCCAAAGTGGGATGAGAAGCTGCAGGTATGGAAAGGATGTAATTGGAGTACTGGTGTGAGATACTAGGAATCCATGGTTAGGTGCTCCAGCCTCTGTAATATGACTGAGATACTGTTAAAAGTGGCTTTTAACCCATACAAGCAAACAAATTAATCCCCTCAAGAAAAAAATTTTGCAAAACATTGTGGAAAATGAAGAAACTTTGTTTGGAACTCACAGCCCTAGGATTTAAGTTTAGTTATTATTGATTACACTGTGTTACAGTGTTACATGTCATTAATGCTTACTTAATTAAATCTAAAATAGCTCATTCAGTTTCTATCAACCCATAACTTGACAACATACCTTAAGACTGGTCCAAATTCAAAGAAAATTAATGATCGATTAACCCCTTCTGACATAATGATGCTTTTTGATGCCCCTCAAGAAAAACCATTTGGAAAAAATTGTCGAAAATGAAGAAATTGCTTGCACAATTATTTCTACCCAAGAAGTTCAAAAAATCTAAAATTGATTTAGTGGCTGCAACTCCTTTCAATTTGGAATTGTTTAAAGATTTTTCATCTGGTAATAGGTTAATAAGTGCTGAAATTTTAAAATCTTTGTTTAAGGGTAAAGAAATTGTGAATAATGAAGGAATTGCTTGCTACAAGGAATTTCTTCCCTTTCCACAATTTTATCCAAAGCTTTATCTTTCCATGCATAAAAATACGGGATTGTGTTGGAAATTTAGAATTTGTTAAAACCTAGGACTTGGATTCGAAGAAACTGTTGAATATTATTCCATTCCCACACAACAATGCTTTTTGACGCCCATGAAGAAAAACGAATTGGGAAAGAATTGTGTAAAATGAATAGATTGCTTTTAACAATCAATTTCTACATTTTCCACCATGTTCTACCCAGAAAGTTGAAAAAAATGAAGTTTCATAGCTTTTAAATTACTGTCTGTAACTCCTTTCAATTTAAATTTTGCTACCTGGTAATGGGTTTAGAACCAAACAAATAAACTTACACTTCAGGAATGTATTGTTCCTATTTCAAGAAGATGATTTGCTATAAAAACTACATGCCAAATTCTTAATTGATCAATTAAAGATCTAGGTGAACTTTTCTCACCTGCTCTATATGAAATAGGCAGCATAACTCTTTTCAGTGATTTGCCAAGGCTGCATTTTAGCACCATTGTCGCTGAAAAATTATAACTGTCCCCAATTCTTTAATACCATTGGGTAACTGTCCCCTTCGTTCAAAAGACCTAGTAGCTAAATTGATAGAATGATCCATCAGTTTGTAGAAATATCCCCACTTCTTTTAGATCTTTGGGATATTGTCCCTATGCTTCTGAAGCCTCAGCAGATCACTGCTCTTTTCGATAAGACAAATTTGAAATGATCAAATTTGAAATGGTTGCATTGCATTTTTTCCAGACTATTTTCTTGTAAATTCCAGCACAGTACAAACATTTTTAGGCTTGCTGTAGTCGTTTTCATTTTGACCTTAAATGTTTAACAATTTTTCTTCAAAATGTCTCTTTAATCCTAGTTTAAGTTTTTTGTTAGTGCTGAACTTGTTGGTGTCAGGGGATTTAATTGACATCTTGTCCAACCATGGAAAGATTTAATTCCCTGTAACACATTCCCAATCAATAAAATTTTAGACTGATCCAAATTCAAAAAAGTTGCAGATAACATTTCAAAGAGTGTGTAATATGAAAAATTATGACTGAATATGGTAGAAAACATTATGGGAAAGGGGGAAGTGGTTGTGACAAGCTATTCCTCCTTTTCCTTCATTGTTTACTTTTGTATTTTTTACAGGGGCGTCAAAAGGTGTTCTTGAGTGGTAGTTGGTTAACCCATTCCAACACAGTGGAATTTTAGACTGGTCCAAATTGAAAGGAGCTGCAGACGATAATTTCAAGTTGATGGAATTTTAAATTTTTTCGTCTTTTTGGATAGAAAACATTGTGGATAATGAAGAAATTGCTTGATACAAGCAATTTCTTCATTTTCCACAATGTTTTCCAAAGCTTTTTTCTTGAGGGGCGTAAAAAGGAGGGCTTGAGTTGGAATGAGTTAACCCAATTCCACACAAGCCCTCCCTTTCGCCCCTCAAGAAAAAGGTTTTGGAAAACATTTTGGAAAATGAAGAAATTGCTTCATTATCCACATTGTTTTATATCTAAAAAGGCGGAAAAAATTTAAATTCCATGAACTTTAAATTGATGTCTGCAGTTTCTTTCAATTTGAAGAGTCTGATAGCCAGACTAACATAACATATTTTGTGGGAAGTATAGTGGAGAGTCATTCATAACATACAGAGCTGTTGAGTAGATCTTGTCATTGTTTGTAAGGACCTCACTACATTCTAATGATGATCATAATGACTGAAATGAGTGATGTAACAGACACAGGCAGATATATCACCCTCTTTCCAATTAGTCCTCACCCTAAACACCACTTGAGCTTATAGTCTCTTAATTCATGTGTCTGTCCTTCCCACTAGAAATTTAGCCCTGGTCCAAATTGAAAGGAGATACAGACAATTTAAATTTCTATACCCCCCCCCCCCCCAAAAAAAAACCCCAAACAAACCAACTATGTTTGGGGGTATATAGGAGTCAGCTTGTCGGTCCGTCTGTTGGTCTGTAGCTTTTTTGTATCCACTCAATTTCTCAGCAACTATTGGACGTATTTTATTCAAACTTCACTGATAAAATAAGTATCAAGCAGAGATGTGCATATTTTATTTTGGATACAGCCCTTTGATTTTTTATGGCCCTTTGGTGAAAAATCATATCCACTCAATTTCTCAGCAACAATTGGATGAATTTGATTGAAATTCACAGAAAGACTTGGTATAAGTCAGACATGTCATATCCTATTTTGGTTTGGGTCCATTTATTTTTGACTGATTTATGGCCCTTTGATTAAAAATTCCTTTTTTTTTACTGCCCTTTGGGGGATAGCAATTGTACATGGACAAGCTCTGTTGGGGGGTATTAGTCTGCTTTGCAACAATTTCTAGTTATATTTTTTCAACTTTTTCGGTAGAAAACTTTGTGGAAAATGACAAATTGCTTGTTGCAAGCAATTTGTTCATTTTACACAATGTTTTTCCAAGTATTATATGCCCAAAGGGCTGTATTATGTTATGGCCACCGTTGTCGGTTGGTCCGCCTGTCTGTCCATTAGCAATTTTTGTCTTCGCAACTCCTCAACTCACCTACAGTATCAATGGGAATGAACTGGAACTTTACACAATGATTCACTATGATGTCTAGTTGTGCATTAGACCTTTGACATTCAAATCACAGTAGTCATTCTAGAAATATCTGCTCTTGAATTGAAAAATATCACTGTTTCATGTGTACAGTATCAATGGGAACAAACTTATACATGCTACATTGTATTTCTATGATGTCTAGTTTTGCATAAGACCTTTGAAAATTCAAATCACTCAAGTTGTTCTAGAATTATCTGCCCTTGAATTGAAAAAAACAAACAAACTATATTTCATCTGTGCCCAACTTTTCCTAAAGTATCAAATAGAACAAATGAAACTTGCTACAATATACATGTATCTCTACAGGGTTGTGGAATTCCCATGCCCGACTTGTCCGACACGGGCTTTTCTACCTGTGGGCAAGTACATTTTTTAGGCTACTTGTCCGTGGACAAGTAAATATCAGGGCAAATCTTGGAATGGTACTAAATAGATAGAAGAGATTTATGAGCATAATGTTTGTATCTAAGGCTAGAAAATATTCTTTTTAAAGAAGAAAATGCTGAGTTCCAGCATTTTCTTCTTTAAAAACAATCTTTTCTCATAATTTATGTGTTCTTCATCTTTTCACGGGCATGTCCATTTTGATCCCGGACAAGTAGAAAATCACATTTTACTTGTCCATGGACAAGTAGAGAAAATCCATATTTCCACATCCCTGCTCTATAATGTCTAGTTGTGCATTAGACCTTTGAAATTCAAGTCACTCAAGTTCTTCTTGAATTGTCTGCCCTTGAATTGAAAAAAATCCCTTAATTTCATGTGTGAGCAACTCCTCCTAGAGTATCAATGGGTACTAAGTGAAACTAGCTATAATGTATCTATGATGTCTAGTTTTGCATAAGACCTCTGAAATTTCAATCATTCCAGTCTTTCTTGAATTGTCTGTCCTTGAATTGAAATAAATCATATTTCTTGTGTCCACAACTCCTGCAGTTTCAATCAAAAAAAGTTGTAACTATGCAAAATGAATCTGCATAGTCTGTGGTGGTCCATTAAACCTTATAATTAAGATAACTCTAGATCTTCAACAATTATCTGCCCTTGAATTGAAAAAATGCCTAATTTCTAGTGTAAGCAACTTTTCAAATGGTTTTAACTTGTGCTTAGTGTTGATTGAAAATGATTGAAATTTACTACAATGATTCAACATTTTGTCTTTCCTGTGATTAATGAATTGTCTCCCCTTTGTTTAGGGAATTGCTTAATATTATCATGTAATTCATGTATTATCATTATAGTATCTGATGAGTCAAGCATATTTGAAACGATGATAAATAGCAAGAATGATGATATTTAGTAAAGTCCTATCATCCATACCCAATGATGCCTAGAATTTTCATTGTTCTCACAGGGTCAGCAAGCTGGATTGATTGAATGGGGTTTAACACCACTTTGAACAGTATATCAGCCATATCGTGGCGGGAGCACCTAACAAAGGATTCCTGGTATTTCCCACACCAGTACTACCACTACATCCTTTCCTAGCCTCCAGCTGCTATCCCACTTAGGTTTACGATTATCCACCCATAGACAAATATTGGAAAGGATATGTGCCAACGCTGGGGATCGAACCCTTGACATCCCATGATTGAAGATTTGGAGTCTGATGCGCTACTGACTGCGCTATGACGGCCACTATAAGCAAGTTGGTATAAATTGGTATATAACCTAGATGATGATGTTACTCAATTAATAAAAATGTACCGGCAGTGTTTAATAATGGAACAGTTTCAGATTTACATATTTCAAGGAAAATACTGACCTTAGTTTGTATTTAGGAGGAAATAAAGAGGTAAGAACACATTGTTTGAATAGACAGAAATATATTTTTCAAACAGAAGTCTCTCATGTACACAGATGGTCTGATTTGATTAGTATCAAAGATGTTTATTTTAAGGATCTCCCAGCATTCCAAGAAGAATGTCTGTTTGTTTCATAGGTTTGTGGATGATTGGCAACACTCCATATGTTCCAAATGTTCTATATATACGTTTTGATTGATGGGCAAGCATGTAAATCTGAGGAACAATGTCTGGCAACAAATTGGTAGTATTTACTGTTTATATGTAAGGATTCTGTTTATTTATTCAGGAAATCATCTTCCCAATTTACAGTACATGTTTACACTGTGCATCATGACCTCTCACATATGGGTTAAAGTGCAGGTGGTTTATGAATAAAAACTGTATCACTGGTCCAGAAAATTGGTCTTTGCTTAGGTTGGCTTATATAGAAACAAATTAAGAATCATTATACATATATCAACTGCATTTTAAATCAGATTTTGTCTTTGATAGGAATAAAATAAAGAATCTTCATGTCTACTGTATTAAATAATGGTTGTTTTTGACAGAAAAACGAATAAAGAATCTTCATACAGTCATCTGCTACATTTGAAATCAGACTTATATTTGACAGAAACAACGAAAAAAGAATCATCATTTATCTTCTGTATCTTCTGTATATGAATCGGGCTTGTCTTGAACAGAAACAATATGAAGAATCTTCATACTTATATCTACAACATTAAATCATGGTTGTTTTTCTTCATCATTTTACCTTCTGTATATGAAATCAGGCTTGTCTTTGACAGAAACAGATTGAAGAATCTTCATAAATTTATCTACTACATATGAAATAAGGCTTGTCTTTGACAAAATAAACAAAGAATCTTCATACATTATCCAAAACATATGAAATCAGGCTTGTCTTTGACAGAAACAAGCTAATAATCTTCATACATTCATCTGCTGCATTATAAAATCAGACTTTTCTCTCACCGAAGCACAACAAAAAGAATATTCATACATATATCAAATGCATGAAATCATAGTTGTTTTTGACAGAAACAAAACAAAGAATCTTTATACATTCATCTGCTACATATGAATTTATGTTGATACAAAACAAAAGAAAAAACACTTAACCTTCTGTATGTGAAATTAGACTTGTCTTTGATTGAAATAGAATGAAGAATCTACCACATGAAATCATGCTTGCTTTTGACAGAACAAACAGAAGAATCTTCTTTATTACACCCATCTGCTACTTATGAAATAATGCTTGTCTGTGACAGAAATAAACAAACAAACAAAAAAAAAAAGAAACAGTACATATTTATCAATTGCCAATGAAATGGCTCTTGAATTTAAACAAAACAATGGTTTTTCAAACATAATGAAATTTTGCTTACCTTTGACAGAATCTTAATACATTTGTCTACTGAATAATTCTGTCAAATGAATACTTTAATTTTGATTACCATTGTACAAAGGATGGATATCTCTAAACAAACAAGTAACCCTTTCCTGTTCAATTTCTGGTTTAAATTTTATGTCCCTTTGGTCTTATAATTGAGATAACATTGTAGAAAAAGAAGAAATTGCTTGTAATAAGCAATTTGTTCTTTTCCACAATATTTTTTACCCATTTTTCAAATGAATCCGATTTAGATTTTTGCGAAACCTTTGAATTTGCATGGGTCTAAAATTCTGTAAAACAGGTAAGGGTTAAAGGATTGCTTAGAGGAAATCATTCTCAAATTAGAGGAGAATCTTTAAATAACACAGGTGAAGCTACCATTACAAGGGAGTATTTATTAGAAGAAGTATGGTGTTTGATTGATAGTAAGCTCACTTTAGTTGACATGTAACAGTGTACTGTCCTACTTTTTGTCATAATACTGACATATTTTACTGGACAAATTAAGTAATCATGGATAAATATAAATATAAGTCAATGGCTACTTACGGTCATTGACAGTGTTAGATAAAATATTACGCTCTGGTCTGAGAAATAGATGAGAAGCAGTAACAATATAATCCATTCCCTCACAATCACACCTTTTAATGCACTTCAGGAAAAAAGCTTAGGAAAACATTGTGGAAGATGAAGAAATTGCTTGTCATTTTCTTCATTATCCACAATGTTTTCTACCTTAACCCGTTCCCACTTAGTGACGCTTTGAGAAGCCCTCAAGGAAAAAAGCTTGGGAAAATATTGTGGAAAATGAAGAAATTGCTGGTTACAAGCAATTTCTTCATTTTCCATAATGTTTTCTACCAAGAAAGTTGAAAAAATCCAAAATTTCATAAACTTTGAATTGTCGTCTGCAACTTCTTTCAATTTGGACTGGTCTAAAATTGTCTCAAGTGGTAATGGGTTAAAAGTCAAAGATTTTCAAAATTTCCGCCAATTTAAAATTGTCATCTGTAGCTTCTTTCAGTCTGGACTAATCTAAAATTTCATGGTGTGGGAATGAAATCAAATGGCAAAGTTTTAGACTGGTCCAAGTTCAAAGAAGTTGCAGAAAATGCTATCATGTTCATGAAATTCTAAATTTCTTTATCCCTTTGGGTTGAAAACACTGCAGAAGTTATCCAATATTTGTTAAGGGGCATAAAAAAGGTGGGATTGTGCATTTAAATGGGTTAAAATCTTATTTCTTTTCCAAATGTTGCTGTTGGTAATTATTGATATTGATTGATTGAACGGGATTTAACGCCACTTTTAACAGTATTTCAGTCAAATTGTGGTGGCTGGAGAACCAAACCATGGATTCGTGATATTTCATACACCTGGACTACTACAGCATCCTTTCTGAGCCTTCAGCTGCTCAGTCCACTTAGGTTTATGACTATCCTCCCAATGGTGGGAAACAAATGTCAGAAAGGATACACGCCATGGCTTGGGATTGAACCCTGGACCCCATGATTAGGAGTCCTATGCGCCACCACTGCTCTTTGGCTGTGACTCATTGGTAACAAACTTGATGGTCAAGTCAGTATCAAAAAAAGATATCCACTCGAAGTATGAATTTGGGTAGGACATTGTGCTGGTAGTATGTCTGCTTTTGGACAATTCTAGTTAACAGTTTTAGCCTGAATACAATTCTTTTGTTACTTAAATAGTTGGAATTGTATGGTAATTGGTTAGAATATTCACTCTGTATGTGAATGATGATGAGCTCAGTGCAAAAACATTGTAAGTATCTATACAAAGTAAACACACCTACAATGTTTTTGCACTAACGTGTTGTCTTATAAGCTCGGCTGTTTTCGGAGAAAACCCGAGGTATTGTCATCACCTTGGCGTCGTTGGCATTGGCGTTGGTGTTGGTGTTGGCGTGACAAATTTTAACCTTGGTCATATCTCTGTTGTTATCTCTCATTAAACTTTGCATGTGTATTGACCATCTCAAGAGCTATATAGACTATCAAGGGGATAACTCTAAAGGCGTTTTTGTAAGAGTTATGCCCATTTTTCGACTTAGAATTTTTACATTATCCTGCACCTGCAGGCGAGCATTGGCACCCGTGAGCGGTGCTCTTGTTTGACATATAAAATTGTATCCAATCTTACAATGTATAGACACCTACAATTTTTTTGCACTAACCTGTCCTCTTATTTGACATAATCATAACAGTGTATCCAATCTTATCTATGTCAAATAAGCTGGCAATGTCATAATTTTGACATATATTGGACAAATTCAGCAGACATAGTTAAATAAAGGTCACAAATATGTGACTTTTATCATGTAGTGTGTGAGTTACGTATTGTTTTGCAACTAGACAGAATAGCAAAATTTGTTTTGTCTAATTACCTGACTAATGAAATTAAATGTAACAAGAGCTCTGATTGGACAATACATGTGGTATGGACTAGACAGTATGCTATGTCTTTCCACTCAAATATCTGTTATGAAAGTCTTTGGCAAAACTATAAGTTGGACTGGTTGCTGGATATGGGCCCTGATATTTTTGTCTAAAAATTACGTAACATCCTGCCTGGAATATTGATCTGCATAGTTAGCCAAATATTGTCAGTCTGAATATCAATATTTGTACATTGTATGATCAGTGGTGATACTGGATTCCATTCCTTGTTCTATTCATCCAGTCAAAATGACCTTTAATGTTCATATTCAGATTTTGTGAAAGCTTTTTGTGATTCCTTGAACCCACTACCAGACAACAAAATTTTTGACTGGTCCAAATTGAAAGAAGTTGCAGGAAACATTTCAAAATATGTGTGATTTGAAAAAATAATGACTGAATGTGGTAGAAATATTGTGGGAAAAAGGAGAAATGGCTTGTAACAAGCCATTTCTCCTTTCCCCTCAATGTTTTCTTAAGAATTATTTTATAGGGTGTAGAGTGTCAAAAGGTGTTATTGAGAGGTAATGGATTAAACATTTAACATTTTTCAATTATATATATTCTTATATATTAAAGGTACATCCAGGCCCAGAAAATGTTCAAAAGCCTAAGTTGACACCCCCCCCCCCCCAGCCTGATATTTTCAAGTTAGCCACACCCCAAGCATGAAATGCTTCCTAAGGGCCTGAATCAGGTACCTGTACGGGGATCCAGTGTGGCTCAGTGTTATGGATTATACACTTGTTATCTGAGAAGTCGAGGGTTACATGTTCAAGTCCCAGCCACACCACTTGTCCTTAGGCAAGATATTCAGAGCTCTTGCCTAGTATTTATGATTTAGAAAGCTGATGATTAAGTGCCATTTGCTGTGATTTAGCTGAAAGATTGTTTATAGCTTTTATGGGCATGGCTTATGTCCATTATTATTAAGTCTTAATACCTTTTCATCTGATTTAGTAAATTTTACATAACTTGACCTGACCTGTGTAGTACAATGAAACGCTTACAATTATTCTCTAGAAGAATTTTAAAGACTTCAGCAACTAGATTTATTTGCCAGATATGGCCAGTATTCCCGATATGGCAAAGATGATTCAGTTTCTTTTGAATTCCTTAAACACAATTCACTTAATCAGTACATTCAAGGCTGTGGAACGATACAGGCACTCAAGCGCCCCTAGTTTTGAGAACCTACCCTCACCATCTTGATTAGATTTATGATCCAGGCCCTGCATTATTCCCTATATCTTCGTTGTCATTCTAAAATGACATAACTATAGCTTGATTCAAGCTGCACTTACAACGTTTTAGAATGACAACAACGATATGATCCTATTTTTTTTCTAATTAACCTATGTCCTCTTAACCTATGTCCTCTTAATCCTAGAATATTTCTGTTTTGGCAAGTGTAGACAAAGATCAGTCAGTACAGGTTTTAATTGATCATCGATTTTGTCTTCTGTTTATAGGATAATACCTTATAACACACTTAAGAAATATGGTTATAGAAAACTTTGTGAAAAAAAGAAGAATTACTTGTGGCAAGCAATTTCTACTTTTCTCACAATGTTTTTTTTTTTAACCCTATATGGCATTTTTAAATTTAATTTAGAATGCTTTTGAATTGATGTCTGCGAACTCTCTCATTTTGGTCCATTTTGAAATTTTGTAGTTTGGTAATTGGTGTACTATTCAGCCATATTTGAGTTTCCTATTACAGTGATAAGCCAAGGTTGCGTTTTTGCACCATTGTCTCAAAAATCTCATAGATGTCCCCTTTTTTGTAGGCCAAGTGTCCACCTTGGTTCGAAAGCCCTGGTCGGCACTCATCCTTTCTGACTATTTGTATCTCACCAATGGGTCGATAATCGTAGACCTATGTGGGATAGCAGCTGGAGGCTAGGAAGGGGTGTAATGGTAGTACTGGTGTGAGAAATACCAGGAATCCATTGTTAGGTGCTCCAGCCTCCGCGATATAACTAAGAGATTGTTGAAAGCGGTGTAAAACCCCATTCAAACAAACAAATCGAAAGCCCTGGTAGTTAACCCATCAATGTTGTAAGATGTCCCCACTTCCTTTAGACCATGAGGACATTATCCCCTTACTTCCAAAACCTCGGTAGATTAATGCTATTATATAGAGTCACAATGACAGTGTGCCATAATCCCAGTCTGTAAACATCACAAACCAAACTTATCTCTGTCATAGAATTATTAAGCTTGACTTCCAAGCCATTTCTCTCATCTGAACCCATTCCAACACAGCAAAATTTTAGACCGGTCCAAATTGAAAGAAGCTGCAGACGACAATTTCAAGTTGATGGAATTTTGAATTTTTTCGTCTTTTAGGATAGAAAACATTGTGGATAATGAAGAAATTGCTTGATACAAGCAATTTCTTCATTTTCCACAATGTTTTCAAAAGCTATTTTGTTGAGGGGCGTAGAAAGGAGTGATTGAGTGGGAATGGGTTAAAGCACTCAATGATGTATCAAAGAACCCTATCGCTGGCTGTATTTGTGTGCAGTAATATTTCCGGAGGAAAAGCTCATAGGAAAGATATCGATAGAGATAGACAGCCAAAACTTAACTCTTGTGATGCTGAATAAGATCATTGACGGAATTTTGTTAAACTCAAAGGGCTGATGGTACTGGATGTTATTATCGTGGGTTAATCATTCTCTTAAAAAATATCTTATAAACAACTCTGGCTTAAAAAGAGACAAGCAGGAGGTGCAGGCTGATCTTTGTCTAACCTCCTGCCAAAACAGGAATATTCTGGGTTCAGCACGATAATGGCTAAGGACAAATTCTTTAATGCTGTCCAGAAGATTAACAAGATTTCTCATTAGAATTACATTTGATAATTAACCCCCCCCCCTCAAAAAGTTGTGCACTACTGAACATCATCTATGTTGGACCAAAGACAAGGATGATGTGATCAGGTTGTTATGTAAATCATGTACAAAATGACCAACTTTTAGACAACCCCCCATGCCACAAGAAAAAGAAAAAAGGAAAGAGATCATTTTTGTCTAGTTTTGCTTTAACTCTTTCCTGTTTTCCAAAATTTTAGACCTGTTTAAAATTCAAAGGTTTTGAGAACAAAAATTTAAAGATGATTTAATTTGAAAAATATCTTTCATTATGATAGAAAATACTGTAGAAAAACAAGAAATTGCTTGTTACAAGCAATTTCTTCTTTTCCCACAATGTTTTCTTAACAGTAAAATCACAGGGACGTAAAAACCAGGAATTGAAGAGGAAAAGGTAATAGAAATAGAATAGTTCATGTAAGATTGGTGTATGTTTCATTTTGTGAACAATTAAGGCATTCCAACTCAAGCCCTCCTTTTTATGCCCCTCTAGAAATAAGCTTTGAAAAACATTGTGGAAAATGAAGAAATTGCTTGATACAAGCAATTTCTTCATTATCCACAATGTTTTCTACCCCAAAATACTGGCAAATTTAAAATTCCATCAAATTTAAATTGTCGTCTGCAGCTTCTTTCAATTTGGACCAGTCTAAAATTTTCTTGTGTTGGAATGGGTTAAGGCATATTGTCATAACCATCCTCTGTATACATGTTGTAACTTTCATGAGTTGAAATGTTGTCTGGTTTTGCATATTTTTGGAGCAATGAAAAGCAAAATAACCTGCACAACTTAACATTTGTGGCGCAGCAATAAAAGAAAGTGAAAACAGCTGTTTTACCCCATGGTTCACTGCATAAATGATAGGGATGCATTTAACACTTTCATTTCCATGACGATGAAAGCTGTCTGAAACATTTGATGTACACTGCAGGAGTGCATTCACAAATCAGTAAATATCATTATTTTGTAAGTTGACTTATTAATGCAATTACTTGTAATGAGGGGACTTCATCATGATGTATCAGAAAGATCTTTCTAAACAGGATTTAACCCTATTTGATTGTTTTAGCTAATCTGAGTGAAAACCGTTGTCTGCGCATGTCATATTCTCCGAAGATTGACCTGTCTTCGGGACCGTATCACTTATCCAGATTGGGATAAATATTACTACGCCGTACGCATAACTCCATATCATATCGGCAAAAAGTAGCAAGTGGATAATTGCAATAAAAACTACAATTGGGGCGAAATCAAACTTAACTGTCGCCCAAAATTAATTAGAAAAATAATTATTTAAAATTGTGAAAGCATTTATGTCTTACCTGTGCTCCAAGAAGGAGCTTCAAAAATTCGAAGCGTGCTTTTCATGGGCACTGACATTTTGATGAAGTTCGATGGAATCGGCCAATTGTTTACGAATGATACTACCCAGAATGCTCAACTTAGATAGGTCAGTATTTGAAAAATGCCACCTATCGGGAGGAGTGAAAACTGTAAGATAAGCTATTGTGATAAGTTGCCCTCTGTCATCTGTCTGTCCACAATAATATCTTTGCGCAAGTCAGTCAGAAACTTGTTAGAAATGTGGTTTGCTGGAAATTTTAAATTGTTTACATTATTAAGGCAATAAAAAGCAAAATACTGTATGAATTATGAGTTTTTAGCAAAGGAAAATATGCCTTTGATTTGAAACATGTATTAAAAGACAAGTATAACCCAAAAGACCCTTGCAGACCCTTTGCTGTCACTAATAAATTTTGTCTCTCACGAATGGGTGGATAATCGTAAACCTAAGTGGGCAGCTGGAGGCTAGGAAAGGATCTAATGTTAGTTCTGGTGTGAGAAATACCAGGAATCCATTGTTAGGTGCTCCAGCCGCCGCGATATGACTGAAATAAGGTGAATTACATCATTTTCAAATAAAATGAGGTTGAAATCTTGAATTTTTCTTACTGTGGGTGTAGAAAACATTGTGGATAATGAAGAAATTGCTTGTAACAAGCAATTCTTTTCATTTTCCACAATGTTTTTAAAGCTTTTTTTCTTGGGGGTGTGAAAAAGCTTCATTGTTTGGTAATGGGTTAAAACTGGGGATGGATTACATGCTTTATTCAGTAGTAAAGTGTTTTATATTGACAAAGTTGCAGTCTTTGACAGATAGGTAAACAAAGAAATCTAGCATTTGACAAATGTCAAGTTTATAGGTGCAATTTTTTTTATATAGAATTCCTCATTGGTTTAAATGGCTACAAGTCATATCAGTTTTACCAAAGTACATTAACCTGACCATGATAGCCCATTACCAAGCGACTAAATATTTAGACTGGTCAAAATTAAAACGGGTTGTAAATGTCTCAGCCAGTTCCCACCCAATCCCGCTATTTTCATCCCTCATGAAAAAGTTTTGGAAAGCATTGTATGAAATCACAATAAATTGCTTATTGTGATTATTGGAATCTCTTCATTATCATCAATCTTTTCTACCCCAATGACGAAGATTTTCAAAACTTTACTAACTTGAAATTGCCATCTGCAACTTCTTTTAATTTATACTAGTCCAATTTTTAGCTCAACTGAGCACAAAGTGCGAGGTGAGCTATTGTGATCGGTCGTTGTCCGTCGTCCGTCCGTCCATCCATCCTTTCCTAGCCTCCAGCTGCTATCTCACATAGGTCTACGATTATCGACCCATTGGTGAGAGACAAATAGGCGGAAAGGATGAGTGCCGCCGTCGGGGATCGAACCGGGACCGCTAGATTGAAAGCCTGACTCGCTACCAACTGCGGCTTAATGTATTGATAAAGCCTTACAATTATTTGTCTTTCGGGGTAGAAATCATCATAGAAAATAAAGAAATGGCTTGATACAAGCATTATCTTCATTTTCAACTGATTTTAAGCACTGTTCTTGCTGGTTTTAAAAATCAGGATTGTGTAGAAATGGGTTAACAGATTACTACACCATCTCCTCTTTTAAGTCTTTCTCAAAGTTTTAGATTGCTCCAAATTGAAAGAAGTTGTCGACAACAATAAAATTGGATGCAATTTGAAAAGTAACCAACCTACAGGTTAGAAAATTTTGTGGGAAAAGAAGAAATTACTTGTTACAAGCAATTTCTTTTTTTTTCCCACAGTGTTTTCTCAAGTATAAATCACAGGGACATAAAAACCAGGGATTAAACAGGAAAGGGTTAAAGTGTATTTAAATTTGAATTTTGACTGGCCTAACAATTTTTGGTCTGAAAATGGGTTAATTATAAAATGACTAGCAGGTACCCGTGTTAAAGATCTGATCTCATATACATGGAGGCTGATCTCTGTATTCTGTCTACTACTTCAGGGGTATTCATTTAACAGCAGTACCAATGTTTAACATCTTATTTTGACAGAGTGAAACTTCTCATAAATGAGAAAATTAATCCATTACCAGATGACAAAAAAATAGACTGATTAAAGAAGCTGCAGAAAACAATTGAAGAATTTTGAATATCTTAGTCTCACAATGTGAAAAACAAAGAAATCACTTGTTGTACAAACAAATTCTTTATTTTGCACATTGTTTTGCAAACTCTTTTTTTGAATTGTTTTCTCAAACTCTTTTCTTAGAGGTTTCAAGGACTGAATAGATGGACTATCACTCTTGAGAAAATCCCCCAACCAATAACTAATCAATGTAATGGATGTGGGGAGGGAAAAAAAACTAGTATTTTTACTATCAGTTACCTTTTTATCATTACAGGTATGATGTTGTTGTGATTGGAGATGGTGGTGTCAATAACTCACTATTGATTCTTCGACTCTTGGAAAATATCAGGATCGGCTTGGAATAGTTTGGCCATAGTGGTAAATTATGCTACCGTTTTGTCTTTCAACTCAAGACTTCATTTTTTCACTACCTCCGTTTTAACCCATTACCACATGACAAAATTTTAGGCCAGTCCAAAGTGAAAGGAGTTGCAGACGATATTTTAAAGTTTATAGAAATTCAGATTCTATTTTCATATAATTATGGTCAGTCTGTTAAAACCTTTACATTAAACTAGTCCAAAGTGAGAGAAAATGCAGATAAAAATTTATAGCTTGAAATTTGAAAAAGTCCTTGTTTATGAAGTATTAATAACCATTGAGAAAACTGAAGAAAATTCTTATTGCATACAATTTCCGCATTTTCACAAGATATTCCATATTTTTATCTTTAACGCATTCCAACACAATGACGACTTTTGAAGCCCCTCAAGAAAAACTATCTGGAAAACCTTGTGTTAAATGAAAAAAATTGCATGTTTCAAGTAATTTCTTCATTTTCCATAATGTTTTCTGCCCATGAAGTTGAAAAATCTAAAATTTCATAAATTTTTTATTGTAGTCTGTAACTCCTTTCAACTTGGACCATTCTTAAATTTTTGGTATGTTATGGATTTAAGTTGTAAAAAAGGGGTATTGTTTGGGAATTGGTTAACCCTTTCCCGTTCAAATACGGGATTTTACGTTAGAGTGATTTTATACTTGAGAAAACATTGTGGAAAAAGAAGAAATTGCTTGTTACAAGCAATTTCTCCTTTTTCCACAATATTTTCTACCACATATGATGGTTTTATTTCAAATGGCATCCAGTTGTCATTTTCATCTGCAACCTCTTTCAATTTGGACTAATCTAAAATTTCCAAAAATGGGAAAGGGTTAATTAACAATATGCTCTTAAAAGTCAGCATCTGATTTTCACAAATACAAAAATAATATTAGCAATTATTAAAGAGGGAGCTTTTAGTTGGAGAAATGATTATGAGAACAGTTAACCCTTGTCATACTGTACCTTGAATAATCCTGTTTTTACAAGAGGTATAGACACATCAGCCTACAAATATGTGCAGTCTAATCTTAGTCGATACCACCTATCTGTCCCTTTTAACCCATTACCAGACAACACAATTATAGACTGGTCCAAATTGAAAGGTGTTGCAGATGATAATTTATAGTTTATGAAATTTTAGGTTTTTTCAACTTTTTTGGTTGAAAACATTGTGTAAAATGAAGAAATTGTTGTTACAAGCAATTTCTTCATTTTACTCAATGTTTTCCCAATTGTTTTCCTGAGGGGTATCCAAGAGTGTTACCGTGTGGGAAAAGGTTAAGTAGATTTTTTTCATAGGATGAAATTTTCAAAAAAGATATTAACCCACTGTTAATGCTTCAGTGCTTCTAATGCAGTTCTGTAGAGGACTTTATTGAGAATATTAAGGGTAAAATTACCATTTGGCACTAGAGAAATATGTGATTGGCAAATAATGTTAAACATTTCAAATTGATATCAGTGAAGATGTCTTATTCCCTTGGGAATTTTTGTCTAGTTATTCAGGTGACAAATGGAGATCCCCCTGAGGAATGAAATATTGACATATTGCATCCATTATTGATTCATTTGATACAGTGTAGATGCATTAATTACATTTGTCATTGGTTGAGTGCTGAGCTGACAGTACTGTTACAGTGTCCAGTTTAAACAGATAACCTTGGATGTTTGAGGACTTTAGTAGATGATCGGTTGTTATTTAAGTGTATTGCATCTTGGACTAGTCTTGGAAATATTTGAATCACTGAAAAAAGGAAGTATTTGCAAAAGTAAATAATACAGCGGTGCAAAAAAACGTGTTCATTCTAGGATATACAAGGCTATTTTGAGTGGTGAAATAGTAACCAAAATATTGTGCCATCTTGGATATAAGTGATCTTAATGCTAAGCCTAATAATATAAAAGTGAATGATCACTTCATGCAGTGTGCTGACAGGGTGAAATAGTGAACAACAGTTTTGGATATCATATAAGTGAACCTGGGTAGGTGAGCCTGCTGCAAGGATGACGGATCAGACTACTGATGGAATGCAAAATATGAACATTCAAGGTGAGAACAATGAGTAAACAGGGGTGAAGGACTTATTACTAATATTAATACAGGTCAAGATAAGAGGGGGGTAACAGCATTCTAAAATTCTTATTTCTCAACGAAACACTATGTTGTGGGTACTCATTTGAATTGTCTCGTCAAGACAAGTCAAATGATTACCTACAACATAGGATTTATGACCAGCATTGGTGAAATATTTAAATCTAAAATACGAATTACACCCTCTTTCTGTAGCTCTGTAATAATTATACAAGAAAAATAGTGTGCATCATGCAGTCATAAATGAACCATATTGGAAGCAGACACCAAAGTAATATTGCTCAAATTTGACCCATTTAAACACATTTTTGACTTGCTTAACCCTTTCCTGTTTAACAAAATGTTAGAATGTCCAGTTTGAAAGTGGTTACGGAGTGAACTTTATTCAAGATATTACTATCCTACAGGGTAGAAAATATTATGAAAAAAAGAAGAAATTGCTTTTAAAAAGCAATTTCTTCTTTCCCACAATGTTTTCTCAAGTATAAAATCAAATGGACACAAAAATCAGGGATTGTATGGGAACAGGTTTTTAAAAAAGCATTGACAGTTGTCAGCCTGCCAACTCAATTTTCCCATTCTCAGTCAAATACTTTTTAGACAGGTCCAAATTCAAAGAAGTTACAAATGATAATTTCAAGGAGTTTCTTCATTTACAACAATGTTTTTCAAAGCCTTTTTTCTGAAATGGCATAAATATGATTATTATCTGTGAATAGGTTAATCTGCACAGTCTATGCGGATCGAAGAGAAATGATTTAATGTTCAAATGTGGTACATTTATGCATGATGAATCGCACATAGCACATATTCTGTTGCAGAAATAGCCAATGAAAATGTAATTTTTTACTCTAAACTTGAAGTTGTTGAAATTATGATCCAGATCAGCCTTACTGCAAGCTGATCTCTTTTGATCTATACACTCAGCAGAATATGAGATAAATTTTTTAGTGTTTAGAACAGAACTATTGTTAGTGGGTACAGAATCACATGTACAGGCATTTACAATGGTTTTGCTTTACCTATTACCTGACGGCAAAATATTAGACGTCAAAATTGAATGGAGTTGCAGACAAAAATTTAAAGTTTATGAAATTATATATTTTTTCAACTTTCTGGGTAGAAAGCATTGTGGAGTTGCAGACAAAAATTTAAAGTTTATGAAATTATATATTTATTCAACTTTCTTGGTAGAAAACATTGTGTAAAATGAAGAAATTGCTTGTCACAAGCAATTTCTTCATTTTACGCAATGTTTTCCAAGTTGTTTCTCTTGAGAGGCATTCAAAAGCACCATTGTATGGGAATGGGTTAAACCATTGATTTTGGTTTTAGGGATCTTCAGTTACAGTAGTTTATTCACCTTACACACATAAGTATAATTACATATTTAACTTTCACAATTTGATAGCTTGATTGGTGTATCAAAGGCAGAACTAGAAATAGCATACTTGATAAGCAAATATTTTGCCAATGTCATTTTGTCCCTTAATCTTTAGCTAAAATATTATTATAGTATTTGTATTCTTTAAATAACAAATATGTAGTTCAATCCTTTCAAACAAAATTGATATTGTCTGAAGTTTTGTAAGGGCAAATTAAGTAGAGAGGAATAAACCAATTCCCCAGCTATCCCGTTTTTGATGCCCCCTCAAGAAAAGAGCTTTGAAAATCATTGTAGATAATGAAGATACTGCTGGTTACTTGAAATTTCTTTATCCACTATGTTTTCTACCCCAAAAAGATTGTTGTCAAACTTATTTCAATTCGGACCAGTCTAAAATTTTGTTGTCTGATAATGTGTTAATTTTTGACTAAAATATCATTATGTTATTTGTATGCTATAATGTAAAAAAAAACACCTTTGTTGTTTCAAAGCTTTGCCTGAGGTGTGCAAGTTTTAAAACATGATATTACAAACTAAGTTTAATCATTTCAAACAAAATTGATATCTTAAGTGAATTTTTTTGTAAGGGCAAAGTAAGTAGAGAGGAATTAAGTCCGTCTTTACCTCTTGGGGTCACTGAAGCATAGTGAGAGGAAGTATTTTCTTACAAAATCAAACAGTTTGAGTTAATATAAATCTTTAAAAACTCACTAAATCAGCCATGTACAGAATTTCATGCTCCAGCAATTACCTCATTTAACTCTTGTCTTGCTGACTAAAACGGTTTTCAAAAACTGCATGACAATCACAGGGCTGGAAGCACTAAAGTTACTAGTTATGGACCAATATTTATTTTGAAAATTAGATTCTATAGATAACCCCCACTTAAAAGGAGCGAATAGGTGGTGTAGACTAAGATCAGGCTCTCCTTTTTTTACAGGCTGATCTTAATCACCGTCACTGGGCTTGCCTCTGATCCATAAAAATTGTCAAATCAAGGATGCTTATTGAAATATTGAGCTAGGACAATAATGGGTATGCTGAGCTAACAATGAATTCATTGAATTTTGAAATTATAGAAAAGTAATGAATTTCAGCATAACTTAATTTTTCTGATATGGCATATGTGCAGTCTGATCCTAGTCTACATCACCTGTTTGACCTTTTAAGGCTGAGGTGTTCGAAGAATTTATTTTCAAGAGAAAGATTGACCCAAAATGTTGCTTTTCAGTGCTCTCAGTCCTTTGATTTCATAACAGTTTTACAATATGAAATTTATTGATTATGATATTGGTTAATAATTGGTTATGCAACATTCACAACATCATGACAATGAATTCATTAATGATTTATTGAAAAAGTTAGGAGTACTTAAATACCATCTGCTTTTTTGTCAGCCTATATAGCACCCTTTATTTTATCAGAGAAATCTAAGTGGCCATTGAGAAAATCAGCCATGTCAGAATCAATTTACCTTGTCAGTGCCAGACTATTTCTAGGCTAGGGGTTTTCTCAAACTTTATGAAACGATTATCTAAAAAAGCGATTGGATTTGAACTAATGTTATATTAGGAAGTGAAAAATTCTTCTCTTGATTTAGCAAGTTTTCTTTCCAATGATACTCATTAATTAATTAAATTGCATTTGTGGATTATTCCATCTTTCAATGCATTTCAGCTCACCTGAGTACAAAGGGCCCAAGTTGATTTTCTGTGATTTAGCTGTGTCCAATTATCCATTGTTGTCACTAATTTGCCTTTCTACTCTCAAGGTGCTGCACTTTTTGCTCTAGTATCTTTAAGCCCTTTCTGTACAGTTTCTGAATTTTATGACCCTGTGATTTTATACATGAGAAAGCATAGTGAGAAATGTCATAAGCAATTTCTTCCCTTCCCACAATATTTTCTATCTCGAGGTTAATTACCCTTCAAATTGCACTCACTTTTAATTGTTGATAGGTCATGTCCTAGAAATATTAAGTGCATATTCGGGAGGGCACCTTTAGTAACCCTTGTAAGATACTCCCCATCTTTTTTGATCTGATAAAAGACAAAGCTTCACAGGAACGATCTTTGGATTACCCTTTTCCAGTTTCTTTCAAGAAATTTTGATAAGATGATCTTCCTGTCTGTATGAAAAATAGACCTTTAGAGTAATACAAGGGCTCAAGTGCCACTGGTTGGCTCAAATCTCTACTAAGTCAGGATGTTTGTCTTTTATGATACGAGGGCAGGTACAAATAAAGTCACTTTGAGTCAAACTCTACAAAACTAATTCCCAATTTTGAAAAGCTTCTTGTACACTCTAGAGGCCACAGGTTTGGCTTGAATGGTTTGAATCTCAATTTAACCAGAATGTTTGACTACATAAAATTTGCCAACACTCTATTTTAAAGTCTCAACTTTCCCTGATCTGAGAATGATTTTATCTTAACCCATTCCCACCCAACAAAATTTTAGACCGGTCCAAATTCAAAGATGTTTCAGACGACAAATTTAAGCTAATGAAATTTTGGATGTTTTTTACCTTTTGGGGTAGAATTCATTGTGGAAAATGAAGAAATGTTTTCCTAATCATTTTCTTGAGATGCATCAAAAAGCATCATTGTGTGGGAATGAGTTAAAGTTACAGATTTTTCTTTAAATATTATTACATTTTATTTCGGGAAAAGATACCTTTTTACTTTGAAAGTGTTTGCAGGTATACTAATACTTTCCCACACAACCTCTCATTATGGAAAACTTTGTGGGAAAAAGAGATATTGCTTGCCACAAGCAATTTCTCTTTTTCCCATGATATTTTCCCCCTTTCTTGTGCTTTATTTTCAAAATTTCAGCAGGTTTTGAAGTGTCATCTGCAAATTCTTTCAATTTGGACCAGTGTGAAACTTTGTTGTCAGATAATGGGTAAAGTCACATTGGGTTACTAACTCTAGTGCATAGTAACATGGGCTTTCACAAACTGAGTTACAGAAAGAGGGAGTGATTTTAACCCTAGTCATGCTGAACCCAGAATATTCCTGCTTTTTGGGGGGTGGGGTATAGACAGACCAGCCTGCAAATATTTGTCACATGATCTAAGTCTTTTCCACCTGCTTGTTCTTTTAAGCCATTCTTTGGTGCTTCCAATGTTTTCGGCCCTTTGATTTAAATGCAATTTTCAAGTGGACTTGTATTTCAGCATGACAATGGTTAATTTGTAAAATTGTAAATTTTAATTACTTCTCTACCAAACCTTATGTTCTGGGACTCTTTGGAATCCTCTCATTAAATTGCTCAAAGAGGTACCCAATCAATAGGGCTTTTAACCCATTCCCACTCAGTGACGCTTTTGGACGCCCCCAGGGCAAAAAAGCTATGGAAAACATTGTGGAAAATGAAGAAACTGCTTATAACAAGCAACTTCTTCATTTTCCACAATGTTTTCTACTCAGAAAGTTGACAAAATCCAAAATTTCATCAACTTTATATTTTCGTCTGCAACTTCTTTCAATTTGGGGCAGTCTAATATTTTGCCCTTTGTGAATGGGTTGATAGAATAGACCAATTGCTGGCCCTACCAACTAGCTTTGCTCGCCCAGCCCATTGACTTTAACAGGAAGTTACGTTTCAATTTTCTACGACGTTATTTTGCAAAATTTATAACCAGGACGATAAATAAAAAAAAATAAAGTGGTTGGTTGGGGACCTAAACATTGTAACTACAGCCTGAATAAGCTGTAGTTACGACATTTAAATTGCCAAACCAATGAAAACTTACCATGAATAACCATCAATATTCAAAACTCATTTCTGGTCTAAATAAATGATTTGATTTGTTGACTGATTATTTGATTGACAGCTGTGATTGGTCATTTGACAGATTCTGATTTTCATCACTTCCTCTTATCTGAAGCTCTGCCCCAATATGACCCAGGTTTGTAGTTTCTGCTCTAGACTTGCTAATTATTTAGAACAGTATTTTAAACTGTAACACATTATATTACCCTAGATATACTTTATTTGGTGGTGGTTATTTTTCATGTTCTCTTTCACAGATTTCCAGGGAAGTGAGTTTGACCCTTTTGGTCCTCAACAGACAAAGCTATCAAATATACAGAGCAATGGGACAGATGTTGACTTATTAGGGGATAGTGTAGAACCAGAGATCCCTAATGGACATGAACGATTAGTATCATTTGACCCTGATATGACCACAGGTCAACAAGATGCAATATTTAGTTCTGGTCAAGCAAGAAAACAAGAGAAAGTACAGAGACACATGAGTACTGGTGAAATACTTGGCTACCAGAATGAGTATGGTGAATCACATATAACAGGTCAGATGGAGTATGAGGGGTACGGTGATGAGGAGTATGGTGATACTAATGATGTGGTAAATTACGGTAATTCAAGTAATGGCCCACCTGTCTTACCAGAACCACAAACTGATCAGGATTATTATATGTCAACTGGTCAACCACTTGTTGATCTGGTTGGGTCAGAGAATATTCCACCAGGTAGTGATATTATGAGGCAAGCTCAGTTAGGTGAACACTATGATCAAAATACAGGGTATTATTCTAGTCAAGGTTATGAACAAGATACGGAGGAAGATTATAGTAGAGAACAATATACACAAGATCGACAAGCTTATATGGATGATTATTGTGATAATGATGAAACAGATCCAAGTTCTTGGGCCCCAGAGATGGATGCTGAAAGGGCTAGAAGGTCATTATCCCCAGAACGGTCTGTATCCCCTAGGGATATCACTAGTCAATCGGGGGCTGACTTAGTAAGCTCTCCTCAATATGACACTGATAGTTACGCTGACACAGGAGACATAAGCTCTCCTTCGGAAATGATTCAAAATCCTATTCAGTCTGATCCTAATTCATTCATTCCAGCTTCAGAAATCCCTGGGTCCCCTGGACGAGGAATTCCTTCTCCACAACCGTCAATTACAGAGTCGGAGTCATCCATAGCTGATTCAAAAGGTTCACCTAGACACAAAATTCCACGACCAAAGTCAAAGAAGAAGAAACCATTGGAATTGCCACCCTGGGATGACAATGTTGTCATTCCTCCACTCCCACGTATGAAACCCACTTTGATCGGCAAACAGGCCGACCTTCCTCCACCTTCGTCACCACAGCGTCCAAGAACTGCACCCTTACATTTCACCGGAAAAGGTGAATATCGTCTTTGCACTCATGCTTTCATGCTCATTTCTGTTTGGTTTGCAATGTAGAATTTTAGTTGCATATCAGGCTTTTGTTGCTTATGCAGTATTATTCAAATCACATCCATTTGAAGAGCTCCAAACTGAGAGAGGGATTTTGATTTTAACCCTGATCATGCTTAATAAAATATCTTCAAAATCGAAGAGCTGGAGGGACTGAGGGCCTTAACGTGAATCATTGTTTCACTTGAAAATTGGTTTTATAAACAACTATAGCTTTGAAAGGACAAACAGATGGTTTAAACTAAGATAAGACTGCATGTATGTGCACAGGCTGATCTTTGTTTAAACCTACTGCCTAAACAGGAATAGTCCTATTCAGCAAGACAGGGATCAAGATGAACATTTTCAGGGATCTGCCCAGAAATCAAATCCAAGGGGACAAATGGCCCATTGGGTTTGAAAAAAGTGGGCCCTTTCATAAAATGTGGGGCCCTACTAGTACATCTCCAATATAATCAATAATCATAGGGTTTCCAGCCAATGTTGCCATTATTCAAGGGTTAGTAAGCCTACTGGACTGCTAGACTCATACATGTTAGTTTCCAATCACTAGTCCTAAAATTTGAAGATGTATAGATAGTGAAACCAATCATTTAAAGCTATTCACTATCCACACAATTTCTTTTGCATTTCAAGAGCCATTTAGTATTGAAACTCCGCTTTGTTTTACTTTTTTGCCCTGCCGAGTCGTGTATTTCTGGGCCTTCCTCCGAAGAAATTTCACTGGAACCGATTTCCTGCGATTCCGCAACCTCTAAGATTAACAAAGACGTACTCAGGCCATGAAAACTCGGGCCAGGCTCAGGGGAACCTACTTCTTCATTTACTTTAATCTTTTTCGCCGAAGACCTGGTCAAAAAAGTCAAAAAATGGTCTTAGGGCGCCTTTTAGTTTGATCCATCGCTTAGAAACATATAAACGCTGAATGGTATCCTGTTCATTTCATTTCCGATAATTCGTTGTGAAATTACATAGTGTGAGGCAGGGTACCATATTGATTTTATTTTGGAGTAGGCTAAAGCGCTACTAGGTCGTCACGGAAGTCGGATTTTTGCCGACGTCGTTTTTTTAAATCCAAAGAATTCAGTGCGCCCTCAGGCCCATCTATTTTTCTGCGCCATCTGCCATATTTTAGCGCCAATGGCGCAATTGCGCTGCCTGGGCAGAACCCTGCATTTTCATGCATGCAGCGCTACAGACAGAGGGCATAATTTGTATTTCAGATTTAAATATTTCACCAATAGTGCCATAAACCCTATGTTGTAGGTACTCATTTGAATCAATGAGTACCCACAACATAAGGTTTTGTTGGGAAATAAGGATTTTAGAATGCTGTTACCCCCTCTTATCTAGACTTCTTTCATGTCGATCAAGTATCATGTGGGTATCTATTGGCATTGTCTTGCGCTGTCCACAAAAAACAGTAGATAGGTTTGTTGGAAAAAAAGAATAAATAACAGAACTCGATTGTGATCGCTGTTGCTCTATCAGGACTCTGACCTTAACTTTTGCTGTTCTTTACATCTGGTAGATAGGTAGTTTAGTGATCTGCCAAGGCTGTGTTTTTGCACTTTTCTTTCTGAACAATCAAACTTGGGCTGAGTTTTTTAACACCATTGGGACACTGTCCCCTTGGTTCAACTCTGGTAGCTAGATTTTTAGTGTGATCCATCAATTTCATAAAATATCCCCACATTTAATACCCCTGCAAAACAAATGTTTTCAGGGGTATACTGGATTTAGCCTGTCTGTCTGTGTGTCCGTCTGTCTGTGTACAAAATACTACCAATTTTGTGTTGCAAACTCCTCCTTCAGTTTTGCTTCAGACCATTGAAACTTTATACAAAGATTAACCACATGTTGAATTTTTTCAAGACACAATTTTGAAGTTTTATTTCCCCTTGTTCAAGAATTATCTCCCCTTGAACTTAGACATTATTTATGCTTTGTAGACATATACAGCTAATTATACTACCCATTTTGTGTCGTAGACTCTTCCTTTCTAGAAAAGCAAAGTCAGTAGCTATGTCCTTGTATTATTAAAGCTCTCATTACACTGAAAGCACTTGCAGGGGTATTAAGTCAAATACTGTGACAAGTTCTACTTAACCTTGGGGACATTGTCCCTTGCTTCCAAAACAACATAGCAGTTGGTTATCTAATTTGGAATGTCTGATCTGTTGCACTTACACGTATTTTTGTTTGTAACACTTTTAAATAATTTTGTAAATGTAAGTAACATTTTAGAGACAGAACCACACCAGCATTGAGAGTTGCTTATGCTCTACAAATCTGTTACATGTAGAAAATTCAAGAAATACCAAAGTCATTTACAAATAGTCGAAAACAAGACTGCGAATTTTTTATCTATTTTTGATGACTAGTATGAATTTCTTAATCTAAGTTCAGTCAACTCTTGTTACAAGAGCTTTTTTGTTCCCAGAAAAAATGTCATTCTAACAAAAATTTCAGCGTATTGTAAATCAACCATTAAACTGATTTTTATTTACATTGCATGCTTAAATGCAACAATATATAGTGTCTCTTTATTTAACCCATTCCAACTCAATCCCTCCTTTTTACGCCCCTCAAGAAAATAGCTTTTGAAAACATTGTAGAAAATGAAGAAATTGCTTGTATCAAGCAATTTCTTCATTATCCACAATGCTTTCTACCCAAAATGACGAAAAAATTCAAAATTCTATTAACTTGAAATTGTTGTCTGCAACTTCTTTCAATTTGGACCAGTCTAAAATTCAACTGTGTTGGAATGGGTTAAATAAATCACAAATTGTCTGTTTGCAAAAAATCATGTTCCACTCTTGTGAAATAATTTTACAACTGATCCTGTGTTAGATTTGCATTCACTTATATCAAATCAAGGTTTGCCTGTTTCTTCTCTTAAAAGAATTTGGTCCATCGTCTTTTTGTTTGTAGCTCTGCCTTTTTATTTATTCATTTATCACATGTATATATTTCATACCCCCCCCCCCAAGAGATCTACACTGCTTTAACATTAACAAATTGTTCAACAATTATAATTACAATACTAGAAAAAAAGCCAGTTAAACGTGGTCTAAATGGTTCAGTAGTGTCAATAAACTCAGTTTTGCAAATAGTGTGATATTATGCTGCTAAACCTATTTAAGCTTAATTGTTTAAGGGTAATATGTGGACAATACAATAATGGGTAATGCAAAAGGGGAAAACCAAAATAGCACATTTGCATACTTGGATATATGTACACATTGTTGATTACCATGTTATCCGAGTTGCTAAGAATAGCCAATGGGAATATGGCAGAGTATTGATGGCTTGAATAAGAACATATCAGGGAAAACTAGAAGATGAAAAGAAAGTTAAAGTAGATTTGTTCCAAACAAGTTAGGGTTGGTCAGTTAAAATGTTAATGTATTGGTTGTTGTTCAAATAGGAGTTGACTGTACAGAATTTGATTTTCTATTTAGGAGCTAAAACCAAATTTTTACATAAATCAGTGACATAGATTGATATGGATTAATGATACTCTGTTAACCCATTCCAACTCAATCTCTCCTTTTTACGCCCTTCAAGAAAAAAGCTTTGGAAAACATTGTGGAAAATGAAGAAATTGCTTGTATCAAGCAATTTCTTCATTATCCACAATGTTTTCTATCCCAAAAGACGAAAAAATTCAAAATTCCATCAACTTGAAATTGTCGTCTGCAGCTTCTTTCAATTTGGACCAGTCTAAAATTTTGCTGTGTGGGAATGGGTTAAATGCCTTGAAACACCATTTGTAAAATGACATCATTACATTAATTTTCTGGTCACAATAGTTTTCAGCTCAATGTATAGTTTTTACACTGGTTGATAGTTTGCTTATTGTCCAATAGGCTGATATAAAATAAACAAACAACACTTATTTTAATACTTCTGCAGTTTAGGTTATACTATGATAGTTTTCTTGGAGCAGACAGATTTCTTTTGGTGTTATATGTTGTAGAGCAGATGCACCTTTCACTGTAATATTGATGTTCTATGGGTTTGATAGGCTCAGAGCATGAAAAATGTGATCTTGATTGTAAACCCCATGTCCCCCATACTCATTGAAATAGTTCCTAAAGAGATGTTGAACTGATCTGTGAAGCCAAGTATGTGTGTGATTTTCCCCCCAAGTATATCTGACCTAATTCTTAACTTTTTCTTAAAGATGTTTTCTGCAACCACAAGGTTAATTTTATAGATGTTACTAATCGGGAAATAAAAAACAACTGTATTTACGAGATTTTAGCAGAAGCCGACGGAATTCAGCGTAATGAGAATTATTAAATTCTGCCCCTACCTTCTTGGTCTATTGGAACTGAATATCCATAAATTTCTACAGGTCTACAAATTATTTTTCTTTTTTGGTCCCCCGGTACTAAAAAGCTAGAGTTTTCACCCAAGACATTTTTTATCATTATTGATAGTCGTCTGTATTAATTTATTTAAAATTATCTTTACATTGGCGTAAATTTTTCCATCCTTAGAGAAAAGGGATGAAATCTAAGTATCCTGCAAAGTGACATCTCCTTGCAGACCAAGGAGTTGTTGAACACCTGGGGTTACTGACACGTTGAGAAAATACAATGTGGATGGATCCTTCCAACCTCTTATGCGGTAATGGACTTAGTCAAATTTATTTACCATCTTTAAAAATATGGTAACAACAAAGAACTCTACATAAACCTAGTCATTTACAAATTGGGATTTACATGTGTACAAATCTGTTCACTTTTTTCTTTTAATTTTAAATACAACGATGGTCATAACAATGGAAAAAATCTGAGTGAACTTTCAATTTAGACTAGGCCCAAGACGGAAAAGTCATTGAACATCTTGGGTTAGTGACACGTTGGGAAAATATCATGTGAATCGACCTTCAAACTACTTTATGGACTTCACCTAAATTCTTTACGGTCGTTTAAAGTATGATTACAATAAATTATCTAAACCTAGTGATTTATGAATCGGGATTCATGCCAAACAACTGCACATGGAGGAAATTGGATTTAACTAAAAAATTTGTCACTGGTAAAAAAACATGCTCAATTTTATTTACAGTTCTTCATGTGTCAAAATAATTGACATAATTCCAAGACTGTGTGATACCTAGTTTCACTTTGGAGTATTTTCGTAATTTTGTTCATGGTATTAAAAAGCTATGCTGGTACTTTCGATTTAGATTTTTCTCTGGCAAAACCTTTTGAATTGGATTTGTGTATGATGCCAGAATTTGAAATCTACCATTGAAATAAAGAACGAAAAATTCCGTTCTGTAAAAATTCGGTCTTAATAGCTGGGTGCCCGTATTTCCAGGGTGGTCGTAAGAAGGAGTTTTAATGTAATTGATTTAAACCTAACTGAACAATAAACTTTGACCTAAGGCATTAATCACTACTACAGTCCACTCTAAGATGTGAAATACTTACCCCGCTAATACTTACCTTGCTTCAGGTACCTTGTTTTTTTATGTGGCTACCATCATTTTCAATCAGATGGTAAAAATTGCAGATAAACCAGCGTTCACGTCAAATCAAGAACCATCACAAAAGCAACAAAAAACTGATCAACCCCCTTGAATCATGGGAGCCAAGCAGACCCTGCATTATAATGGATTTAGCTCTGTAGTGGATAGCGCTATAATGGAGTTGCAGTTTAATAGGTTAAAAGTCATAAGTTCCAATGTAGATGTAACATTTGCACTTACAACTTTTAACACATTACTTTAGATCCAAATACAATGAAGTTGTAGATGACAATACTTACTTTTTAGAGTGTCCACTATCTCTGTCATACTGGACAGACAAAAATGTGAAAAACAGAGAAAATTGTTTGAAACAAGCAATCATGAATGACTTCATTTTCCACGATGTTTGCCTGACCTTTTTTTGCAAAGGGGTGTGTGTGTTAAAAAAAAGTTTGATTGTATGGTAATGGGTTAAGTGATGGGATGTTGGTACAATGCAACAGAAAAGTTTAAAGTTTTGACCCTTGATAGAGCAGTGCCTGTCTTTATGGCAATTTCTCAGATGTTCCATTTTGTAGAGATGGATCCTCAGAAAAGCTGTGGAGTTTTGTGTTTGCATGCATTTGCTTTGGAAAATTTTCCACATTCCAAAAAAAGTTCTTATCCTATTTTTGCTTGCTTCAATATAACCATTAGATTTAGTTTACACTAACTTCTTTTCATTTGATTGCGACAAAACCTTCAGGATTATAGAGTCGCTCTGGAACACTCACAATCCAGATGTATTCACATGCATGTAAGAGAGGCAGTTGCTTAAACCAACTGCTACTCATATCTTCAGCTGGTTAAACTTAGGCTGGCTATTAAGTGTTTTTCCCACAAACACCTCCCGTGAACGGCGGGGCTCAAACCCTTGACCTTCAGATCATGAGTCAAGGACCTATACCACTTGGCAATCAAAGCATTGAACCACTAGATTTAATTGTTACAAGAATCAGTCGCCATAAGTTTCAAATGCAGCATGCTAAAGTAGCCTGATGTATGCATTTCCACAGCATAGTTTTTTGAAGCATGATTTAATAATTCTCCATATGAATTCCCTTAACATTGCTTCAGATAATCCTGCCCAAATTATCGCTCTTATTGTTGAAAAAGTTGCTTTAAAGGACTAAATGCAAAGGCATGAAATTAGTTTTGATTTGTGATCATAAAAGAAATTCAAGTTTATAACAGCAGATGTTTCTTACTTTCAATGGATCAAATTTGGCCCTGACACCTCTTAACCCTTTCCTGATTTGCAAAATTTTAGATTTTTTCAAATTCAAAGGTTTTGCAGATGACAATATAAAAATTGATTTTTTCAAAAAAAAAAAAACCCCATCCAGTAGGGTAGAAAATATTGTGGAAAAAAAGAAATTGCTTGTCACAAGTAATTTCTTCATTTTCCACAATATTTTCTGAAGTATGAAACAAATGGACGTAAAAACCCAGGATTGAACAGGAACTCTTGTCATAATCAACGACAAATAACCCTGTATTGGCAGGAGGTACAAAGATCAGACTGCACATAAGTGCAATCTGATCTTAGTCTACAACACTTGTTTGTCCATTTTTAGTCTGAGTTGTTTATAAAATTATAAAATTAAATTATCAAAATAGATATTGACCCATAACTTAATTTCATTGCCTTCAGCCCTTTGAATTTCATATAATTGTGAAATGGAATTGATTATGCATAACAATTCTTACATTAAATTTGATATTAGATTGAAAAATTCCTTTGAGTCAAGTAATGAAGGAAAAATTCATTTTTATTCAGTTGCTTGAGTCATTTTTAACATTACAAGATATTTTAGAGTTCAAGCTTAGATGTAACACAGTCGATAAGTGGACTCTGAAGTTGGATTGAAAAATTGTGGAAAAGTAATATACATGATGGCCAGTAGAACTTAAAGCTTGTCATGCTGATCCTGGAATATTCCTGCATGGACAATGGCTTTGGCAGGTGTATAGACAAAGATCAGCCTGACAGACATGCAGTCTGATCTTAGCCTAAACTACCTACTTGTTGATGTTTTGAGAGAAATCTTCGAATACAAGATTTATCTTATTAAGTGAAAGTTTTCAAATGTAGTGAAGAGGGAAAAAAAAAATACAGCAGGACAAGGGTTAATAGATTATTCTGACTAAGTCTAAATTATAAGACTTGTTTTACCATTCATATACATGTATTCTCTTTAGATGATTATTTTGTCATTTTCATTTTCTCTCCTTTTGTCACATTATTTTGGACGCTATGGTGATGGAGGCTGGATTTATTTTGGTGCATGGAGTGAGGCCCTTTACTGTGTTGTCCTGAAGCATGATTGTATTAATGAATTTACTCAACTGTGTTTTGTTTTTAGTGCTATAGTGCTATGAATGAATTTATTGATTAACCAGTTCCAACACAATCACATTTTGGATGCCTCCAAGAAAAAAAGGTTTGGAAAACATGGAAAATAATGAAATTATATATTACAAAGATTTTCAAAATTTCATCAACTAAAAATTGTTGTCTTCAACATTTTTGAATTTGGACCCATCTGAAATTTTTTTTAATTGGTTAACCTGTCTTTGAATTTATACTCCTGATTTCGAATGAAAGAAATCATTATGAAAAAAGTATGTTGTGTATAAAAACACATTGATAGACTTGAAAATATATTCTTGACATTTAGGTAAAAATCATTGTTCAACAATGTCTCCTTTTCCCATAAAATGTGCTTACAACAGGTCTATGGATTATGCGGTAATGATATAATTTTTCATCATAATTATATATGGCTTTATATGCCAGCAGTAAATGCCTATTAGAAATTAAATTCTAAAAACTTTCTCTCAATCATTTTCTAAGAAGTAAAGCTGTTAGATATAACAAGTCGTCAGAATATTTCTTAAATGATAGCCTGTGATAAAGGCAGGGTAGATCAAGACCAGACTGCTAGTCTAATAATGCTGATCTTGACTTTGTAGCATGCTGCCATAGGTATATTCTGGAAAAAAAAAGAAGAGTTACAATCATCAATCACAGACTGTTATTTTCTTGATTTTGTCAGTCCCTCAAGAAAAAGCTTTTGTAAACAGTGGAAAATGAAGAAATTGCTTGTAACAAGCAATTTCTTCATTATCCACTTTTTTCTACCAATAAAGACAAAGATTTGTAAAGTTTCATCAAATGTAATTTGTCGTCAGCATTATATAAATTTTGTCATCTGGTAATGGGTTAAAGGCAGAGGGACATTGTTTGTCATTGTCCTTCTGTCCGTCTGTATGACTTCTGTCAGAAACATCTTTCTGGATGGACTGCTTGG
This sequence comes from Fragum fragum, assembly GCA_946902895.1. Lineage (NCBI taxonomy): Eukaryota > Metazoa > Mollusca > Bivalvia > Cardiida > Cardiidae > Fragum > Fragum fragum. The sequence goes on from OX336372.1 coordinate 38,577,517, forward strand.
CACTGTTGTTCTCCATCTAGTCATAGGTCAAGTTGAAATGTCATAATTGGGCTTGCTTAGAGCATAACTCCCTCATTACTGGATAGATCTCAAAACAATCTAGCACAGCTATGTTGCAACCTATTTTGAAATGAATCCATTCTAAAGCAAATTCTTCATGTTACACAATGTTTACTACCCAGAAAGTTGAAAAAAATCTAAAATTTCATAAAGTTAAAATTTTCGTCTGCAACTCCTTTCAATTTTGACCAGTCTAAAAGTCTGTAGTCTGGTAATGAGAAAAAAAAAATGCAACAAACTCTAATTTACCTACAATATTGGTTGGTATTTCAATACACTTGTTCTCCATCATGAGTGAGTGAACCATTTGAAACAATTTTTTCTATAACCTCAAGTTCAAGGTCACAGATCATTACTTCGATTAACCTATTCCCAGATGGCAAAATTTTAGACTGATCAAAAGTTAAAGGAGCTGCAGAAGACAATTTAAAGTTTATGAAATTTCAGTTTTTTCAAATTTCTGGGTAGAAAACCTTGTGAAATATGAAGAATTTGCACGTCACAAGCAATTTCTTCATTTTATACAAAGTTTTCCCAATTCTCTTTCTTGAAGGAGTTAAAAAGCATCAGTTTGTCTGGAGCATAAATCCTTCCTTTTAGAATTTATTTCCAAATAACCTGGCATTTTTTCTCTATTATGAGTATATGCTATTTGAAAAACTTTTGAATACCTCCAACTTCAAGGTCTCAAGTTAAGATAAAACTTTAAAACCAATTGGTGGATAATCGTAACCCCAAGTTGGATGAGCAGCTGGAGGCTCTGTAAGGATGTAGTGGTAGTACTGGTGTGAGAATTACCAGGAATCTATGGTAGGTGCTCCAGCAGCAATATTACTGAATGAAATACTGTTAGAAATGGTTTAAAACTGCATTCAAACATAATATAAAATAGATGTGAATTGAGCATTATTTCTCTTTTATACAAGACCATGAATTTTGAAATTGCCTAGCACACTTATTTTGTTCATGCAGCATGTTATATACTAAAGGGCACACACTTCACTGTCTATGCTCATTTCATCGGGGTGGGGGGAATCCCAGTTTAACCCATTCCCAAACAGTGACGCTTTTGGATGCCCCCCATGAAAAACAATTGAGGAAAACATTGTGTAAAATGAAGAAATTGCTTGTAACAATTAATTTCTTCATTTAACACAAAGTTTTCTACCCAGAAAGTTGAAAAAATCTAGGATTTCATAAACTTAAAATTGTCATCTGCACCTCCTTTCAATTTTGATCAGTCTAAAATTTTGCTGTGTGGTAATGGGTTAACCAATTATACTCTATTATGGATGAAATGCCACTTGCTTACAAGCAAAAGTCGCACTGGTAACTGCTGTACATGTACTAACCAGTTAGTGACTAATGGTCACTTGTGAACCCATTACCAGCAACACTTGTTAACCCATTCCGAATGCCAAAATTTTAGACTGGTCCAAATTCAAAGAAGTTGCAGACGATAGAGTTAAGTTTATGAAATTTTAGATTTTATCAATTTTTCTGGATAGAAAACATTCTGTAGAATGAAGAAATTGCTTGTAACAAGCAATTTCTTCATTTTACACAATGTTTTCCCAATTGTTTTTCTTGAGGGGCGTCCAAAAGGGTCACTGTGTGGGAATGGGTTAACCAATAACCAGCAACATTTAAGTCCAAATTTAAAGTTACAGATGACAATTTTTCGTTGGTGAAATTTGGGATTCTTTTGTCTTTTGGGTTGAAAATATTGCGAGTAATGAAGAAATTGCTTGTAACAAGCAATTCTCATTTTCCAAGATGTTTTCTAAAGCTTCTTTCCTTCGGGGCATCAAAACGGGTCATTGTGTGTGAATGGGTTAAGTTTTCCAACTTTGTAAGCTCAACCTTCATTATGTAGGCTTAGAGCAAATTGGTCATTGTAAGGTGACACAATTATCACCGTTGAATTATAAATTGTGCTTTGTTGTTTCAACCCATTACCAGATGGCCAAATTTTAGACTGGCCTACATTGAATAAAGTTGTAGATAACAATTTAAAGTTAATGAAGTTTTGGATTTTTTTTCCAAATGTCTGGGTTGTAAACATTGTGGAAAATGATTAAATTGCTTATAACAAGCAATTTCTTCATCTTCCATAATGATTTCCAAGGTTTTTTTCCTTTGGTGTGTCTAAAAAACTTCACTGAGTGGGATTCGATCAAACCATCTCCAGAAGACAAATTTTTAGACTGGTCCAAATTGTAGACAACAGTTGCAGACAACATTTCAGAAAAGTTACGCTTAAATTAGAAAGGAAGTGCTAAATAGGATAGAAAACATTGTGTGACAGGAGAAATTGCTTGTGACAAGCAATTTTTCCATTTCCCACAAAGTTTTCCATGATTATATTACATTAGAAAGCATCATTGAATGGTAATGGGTTAAGCTATTGAATGTTTGCTTTGATATTGTGTTTAAAGCAAGAATTCTGTACTTGTACCTTATTTTAAGTCATAATTATTTGCTTTCTTTATTTGTGTTATTTTTGAAAATTATCACACCTTATTTTTGCGCATGTGCCTTATTTATTTCCATATTTTTCAACTTTGCTTGTGCATGTTTTATTTTCATTGAATAAACTACGTATTTTCTCTCCTTGTGTATTTTTTACTAGTAAAGGGAAATAACTGAAACTGTCACATTTCGGATTTTGATGGTTATTTCCCTTATCCATTCATGCATAACAGTTAACCCTTTCCTGGTTTTTATGTCCCAGTGATTTTATAATTGAGAAAACATTGTGAAAAAGAAGAAATTGCTTGAAAAGCAATTTCTTCTTTTTCCACAATATTTTCTATTCTAGAAAATGGTTATTTTTCAAATAAAATCCACTTCAAATTTTCGTCTGCTAAACCTTGGAGATTGGACGGGTCTAAAATTATGTAAAACAGGAAAGGGTTAACACATGAAAGTATAATAAACTTAATAATTATTTTCACTGTCAAACTTCACTTACAAAAGAAACAGAACCAATCTCAAGGTCTTTTTGATTGACAGAATGAGATCATTGGTGGCACCCACTGATTTTCAACATGGCAATTCGTTAGTGTTTTCTACCCCAAGACGAAAAATTCAAACCATGTTAACTCACTAAATTCATGTTTGGAAGCAGAAAACAAAAAGCACAATTGTTGGTTTGCAACCTTAACACGGTAACCACAGTTTTTTTTAAGCTCTCATTACAACATGGAAGTTGCCGAAACAATAAAAGTGCTTGGCATAAATATCGGTGATCAAATATTAATTTCCAATGATTTGATTGGTGAGTTGATTTTTTGATTGACAGTGATGATTCATCAACTGGGAGCCAGGGTTTTTGAAAAGATGCCTTACCCTCAGAAATAGAATTTAACCCGTAACACTGTTTTCTTTCAGTTCGATGTCTCTTCAATTAAATGAAGAAAACATAATTTATCTGATTTGAGCTTTTGTACAGAAAACTTCGTGTAACAGCAATATGTGCATACAAAAATGTTAACCCATTACCAAAATTTTTCATTGGATCAAATTATAAGAGGTGAAATACATCAATTTATAGTTCATAGAAAATTTTTGTCCTTTAGGGTAAAAAACATCATGGAAAATAAAGACATAGCTTGATACAAGCAATTTCACCATTTTCCACAGTGTTTTCCAAAGTTCTATTCTAGGAGTCTATAAAGCTGGATTATGTGGGAATGGGTTAAAATGATTTAAATCCAAGTAAAATAAATTTTTGACATGATTCTCATCATGATTTTCAAGGGATGTTACTTTAGGAATTTAAATGCTTGTATTAATAATTATAAAAATAAAATTAATAATGAGTTTTGTGAGTATTAACCCATGCCTACATGATGAAATGTTAGACTTGTCCAACTTGAAAGAAGTTTGAGAAAACAATTCAAGTAGGTGCAAATTAAAAGATATTTGTCTTTTAGGGTAGAAAACATTTTGTACAATATTGCTTGTTTTAATCAATTTCTTCTGTATCTGCAATGATTTCGAAAGCTGTTTTCTTTAGGGAACATAAAAAAGTGGGATTGTGTGGGAATTGATTAATGTAGATTGTGGTAATATTTATGGTAAATTTAGATGCTAAAATATAAGGGAATTAAATTAGAGTAAAAATTCTTTAATGAATTCAAACATTCTAAAATTTATTTTTTCAATGAATGGCTAATTTTCATTCTTTTTACTGATTTTGTTTATTCTCTGTCTTGCAAATGTCTCCTACTGAAATCATAATTGTGTTTAACTGTTTATACCTTACAGATGCTTCATCAGACAGTGGTGTGGAAGATGACAAAACGGCAAAGTCTCCTAGAAAAGTAGGTTGTTGTAGATTGCCATTCTAAAAATAGACCTTTAGATGGGGGGGGGGTATTTTTTATTGTGGATTTTCAGTATCTTGTCTATTCTCATGTAGGCGGTGGCCATATTAGTATGTCAGACTATCAATCATGAGTTTGATCCCTGGGCGCTGCAAATATCATTTATGATATTTGTCTCCCAGCAATGGGTGGATAATTGTAAGCCTAAGCTGGATGTGCAGCCGGAGGTGTTAGAAATACTTGAAATCCATGGTTAGGTGCTCCAGTCATTGCAGTATTACTGAAATACTGTTAAAAGAAACTGTTGTGTTGAACCCCATTTAAATTAACAAAGTAAACAAACTATTCTCCCGTAAACCTTATGTTTTGGGTACTGATTTCGATAGTTTCATTTGGCAGTTCATTTTAATACTGGTATTTACGACATAGCTTTACAATTAGAAATAGCGTGCAACATTTTTAAAAGTTATAAATTGTTCGCTAAATTGACACTTTGATTAGCCTAAGCTTTCGCACAGTCAGATCAGTCTTAACCCATTACCAGATGACAAAATTTCAGACATGTCCAATTGAAAGTAATTGCAGACAACATTTTGAATTGCACTAAAATTGGAAAATATGTGCCTAATTGGGTAGAAAACACTGAAAACAAGAAGAAATTGCTTGTTACCAGCAATTTCTCCTTCTTTCACAAAATTTTCCATGACTCTGTCTTCAGGTCGTCAGAAAGCGTCATTGTGTAGTAATGGGTTAAGTATGTGTACCCTAGTTAGCTACAAATTTCTGTAAGAAAATCAGCATAGATAGAGCTTAGAGCAAAAACTTAGTATGGGTCCATACATTGTATGCATGAAAAGCATGAATGGTATACTGTTTTTGTTAATTTTAAAAATCTTTTCCCTCAATGTCTGAAACACAGAAATCATAAGGGGTGTTGACCAAAGTTATTTACATAAGGATATAAATTTCCTTTTATCTTTCAAAATTATGGTGTTAACTTCCATTTTGTTTACTGAAAATTCTCTCTTAATACTACTAGTCCAATAAACCAAGTGGTTATACCAGTCTAAAGTTTAATCCTTGTCATACTGAATAAAATCCTTCCAGGATTGCTTATAAACCGTAGGGCTGAGAGTGCAAGAGCATTAATTGTGGGTTAATGCTTATTTTAAACTTATCTTTTAAACATTTCTAGCTTAAAATAGACAAACTCATTAACCCATTCAAACTCAAGCCCTCATTTTTACGCCCCACAAGAAAAAAGCTTTGGAAAACATTGTGGACAATGAAGAAATTGCTTGTAACAAGCAATTTCTTCATTATCCACAATGTTTTCTATCCCAAAAGACGAAAAAATTGAAATTCCATCAACTTGAAATTGTCGTCTGCAGCTTCTTTCAATTTGGGCCAGTCTAAAATTTGGTCATTTGGTAATGGGTTATACATTTCTAGCTTAAAAGAGACAAACTCTTTAAGTTACAAATATATGTGTGTGGGGTGTGTGTGTGTGTGTGTTCATTTCTTGTCTGGGGAATATCCATGATGGTTTTCAAAATAACTGCATAGTTGTTTCCCTTAATGAGTACTAGTGTCATATGTGAAGTTCATTTTGATACTTTTATGTTCAAGGTCACAGCTGAAGATAAGCTCTTGGCTGGAGGCATCCATGCCTGTGACACATTTCTAGTCTAGTAATGCAAAATGGTATTTTTCATCCCAAGTCTTTTCTACACAATATTTCAAGAATTTATTATGTCGCCTATTTATTCAATTCCCACACAACCTGCTTTTAACGCCCCACAAGAAAAGACTTGCAGAAAACAAGGTTGAAATATGAAGAAAGTGCTTCTATGGTTTCTACCCAGAAAGACAAAGATATTTAACCCTTGTTAAGCTGAACCCAGAATATTCTTGCTTTGGAAGGAGGTATAGACAAGGATAAGTCTGCATGTAACCCCTTGCTTGTCCGTTTTAAGCCAGACTTGTTTAAAAGACAAGTTTTCAACAGAAATTTTAACCTACCATTGGTGCTTCCAGTGCTTTCAGCCCTTTGATTTTAATGAAAATGTATAGAGGACTTATAATTCAGCACGGCATGGGTTGAAATTCAACTTGAAAATGTTGTTTGTGACTTCTTTCAATCTGGACCAGTCTAAATGCTGCCATCTGGTAATGGGTTAATAATCTCAAGAAGACAAAGCTTGTTGAAATGATGGTACTAGTTATGAGATACAGTTTTAGTATAGATAATTTCTGAAGTAGAAGTCATACAAAAGTCCAATAAATTTTGGTAATACAATAATTTGTTACTTCTGGAAGTGACACACTAAATGGTGACCATCTTTGCATAGTTCTAGTTCATGGTGAAAGGACATGTCCCTAAAAATGGTATGTAAGAATTTTGTGTACCGGTACTGTGATAATCTAACTTAATTTGATTAACCCATTCACTACCTGTTGCAACAACTTTGGTCCAATTTCACGGAATTTGCATACCATAGCTTTTGGTTGATGAAAATTCAAAATTTTTGTCTTTGGGTAGAAACCAGATGGCAAAATTTTGGACTGGTCCAGATTAAAAGTCACACACAACTTTTTGAAGTTTATGAAGTTTTAGATTTTTTTAATATTTCGGTTTGAAAACATTGTTGAATATGAAGAAATTACTTAGTTCATACAGTTTCTTCATTTTACACAATGTTCACTCAATTGTTTTTCTTGAGGGGCATCAAAAAAACAACATTATTATGTGGGAATAGTTGAAACAATTTCTTCATTTCCATAAATGTTTTCTCAAGTTGTTTTCTTGAGGAGTGTAAAAATGAGTACTAGTGTGGGAACGGGTTAAGTCGGTAGTTCAAGAGGTTAACCTGCCGCTAGAGAACAAGAGTTAAGGCTTGTCCAAAACAAAGGTTGCAAACAACTGGAATTAAAAAAAATAAGTGCCATACTACGAAGAAAGCATGGTGAAGAAAGAGAAGTTACTTGTAACAAGCAATTTTCTCTTTTTCACAATATTTCACAAAGCTATAACCCTATGATATGTTATGCTGTTCTTATGCATTGAGAATTCACGTATCAAGCCTTTTCTGTTTTGCAAAATTTTAGACCTGTTCAACTTCAAAGGTCTTGCAAATGAAAATTTGATTTGTGTATAATTTGAAAAATAACCATTCAGAAGAGTAGAAAATATTGTGAAAAAAGAAGAAATTGCTTGTTACAAGCAATTTCTTCTTTTTCTAGGATGTTTTCTCAATTATAAATTCACAGAGACACAAAAACCAGGGATTGAATGGGAAAGGGTTGATAGTAAATTATCTTTTCAATCTGTTATATTTGCCATTTACAGAGTACAGGTGAAAGCAAATTAAAGCGTTATGGTACAGACTCAAAGAATCAGGCATACAAGCCTGGAGGAGGAAATGTTGCCATATTCTCAGAAAAAGTTGACATGAAGACTGTGGGATCTAGAACTGATTCAACTCGACCAAAGTCAGCAATGAGCCCTCGAACCAGTGTTTCTTCAGGTTAGTAACAGCTGGTGGGCTGAGAATTAAATTTCCATTTTTTCTATTATTAATTCATTACCAGACAGCAAAATTTTAGACTGGTCTAGATTGGAAGGAGTTGCAGACGACAATTTAAAGTTCATGAGATTATAGATTTTTTCCAAATTTCAGGGTAGAAAATATTGTCTAAAATGAAAAAAAAACTGTATCTGCAACTTCTTGAATTTGGACAAGTCTAAAACTTTGTTGTGTGGTAATTGATTAATGCATTAAAGATCACTGAGAGTAGAAAAATCTTTTCCAAATTTGTTCATGAAATATTTCCTTCTGTTCATTATCAAATTATTATCAATTTGTAAATATCCGGCTGTCAGTGTCAATATTAGAATCCCTCTTCAAAATACAGTTGTGGTCATTTGAAACTACGCTTATTGTTTGACCCAGTTTTGACCCATTACCTGATGACAGAATTTTAGACTGGTCTAAATTCAAAGAACATGTATTTGACAATTTGAAGTTGATTAACCCTTTCCCGTTTTAGGAAATTTTATACTAGCTCAAATTCAAAGAGGTTGCAGATGAGAATGAAAACTTGATGCCATTTGAAAGGAAATCATCCCTTATGGTAGAAAATATTGTGGAAAAAGGAAAAATTGCTTGTTATAAGTAATTTCTTCTTTTTCCACAATGTTTTCTCATAAAATCACAGGAACATAGAATCCCATGTTTGAACAGGAAAGGGTTAAACAGAATTGTCTATTGGGGTAATAGAAATCATTGAAGGAATCGTTTAATATTTGCAATTTCTTCAATTTCCATGTTTTTAAAAGCATTATGTGGAAATGGGTTAATACTTTGAACGTTGTTAATTGAACTTCATTTTCTTTAATGTCTGCAAGCAATTTTCTAAGGTCAACTTGTCCAAAGAAAGGGAGATGACTTTTCAAATTGTCTTGTTTATATTGAAAGCATCAAGAACCATTAGTATAGTTTGTCTAATGCTGAAAAAATGAGTACAAAACATGGCTAGGCCAAAATTATTATCAACAAATGAATAGTCATTGCAAAACAAGTCATTTCTTCGTAGAAAACATTGTAGAAAATGAAGAAGTTGCTTGTTGCAAGCCATCTCTTCATTTTCTACAATGTATTCTTAATTCTTAAGGGGTGTTTAAAAAAGAATTGTTGTGTGGCATGTGTTTAATTCTTAAGACATTTTCTACAAATTGTTGTATCAACAAAAAATTCTATTTACAGATAGGTCCCCAAGTTCTCCAAAGCCCCCTACACCTAATACAAAAAATGTGCAATCCAGAATAGGTTCTTTAAATAATGTGAAGCATAAACCTGGAGGTGGAGATGTAAGTATGCATAGATTAGTTAGTAGCAATTTCTTCTTATCTCACAATATTTTTGTTTTAAGCCTTTGCTTTGATAGATTGGTGATGTATAGTTTTTGTCCTGTTTGTTTGTCTATTTATCCACAAAATCTTTTGACTCATTCCCACACAAACCCTCTTTTTTATGGCCCTCAAGTTTAAATGCATTGGATAAACATGTGGAAAATGAAGAAATTACTTTTGACACAATGACGCTTTTTGATGCCCCCCCTCAAAATAGCCTTGGAAAACATTGTGGGAAAAAAAAATCATAATATCTGTTGTCTGCTACTACTTTCAGTGTGGACCAGTGCTAAGTTCGGCCATCTAGTAATATATATTCTTTTCTGTCGATACCATATTCAAGGTCATTTGCCATCTTCATTTTCCAAGGTCATCTTCATTATAAATAAAAAAGATCTAATCTTGGAAAGGACTTATGAATGTAAGTGAGGAATTCATAAATTGTATGTGTATTTCTAGCAGCAATGCTTTCTGCTGGCACCAAGGTCGTTTATTATTGTCTAGGTCACAATCTGAACATTTCCTGTTGAAGGGGCATTAACCCATCACTCCCATTATCCCATTTTACCAATATAGCGGAGAAAATTGTGAGAAATTGCTTGTCACAAGAAATTTCTCCTTTCCTCAAAATGTCTATTACACCTTGTATTTCCGTTTATTGTTGCTACCGTAGCACATGCCCATGAGTGACACCCCAAAAGATGGTTAGTTGTTACAGGGGATAGTGCAAGGATACAGAATGGAAGTGCTGAGAGCTCTGCCTGGTTCTTTAACATGATCTATGGATAGCACCGTCACATGCGGCCTCGGTTTAACGTCTCATCAGAAAGAAAATTAGTTTGTTAGTTGATATTGTCAGCCTTGGGCCCCAACCTGAGATCTATAGGTTTGAAGTCAAGTGCTCTACCAACTATGCTAATTGGGCTGACTTACTACACCTTATGACCCTTATTAATTTTTACCTCTTCCTGTTTTGCAAGATTTTAGACCTGTCTGAATTCAAAGGTTTTGCAGAAGAAAATTTGAAAAATAACCATATAGTAGTGTAGAAAATATTGTGGAAAAACAAGAAATTCCTAACTTAAGAAAGATATGTGGACATAAAAGAAATTGCTTGTTACAAGCAATTCTTGTTTTTTTCCTAATATTTTACATCATACAGAATGGTTATTTTTACAATTGTACTTACTTTATTATGCCATCTGCGGCTCTTTTGAAATTTGACAATTCTAAACTTTCAAAATGCAGGAAAGAGTTGATACAGCAGAATCTTGTTAATCTCAACTCAAACTTGTCTACATTTGTTGCAATTAACCAGAAGTTGCAATTAAAAGGAACATTTTGTTAAATAACTCCAGTGTTTGTGCATATGTGCAATGAAGCAGTGAGTTGTTAGGGTTGGTGTTTCAATTAAGAGAGTTCCACTGTATAATCAAAGTACCTATCTATTTCAGGTTACTGTTCTTTCATCCAAAGTAGATTTTACCAATGTAAAAAGTAAAGTGGGATCCAAAGACAAGATTGATCATAAGCCAAAGGGTGGAGAGAAAAGGGTAGGATAAATATCATTTCTATGGATCAACTGATTCCCTGAATAAAAACAATTGGGAAAACATTGTGTAAAATGAAGGAATTGCTTGCGACAAACAATTTCTTCCTTTTACACTGTTTTCTTCCCAAAAAGTTGAAAAAATCTTAAATTTCATGAACTTTAAATTGACGTCTGCAACCCCTTTCAATTTTGACCAGTCTATTTGGTGGGAATGGGTTAATGGCTTATTAGATCACCTCAGCACATGGTGCTCTGGGTGAGCTTCTGTGATTGGTCAATATCCATCCATCCGTCTGTATAACCATCTGTATGTCCACGATTAAATAATAATCTTCTTCTCCAAATTTTACAGGGGATTTCAACCAAACATCACAGAAATAAAATTAGATTATGCTTTTCCAGAATTGAAATCCACGAAGAACTCTGATTTCATAGCAAGAGAGTGAAAAAAACCACTTTAAATATCTTCTTCTCCTAAACCTTAAGGCCTAGGGCTTTGATATTTTGTAACTTGTCATCACCTAATAACCCTCTACCAAAATACTTAATACAATTTTTCTCATATGAAAATTAGCTTTTTGTCTTGTGATCCCTGAATTTATGAACCAAGAAGGAAATCTTGAAAAATCTTCTTCTCCTAAACTATTAGGCCTAGAGCTTTGATATTTATGCAGTATCACCTAATAACCCTCTACCAAAATTCTGCCAAGAATCATTCTACTTTGAAAATTTGCTCTAGGTTTTTCTATCCTAGTTTTTACTTAGGAATGAAGAAAATATTCTTCAAATTGGCATGTATTGACACATAATGACCCTCTAAATTATTATTTTATTTGTCGTCACAAATTGAATTAATTCTTCGATCATTACATCAGTAAATCTGGTAGAAAGAAAAAATCTTTAAGTGGTTGTTCCCCTTTCTTGTGGTGCCCTTTCGGAGCCCAATGCGAAAGGGGAGGGGCCTCTGAACATCCCCCTTTTAAACTGTCATAAACTCTGAAAATTATTATAAAGAATAAAGGTGACTTATAGGCCCATGGGGCTGGGTCTTTAAAGACAACTTTTCTTTGTTTGTATATTATATGTATAACACAAGTCACTATAATAAATGAAAAAAAAAAATATTTCAAAGAATTTTTCTACTCTCAATTTTCGCCTTTTTGTTATGATATTCCATATTCCTCATAGGAATAAATAAAGACATCTTTAAAGGTCTTTTCCAAAATAGATATTTTTCTAAACTGTGAAGCCTAGAGCGTCTAGATTTTGCATGTAGCATGACCTTACGGTCCCATACCAAAATACTTCAAAATATTACTCTTAGATGAAATGAAATTCTATATTGTCAGATCCTATACTTTGAATAAACGATGAAGAGAAAATCTTTAAGATTCTTCTTCTTCAGGACCATTATGCCTAGAGTATTGCCCCATGATGGTAAAAGTACTGCTAACTTTGAACTGTTGCTTTAACCCATTCCCACACAGTGATGTTTTGGACGCACTTCAAGAAATCATTTTACACAATGTTTTCTAGCCAGAAAAAAAAAATAAATTCATGAATTTTAAATTGTCGTCTGCAACTCCTCACAATTGGACCAGTCTAAAATTGCATCGTCTTGTAATGGGTTGAGATTAAAACTAGTCCTATATTATGGGATCCCAGATTTTAGAAAGAGATCTCATCTCATTTACAACTATAATGCAGAGTGCTTTCAAAAATATTTTTGCTTGCAGTAATGTCACATTGTGGTCTATCAAAATAAATGAAGCTATCGCTGTTGGACTAGAAGGTAGTTACTGTTTGTTAATTTAGCAAAAAAGGGCCATTTAATATGTAAGTGGAACCTCCTATGAGATTACTGTAAATCGGGTTTTATTAACAAGGGTTTTATATTTGCTAATATTCGCAAGCTCCTGAATTCAAGAATCTCACTTGAATTTGACCATTTTGTATAGAAAAATACGGAGAGGCCCAAAGTAAGCTGGGGACCTAGGACGATCAAATGACAAAATAATTACCCATTTCAACATCATCCCACTTTACTTTATTCATATGGGGATTATCAACTTCTCGACGTAATAAAACCCACACAAATAAATCAGTTTTGAGAACAAGACAAATCTATAGCAGACAATAGATTTATATTACCTTCCAAATTAGTCCACTTATTGTATTGAACACATCAAAGAGGTGATAAAATTCCAGGCGACAACAAGTAGACAACAAAGAGCTAGAATGTGGTAACTGAATCTTTATTGCACAGACTCTTAGAACCTTTCAACAAAGACACTGCGAAAAAAAACCAACAAACAGTTGCATCTGTTTTACACAGGATATAATTATTTCATCTTATAACAGTTCTGCAAGACTATTATCGTATTGATAATTTGAAGTGTCTGTGTTATAAGGTATAACATTACTACCTTAAACCTCTTTTTTTTTTTTTATCACACAGGCTGTTATCGTATACCGTTTCTTTCTTCGCCGGTGTGTTTCTGAAGATACTTTACGGAAATTACCGAAGTACCATACAGTCGCTCACAAATTCATGAACTCCCTTATAAGTCTTTGGGTCCTGCTCACTCAAAAATAAGACGACACTTAAATTACCCAATTTACAGTAAGTGGGCATGGCAAACAGTGTCAGTGTGTAGGGCCAGTGGTCCATCAATTATTATTCCCCCCTAAACTTTGTTTTGGGGGTATATAGGAGTCAGCTTGTCGGTCGGTCGGTCCATCCGGCAGCGGGTCTGTCCATCCGTCTGTCTGTAGCTTTTCGTGTCCACTCAATTTCTGGGCAACCATTGGATGGATTTGAGTCAAACTTATCTGATATAACCAGTATCAATCAGAGATGTGTGTATTCTATTAAGGTTAAGGTCCATTGTTTTTGACAGAGTTATGGCCCTTTAGTGAAAAATTGTGTGCGCTAAATTTCTCAACAACCATTGGAGGGATTTGATTCAAATTTCACAGAAACACTCAGTATGAGTCAGATATGTGCATATCCTTTTTTGGTTATGGTCCATTTATTTTTGACGGATTTATGGCCCTTTAACTAAAAAGTCCATTTTTTGTTATGGCCCTTGGTGGATAGCACTTGTACATGGACAAGCGCTGTTGGGGGATTTTAGTCCGCTTTGGGACAATGTCTAGTTTGTCAATACCATAAAAGCTGGCTAGTATATAAGTACTACATAAAAAATAATCAAATTCATGCTGAATACAATCCGCAACAAAATTGCATGAAAATCAAAGAGCTGGCAGTACCAGATGCAAACAGTGTGGGTTAATATTTCTTTTGAGATTTTATCTTATAAACAAGGATTAAGAAGGAGGTGAAGACTGAGATCAGACTGCACATAAGTGCAGGCTGATCTTTGTCCATACCTCCTGCCAAATCAGGAATATATCAGGTTCAGCATGACAAGGGTTTGTTTGGATATAAGTTTAAACAATGTGTTATCATTCTTGATCTGCTGATTTCATTTTAGATTGAGAGTCAGAAACTCGCATGGAAAGCTGAGTCAAAAGTTGGTAGTCTGAAAAACGCAACACATTCCCCAGGTGGAGGCAATGTCAAAGTAAGTTTTACAACATTTTTTTTCTGTCTTCTTAATACCTTTCATGTTGGTTCACTTAACAAGTTAAGAGTAATATTGTAAGCAAACTAAGTGACTTGTCATAGAAACCTGATTAAGAAATATTTCAGTGAATCTTAGCGAAGAATTACTTGTTAGTTTTTTAAACCCATTACCACGCAGGAAAAGTTGAACTTGTATGAATCAAAAGAACTGTAGATGGCAATTTCAAGAAAGTGGAATTAGAAAATGTATGACTTAAAACTTTGAAAAAACATTGTGGACATTGAAAAAAACAATTGTTACGTCCCCAATGTTTTTCCAAGGTTTTGTTTGTGAGGGCCATCAACAAGTGGGATTCTGTGGGAATCAGTTACAGTATGATAGAATTTCACTTAACAAAGAAGTTCTGGATTCTTCATAAAGAAATTTTGTGAGGAAAAAATTAAGAAAATGGGAAAACATTAAGTTTGACCCAGTCGACCTAAGGTTATGTAACACTAAAATCCAAGCCTTACCCAACTACTTATAATTATACCAAGGTATGCATGATGATTTGCATTTACATACTTTTTTTATGCAGAATATTCCATTATCATGTTTGCTAGATATATTTATA
This sequence comes from Fragum fragum, assembly GCA_946902895.1. NCBI lineage: Eukaryota > Metazoa > Mollusca > Bivalvia > Cardiida > Cardiidae > Fragum > Fragum fragum. The sequence goes on from OX336372.1 coordinate 38,592,575, forward strand.
CTGAATGTTATATTTGATTTCTGCTTTGTTGCCATATGCAATTATACTGTTGGTTAACCCAATACCAGACAATAAAATTGGAGACTGTTGGGAATTGAAAGTAGGTGCAGACGATGATTTTTAGTTGATGAAATTTTGGAATTTTTTTTTGGAAAAAACATTGTGGATAATCAAAGAATGCTTGTAACAAGCAATTACTTCATTTTCCAAAATGTTTTCTTTTTTTGAGGGGTGTCAAACAATGGGATTGTGGGAGAATGGGTTAAAGAAGGTGAAAGCTAATTTTGTCTTTATATAACCGTACTAACTTAGTTACTAAAGTTAATGCATATTGTTTATTTGATACGGCAAAGGTGATTCAGTTCATATTGAATTTCTGAAAACACCATTAGTTTAATCAGTATATTCAAGCCTTTAGAGCAGTTTAGGTGCAGAAGCACTTCTAGTTCTTGAGAGGCATCAAAAGGCGCCATTGTGTGGTAATGGGTTAATTTTGTCATTAATTATAAAACCTTGTAAAGCTCTATTTCAGTTCTAACAGGTAAAAGATTATATAAGCTTTAAACTTTATAAATGCTTTTTTGCTTCCTTCTTTGTCTATATATGCTTTAATGCTATTGTCTCAGCATTAATATAAACTCATTACGAGAGGGCAAAATTTTACACTAGTCTAAATTGAGAGAGGTTGCATTTGAAATTTCAAAGCCTATTTGAATTAAAATATATGTGCTTTATAGTGTAAAAAACATAGTGAGAAAAGAAGAAATAGCTTGTTAGAAGCAGTTTCCCCTTTTTTCTCAAGTTTTCCACTGCTTGTTTGTTTTCAATGTGTCAAAAAATGATTTATGTGGTAATAAAGGCCTAAACTTGTATCATACTTGATTGAGCATGAGCATGTGTATCAATAGAATGCTTCACAAACATCAATGAGACTGAAACCATTACTGGATTACAAATTTTACACTGGTCCAAAACAAAAGAGGTTGTTGACAACATTTCAAAGCTCGTTAAAATTTGAAAACAAGTGCCAAATTTGGTAGAAAGCATTGTGAGAAGAGGTGAAATTGCTTGGTTCAATTTCTTTTTAATTGATCAATTTTCCAAAATTACTCATCAAATAGCAATTAGTACAAATCACTTGTGAAAATCAAGGTAAGTGGCAGTTTGGTGTTTAACAAAAATAAAGAAGGCAAAGGAATCTGGGAGATAGGAATGAAAAATAGCCTCAAACCAGCAAAATTCAAACTAACAAGATTCTGCTGTAGTTGTGGAAAATAATTCAAACAATTTCTTTCTTTTCTTACAATGTTTTCTACCCTGTCCAGATGTATTTTTCAATATATATCCCTTATAGGCATGTTGTTGGGAACTTTTTTAATTTTGATTGGTGTATAATTTTGTTGTCTGATAATTTTTTGGGGAGAGAAATTATAGATTTTATTTAATTCTTTGTCAAATTTTGCCACTATATATTAACTTTCATGGATTTCATATTTTGTGTATCATTTCATTATAAGGTACCAAATCAGAGGCTGTCTTGGTCAGCACAGTCGAGAGTAGGATCATTAGATAATGCTCGTCACACGCCTGGAGGTGGTAAAGTGAAAGTAGGGAATTCAACTACATATTGTTCACTTTCATTAGCGCTCTTTTTTATATGTGTGTTGTATGTGACACATAATTCGTGTTGTAAGTCATGTTATGTTGAATATACTTTAGAGTGTAATTGCAGATTTTCTCTACTTGTCCCTAGACAAGCAAGACATAATATAGTCTTTGCCCTCCAAAAGGCCGGAACTCAGCATTTTCTTCATTAACCCTTGTCATGATGTATGAATTACCTTACTGAATTGCTGTAAAACCAAAGGACTGAAAGCACTGATAGAATTTGTTGATCAAAAATCAATATTTCTTTTAGAAACTAGCTTCATAAACTACTCCAATAGGAAAAAGTACAAGCAGGAGGTGTAAACAAAAGATCAGACTGCACTTATGTGCAGGCTGATCTTGGTCTTATTCTCCTGCCAAAACCGGAATATTCCGGGTTCAGCATGACAAAGGTTAAAATGATATTATCTATAATTCAATGTAAACATGATAATTTTTTCAATATATGAAGAGTTATCTTTTGAGATCATAAAGTATCATCCCTAGATATGCCCTTGTATTTAGTTGTCCCTGGACTAGTGTCATTGAAAAATATACTTGTCCACAATTTTGGACTAGTTGGGCACGGAAATTCCACTTCCCTGGATATATTGTTTGGTTCAAACTTTAGGAACAAAATCTACACATTCATATTTTTCATTCTGTCCCCATGATTTTCCTTACTTAGTGTAGTATTTTTCCCATTCCATCGCTTTTGGACGCCCCTCAAGACATGCTTTGGAAAACATTGTGGAAAATAATTTCTTCATTATCCACAAAGTTTTCTTCCCCAAAACACTGAGATCTTTAGAATTCCCTCAACTTAATATTTTGTCTTCAACTTCTTTCAGTTTGGACCAGTTTAAAATTTTGTTGTTTGGGAATGGTTGAAGTGACAATTGTTGCACCATATATACTTGAATATTTTCTGTATTAGTATCAATAAATCCCATGTTGTGTTGTGTCCCATTAAGTATTACTTCAAAGTTGTTCACTTATTTTAAAGTTGTCATTTTATGTTATTAGAAATTTATCTTTCTTAAAATACATGTGATACTTCTCAATACTTCATATTCAATATTAAACATTTTGATAAAGTTAAAACAAACAAAAAAAGTATAATTCCCTCATCATTTATTTTTTTAGCTCCACTAGCCAAGGCCACTGGTGCTATTGTCATGGCCTTGTGATTGTTGTGCTTCGGGGCATGCATATGTGTGTTTGAAAGTTTTTCTTTGTAAACTTTCCTCAGAAATAGATGGTCAAATTTTAACCAAATTTCAAGGGAAAGATCCTGGAGTGACCCTTTATCAGACTTAAAGAATTGGAAGATTGGTGATGGGATGAAGAACAATTCTTTCAAGGTTATGGCAAATATCTGTATATAGAATGTAGTTAAAACATACTTTTCTTAGCTGGGCTAAACATTTTGCTCTTATTCAAACACCATTGCAAATATATGGCTCATATTTGGCATACAGATTCCCTGCATAGATAGTTTGTTGTAAGATCAACATTATCCATGATGGTCAAGGTTACTTATTAAGGTTAGATTTTCACAAAATTGCTGTTATGGGGTCATGTTTTTCCACAAGCACATCTTGTTCCATGATAGAGTAAAATTCAGAAATCTTTCCTTCAGAAACTATTGGCTTGATTTCAGCTAAATTTCACAGGAATGGTCCTTGGCTGTCTTTTAGAATATTCTTTCAAGAAATTTTGATCTGTAGAAAAACAAGACATTCAAGTATGTGGCTAATTTCCATATAATCATAGTATAATTGTGGTATAAAATTGAATCTTTTAAAAGTCTCGTTCTCTATATCGGTAAGATCTAGGTCTGTGGAGTGATACAGGCATACAAAAGTGCCCTTATTATTTTAACCTTTGTCCTGCTGAATATTTATCCTCTTTAAAATATATCTTAAAACGTTGACGTAAATAGATGGATGTTGTGTTAACCCATTCCAACACAGCAAAATTTTAGACTGGTCCAAACTGAAAGAAGCTGCAGACGACAATTTCAAGTTGATTGAATTTTGAACTTTTTCGTCGTTTTGGATAGAAAACATTGTGGATAATGAAGAAATTGCTTGACACAAGCAATTTCTTCATTCTCCACAAGGTTTTCAAAAGCTATTTTCTTGAGGGGCGTAAAAAGGAGGGATTGAGTTGGAATGGGTTAAAAGATTTTTCTCAGTGGAACAAGGACACACAGGTAGGGTAGGCTAAGATCAGACTGCATGTCTATGCAGGCTGATCTTAGTCTACACACCTGCCAAAGCCATTCTCAAAGCAGGAATATTCAGGGATCAGCATGACAAGAGTTAATATTGACAAAATAAGATATAAGAAATTGATCTTTTGTACAATTATTCTTAAATAAAGGTAATTACCCATCATCCAGTGGTTGTTTCTGCCACTCCTAGGATTAGATCGTTGACGAATACACATTATACACCAAGAGGAGGCCATGTCAAAGTAATTCAACACTGTGAAATGAGCATTGCTTGGCTTGAAATATCTCATCAAGATGTTAATTCTGTTTTCTCATCTTAATGATTGATACAATCTTTTTTCAAATACAGGCCTGTAGGAAGCATTCTAAAAGAGGGGGCTTAACTTTTTGGACTTAGAAATTTTATTGCAGAATATTTGTAATTCAGTACAGACAAATTTTCCAATTTCAATTCCTCCCTCTGTTACTATAGGCTTGGATTAAACAGTCAAATGCAATGATTTGCTTCAATACTTTAAGCTCCACTTGTGAAAGGCCAGCAGGCTATTATTTTGATGCTGTGTCTGTTGTACATCAGTCTGTCTGTCAATAAACTTTTGTTTAAAAATCTTCCCCTCAGAAACTGCAGGCTTGATATTGGTCAAATTTCACAGGAATGAACCTGTGTCAGATTCCTTCCAGAAATTTTGATAGGATGAAAAATACAACTATATGGATTAGTTTCCATATAAGGTATATAGCAAAAGCTTTGAAAGTCTTCTTCCCTTAAACTACAGACATAAATTCAACCAAAATTTCATAGGAAGGGCTGGTGAGTTACCCTTTATCAGAGTCCTTAGGTGAAAAACGTGGCTTTTATGGTCAGGGCCTTTAGATGATAATATTCTTTGTATTATTCTGTCACTTATTACAGTGTACAGTGATACTACTGTTAGTTTATAGCTTTTTGTGTAAAGTGTCTTTTGAACTATATGGTGACTTAGAAAAATATTCAGTTTATTTATCACTGTACATAGTAACAAGTGATTGTATAAAAGGACCATTCGCTTCTGGCCATACACTGTGATACAGACTGATGAAAACTACTCCCTATCTTTTTCTTTAAGCCTTTGCACTTGTGATGAGTAAATCAAATGTTCACAAAGGCACTTTGGTGTAAGCGTGGTAGCTAGTGTCTGTCCAAAACTGTCCTAACCATAATCCACACAATATGGATGAATCTTTACCCTTGTCATGCTGTATAAATTACCTTACTGAATTGCTGTAAAATCAAAGGACTGAAAGCACTGGTAGAACTTGTTGAAAAATCAATATTTCTTTAGGAACTCTGGCAGGAAAAGTACAAACATGAGGTGCAGATCAAGATCAGACTGCACTTATGTGCAGGCTGATCTTGGCCTACACCTCCTGCCAAAACCGTAATATTCTAGGTTCAGCATGACAAGGGTTAATATCTGTAACAAAATTGTTCTATATTGTAAGCAACAGTGCCAGTTGAAACATCTATAAAGGCAGGATCAAGGTCTAAGTTGAAGATGGAAGTTCTGTTCAGACTATAGCTCCTTTATGTATCAATGTGAATTTGCTCAGTTGTTCTTCATCATGTATGGAATATTTGTACAGATTGATTTGAGGTCAAGGCAACAACTAAAGGTCAAATGTTTTCTGGGTTGACACAAGTTCTTTTGACAACTGGTTTAACTATTGCTATTCACTGTACAGTTTTCATTGATTTTCATAGATAACTGTTAGTAAACACAATAGCAGAATTTTAGCGTGTGTGTTTTATACAGAATAAGGTGAAAAACAGGTGCAAAATTTAGCTATGGGTAATTTTCAATTCTTTTTAAAAGAACGCTGCTTTGCCAAATGCTTAAGAAGAGGCTATAACCTTGCATGAAATTTAGAACTAAAATTTAATTACCATAACCACCCATAAAACACTGTAAAAGTTAAGTCTAAATATTTGCACCTGTTAACTGTGATTGTGATAGTAATTGCATTGTTTGATGTGGCATGGTGAGAAATAAAAGAGTTTTACTAATTACTTCCATTATAGGAAGAGGCATTTTCACTGCTGCAAATTTCTGTGTTTTCATTTGTCAAAAAAGAATTATCATATTAAAACAATTTGAAAAGGAGTAAGAATGTTAAAGCAAATGAGTTTGAAATGATTGAGTTAAGGAAGAAATTGATTGTTTAAAGTGATTCTCAGTAACTCACATTTTACCAAAATGAAACCCTCATGGATGGGGCTAGCATGAATTGCAACTTTACCCAATACAAGTCGGCAAAATTTCATACTGGATTGTGGAAAATGAAGAAATTGCTTAGTTCAAACAATTTCTTCTTTTTACACAATGTTTTCTCTTGTTTTTCTTCAGGGGCATCAAAAAGCACCATTGTGTGGAAGCTAAAAAATCTAAAGGTGCTTTAGGATCTGGTAAAATTATTTCAATATTTCAAGATTTGGTAGGTTTGGTACAGTAAGAGTATATGCAGCATGCATGACCCATTTTCAGTAAAAGAAAGCATAAAATACTATTCCACATGTTTCAAACATTTTGTATTTGTGTATTTACAGATTCTTGACCAGAAAGTAGATATTAAAGCCCAATCTAAAGTTGGTTCTACTATAAACTTGAAACACAAGCCAGGAGGGGGAGACAAAAAGGTAACTAAGTCACATTTTAGCCATGATTTAAATGCTGAAAGACTCGTTGTTGTGCCAGTATTTGTCAATAAATAAAAGGGTATTGATCTAAGCCATTACCATCCCACCTTTTGATGCCCTTCAAGTTAATGGTTCAAGAAACCAATGTGGAAAATGTAGAAATTTCCTGTTACAAGCAATTTCTGCTTATTAGCGGCAGTGGCTGAAAGTCTGCAAGCTTTTGTCCATCATGCATCTGTCCTTGTGTGTTTCTGTCCAAAAACTTTTAAATATCTTCTCCCCAGAGAGTACTGAACAGAATTCGTCCAAATGCCATAAAATGACCCTTGGTTGACCCTTTATCAGGTTCCTTCAAAGAATTTTGATCAGATGAAAAACATTGCTTTAATGGTTGTGCCTAATTTCCATATATGGTGAAACCTTTAAAAATCATCTTGATTGGCAGGGCTAATTTCCATAATTAGTGAAAGCTTTGAAAAATTGTCTCAGACACAAATGAATGGATTTCAACCAAATTTCACAGGAATGATCCTCAGATGACCTTTTATCAGATTCCTTCCTTCAAAGAATTTTGATTGGATGAAAAACATGGCTAAAATGGATGGGGCTAATTCCCATTTATGGTGAGATCTTTGAAAATCTTCTCCGTTGATGGGTTTCAACCAAATCTCACTAGAATGATCCTCTGGTGACTCTTTTTCAGATTCCATCAATCAATTTTGATTGGTAGAAATATGGCTTTTATATCATGGCTTATGTCTAAGACAAGATTTATTTCCCATACATGGTGAATATGATTCGGTTAATATTGAATTCCTGAAAACACCATTTGCTTAACCCATTCCCACACTGAAACACTTTTGGAGACCCCTCAAGAAAAACAACTGAGAAAACGTGTAAAATGAAGAAATAGCTTGTCACAAGCAATTCCTTCATTTAACACAATAGCCCCTCCGGACAATATCCCCTTCTATGTTTTTTGACATGGTGGACATTATCCCCTTCCTGAATTTAACAGGGCGGACATTAGCCCCTTCGCCATTCTGACAGGGCGGACAAAATCCCCTTCCTCATATTAACAGGGCGGACATTATCCCCTTCATCGTTTTACTACTGCGGACAAAAGCCCCTTTCTATAATATATCACAGACAATTCACGGTTTCTGGATTGGATATAATTCCGGTATTTCACCTGAAAACCGGTCAAAGATTGTAAAAATTATAATAATAATAATCAATGATACACTCTGATTCTACTGGCGACTGATATGTTGTAAAAACAACTCGTACAAAATATTCAGCATGTTCTATTTTGTTAAGTCGGATTTATATCTTCGAGTGTCAGGACAACATATTTCCAGATGGCTTCGAATAGTAAAAAGTTAGCACGAGGTTCATTTTAAAGAAACATGGTGGTAAAGAGGGACAAGCTCCTCTTTGCCTTTTCCATGACGTTTTTTAGAATACAAATGTTATGGAGTTGCTCGCATAAAAAATGTGCAAAAGTATTCAGTTAAAAATTGAGCATCAGTTTATTATTCAATAACAAAGAGTAAAATTTATTTTAATCTGGGCTTATTGTTCCTTTCGTTACTTAAGCCCGAAGACACTTAGTACAATTTTACGAAGGGGGTAATGTCTGCCAATCGAGGGGATGGTGTCCGCCCTGTTAATATTAGGAAGGGGATTTCGACCGCCCTGTCAGGATGACGAAGGGGCAAATGTCCGCCCTGTTGAATTTAGGAAGGGGATAATGTCCGCCTTGTCGAAAAACATAGAAGGGGATATTGTCCGGAGGGGCTATTGTCCTAGATTCTTTTTTCTAGCCAGAATATAAAAAAATCCAAAATTTCATAAACTTATAATCATCATCTGCAACTCCTTTGAATTTGGCGGTCTGATAATGGGTTAAGAAGTTTCTGGCTTAAGAAAAAGCAGGGACCACTGACTGTAATGTATTCCCACGCAATCCCACTTTTTACGCCCCTCAAGAAAACAGCTTTGGAAACCTTGTAGAAAATGTAGAAATTGCTTGTAACAAGCAGTTTCTTCGTGATACACAATGTTTTTCCCAAAATACAAAGAAATATAAAATTTCATCAACTGAAAATTGTTGTCCGCAACTTCTTTCAATTCTGACCAGTCTAAAATTCTATTGTTTGGTAATGTGTTAACAAAATGTAATTGTTGACTTGTATTTATTTCAGATTGAGACACAAAAGTTAGAATTTACTGAAAAAGCTAAATCTAAAGTTGGATCCATGGATAAAGTTAAACATAAACCTGGTGGGGGAGATGTCAAGGTAGGTCAAAATTTTAGTAAAGTACAAAAAAGGCTTCTGTGTGTACATAATTTTGCTGAAAAAAGAATTTTATAATTCATTAAATTGTTAAGCCATTTGCAGGCAAAATTATAGACTGGTCCGATTTTTCTTTGAAATTTTATGATTATTGTTTTTGTCTTTTGAGGTAGAAAACATTTTATCAAATGAAGAAATTGCTTGAATACACTAAAACCAGTTCCACAAAATTTTCAGGCTTTTGTGTAACTGGTTTTGCTGTAAATAGTTTGTGTAAATCATTAAATTACCAAGTTTTTTCTGTGGGTTTTCAAGTTGATTAATGAATAATGAATGTTTGAAATAAATAAAATCGCAACAAGCAGTCTCTTCATTTTACACAATGTTTTCAACTCAGAAAGTTGATAAAATCTAAAATTTGATAAACTTGAAAATGTTGTCTGCAACTTTTTTCAATCTGGATCAGTTTTTTTTTTGCTGTTTGGTAATGAATTAAAGAAATCATTGAGAGTTGAGGATAAATTGCACTTTACAAGCAATTTCTTTGTATATCAATGTTTTCTGTCCTTAATGGCACTTATTATCTATTCAAACACACTTTGATTTATTTTGTGCATCCTTTGTCCAATATGGACCTACCTAAAATTGTAAAAAGAAAGAAAGGAAAAGATTCTTGTTGGCGTGAAGCTTTGCTGTGCTTCGAGTCTTGTATGAAAAGCTTTAGTAGTACCTTATAGCTATAGCTCTGTGATTGATCATATTTGCTGTGATGTGGCTTTCATTTGAAGTGAAATAATTAAATAAATACAAAATGTAAAGCAAAATAAGCCAGAACAATTATTAAGATGTTATCCTGCAAAGTTTGTTAGATTAAATTTCAATTCAAATATGAATTAGATGGTATGATACATTAGGCCTATTTAAGTACTGTTTTTCTTCTGGTACAGGAAAACAGTTTTTAATGTTTTAATGTTTCCTATTATATTTTACTACTGTGTAAGTGTTAACCCATTCCAACTCAAGCCCTCCTTTTTACGCCCCACAAGAAAAAAGCTTTTGAAAACATTGTGGACAATGAAGAAATTGCTTGTAACAAGCAATTTCTTCATTATCCACAATGTTTTCTATCCCAAAAGACGAAAAAAAATGAAATTCCATCAACTTGAAATTGTCGTCTGCAGCTTCTTTCAATTTGGACCAGTCTAAAATTTTCTTGTGTTGGAATGGGTTAACCCATACCCACACAATGACGGTTTTAAAGGCCCCTTGATATAAAAGTTTTGGAAAACATTGTGGATAATGAAGAAATTGCTTGTCACAATCAATTTCTTCATTACCCACAATGTTTTCTACCCCAAAAGACAAAGATTTTAAAAATTCCATAAACTTAAAATTGTTGTCTGCAACTTTATTCAATTTGGACCAGTCTAAGATTTTGTCATTTGGGAACGGGTTAAATAATGCTGCCAAGTAAAGTGGCAAATTCAGGGATTTGGCGAGGATTTGTTTGAACTCCCCCCCCCCCCTTCAGTAGCCTATTTATTTCTAATGCTTTGGGATATTCAATATAAATTTGAAATACAGTCTTCTTTGAGCATCAATAAATTAGGTGATCCCTCTTTTTTTTAAAAGCAAAACTTTTTAACCCATTCAAACTCAATCCCTCCTTTTTACGCCCTTCAAGAAAAAAGCTTTGGAAAACATTGTGGAAAATGAAGAAATTGCTTGTATCAAGCAATTTCTTCATTATCCACAATGTTTTCTATCCAAAAAGGTGAAAAAATTTAAAATTCCATCAACTTGAAAATGTAGTCTGCATCTTCTTTCAATTTGGACCAGTCTAAAATTTTGTCAAGTGGGAATGGGTTAACCCATTCCCACACAGCAAAATTTTAGACTGGTCCAAATTGAAAGAAGTTGCAGACGAAGATTTTAAGTTGATGAAATTCTTAAAATCTTTTTCATTTGGTGGATAATCAAGTAATTGCTTGTAACAAGCAATTTCTTTATTGTCCACAGTGTTTTCAAAACTCCTAATATTTCGGGGCGTTTAAAAGTGTCATTGTGTGGGAATGGGTTAAGAAGTGGAGGCATTTTGCTAAAACGTAAATTCACAACAAACTCAATGAGACAATTCTAATGAGTTCAACAACGTAGGATTAAGCGAAAATTCTGTAATAATTAATGTATGCTATCAAATCAAGCCTTTATATAATGGGCAAAAAAAGTTCTAAGCGACCAAGCTTCTCTTAAACCCATTACCAGATGACCAAACTTTAGACTGGTCCAAATTGAAAGGAGTTGCAGAGGACAATTTACTGTTGATGAAATTTTTAGCTCACCTGAGCACAACATGCTCAAGGTGAGCTATTGTGGTCGGTAAGTGTTCAGCCTCCATCTGTCCGTCCATACAATTATTAAAAAATCTTCTCCTCCTAAACCATAGAGCTTTGGTATTTGGTACATATCATCACCTATTGACTCTCTACCAAAATACTTCAAAGAATTACTGTACTCTTAAAATTAGGCCTTTTCTGTGCGATTCCTGTTTTTTTCAAAGGAAATCTTTGAAAATCTCCTCCTAAACCATAAGACCAAGAGCTTTGATATTTGGTACATATCACCAGCTATTGACCCTCTTCTAAAATACTTCAAAGAATTACTGTACTCTGAAAATTAGGCCTTTTCTGTGCCAACCCTGATTTTACAAAGGAATAATGAAGGAAATCTTTTAACCCACACACTTGGCAAAATTTGAGACTGGTCCAAATTTAAAGGAGTTGCAGATGACAATGTAAAGTTTATGAAACTTTGGATTTTTTCAACTTTCTGGGTAGATAACATTGTAGAAAAAGAAGAAATTGCTTTTAACAAACAATTTCTTCATTTTCCACAATGTTTTCCAAAGCTCTTTTTCTTGTGCATGCCCGGTAATCTCGGGCTTTATCTCTTTTTGGAGAACAGTACAAAAAGGAGACAATGATACTTCCGATATGGAGCCAAGGACCGAAACTGAACAGAAAAGGTAAGAAAAACTGCACCTCGCGTACAATTTGATCTCCTATTAACCTATTATGCATTTTCCAAAACGTCCGGAGTTTCATACCACATAGAAATTATTATATTATCCGTTGGCGGTGATAGATTTCAAAAATAATATTGTTTTTGAATAGAAACTTGAATCAAAGTTTGGACATAGGACCCGATCAAACACGAAAATGCGTGTTGAAAAACGTTCAAATCAATGTTATCAACAGTTCTGAAAGACTTAAGTGGCGATGACTGTGAAATGAATGATAACGTGTTGATATAAAATAATTTTACCACAAAGAACTGGTTTTCCTACCCCTTTTGCGGATTTATTCAGATGAGAAGGAGACCAGGATGCGGTGCGGGAGACAAGATGCAGAGGGAGAGGCGATGCATATAAAAAAATACAGTGAATGATTTTCTAGGACTGTAACTTTACAGGACACTTTTTCCTTCCCTTTTACACAGTAAATGTGTCTCTCAGACTCTCTAAAACAGCAATATTTATATCAAAGTCGCAAGAATCGAGTTACACAACTCACCAATGAATTAATACAGAAACCGCGCTTTGAGCTCATTACTTTCAGTCACAACTCTGCTACACACTGGTCTATTTTCTACTGACTTGTGTTGACTTTGAGATCACACATGAAGTTAATTGGCCAATCAAAGAACATTATTTCAAAAGTCTTTATAACAGATACGGCCGACGGTATATCTAGCACTTTTATAACGACAATCATTTGCAGCGTCGTGTCAAAACAAATGACATTCATTTTATATTCAACAGGCCCCAAAATCCAACAAATTTTTGAAGTGATACATATCGTGATAAATTTACCATATTCTTTCCAACATTTGTCTTCCACCTATGGATGGATAATCTTAAACCTACATGGGATAGCAGCTCGAGGCTAGGAAAGGATTTTAGAGTAGTATTGGTACGAGAAATGCCAGGACTTCATTGTTGGGTTCTCCAAATCAAATCAATAGTAGTTATATTTATAGAGTTTTTGGAAATAATTATTTCCAATTTTCCCTTTGTCCCATAGCATTTAAAAAATCAGTGAGGTTAGTGCAACATTAAATCGATTCAGCTTCACCTGGGTTTTGGAAAAATCGTCCCCAACAAATTTTTCTCCTTTTTCCAAACTGACATACCGGGCCACAATGGTGAATATATAGTAAACGCGTAATAATTCTTGTAAATCTATTCTAAAGAAAAACAAATAGCTAATTTGAAAATATAGGGCATCACAAAATTTGAAAAATACGCTAGGTTCTCAGAAATATGTTACGCGGAAGGTGTTCAGATCTGCAATAAACGGACGTTCTGTGCCTTACATGGTACAAAGTCTTTTACAATACCGGGAGGTTATTAGAATTTTCACTCTTCTTTAAAAAGGGGATGGTGTTAATTACAGGCTACAGATGTTAAGACGGAAAAATGGTGGGGGGGGGGGGGGCGAAGATTTACTTTAAAGAGCAGATCAAAACCAAAGGTGGTTCATGAATGGAATGAATTTACAGTATACATAGTATACAGTTAGTAACATCGTGAAATTGACATTCACATCGATCAAAACCATTCAAAGTCACTCACACAGCGTTCCAATCATTCATTCCAAACACTCACTCAAACCATTAAAAATCGCTCAAAATAGTCCAAAAACATTTAAGAACCGTCCAAAATGAGGAGCATTTCATTCAAATTGATAACAATTTTCCACAATTTTTATTGGCTGCTGTGGGTTTTAAAGCGACTGATTGGTCCGTGTTTAGAATAGTCCGAAGAGGGGGCTGGGTTACATAAGAGTATGGGGTTCTATTAGAAGTTTTACAGTACATTTATATATGCATCGCCTCTCCCTCTGAATCTTGTCTCCAGCACCGCATCGGGGTCTCCTTCTATAATCTGTAAAAGGGGTAGGAAAACGCAGTTCTTTGTGGTAACATTATTCTATATCAACACGTTATCATTCATTTTACAGTCATTGCCACTTAAATCTTTCAGAACTGTTGATAACATGGATTTGAACGATTTCAACACCCATTTTCGTGTTTGAACGGGTCCGATGTCCTAACTTTGATTCAAGTTTCTATTCACAAACGGAATTATTTCTGAAATCTATCACTGCCAACAGATAATATAATCATTTCTATGTGGTATGAAACTCTGGAGGTTTTGGGAAAATGCATGAAAGGTTAATAGGAGATCAATTTGTCCGTGGGGTGCACTGTTTTTCTTACCTTTTCTGTCCAGTTCCGGTCCTTGGCTCCATATCGGAAGTATCATTTTCTCCTTTTTGTACTGTTCTCCAAAAAGAGATAGAGCCCGAGATTACCGGGCATGTGATGGGCGTCTAAAAGCGTCACTGTGTTGGAATGGGTTAAAGTCATCTTCTCCCAATCGAATAGGCCCACAGCTTTGATATTTGGTACATATTATCAGCTATTGACCCTATACCAAAATACTTCAAAGAATTACTTTATTCTGAAAATTAGCCCATTAATTTTAGATAGGAATTAAGAATGATATCTTTGAAAACCTTCTTCTCCTTAACCATTAGGCCTAGGGTTTTGATCTTTGGTATGTATTGATGTCTATTGACCCTCTAACAAAATACTTGAAAGAATTACTGTATTCAAGAATTTAGTGCTTTATGGTGGGATATCAATGTACCTAGGATTAAAAGAGAAAATCCTGAAACATCATCTCCAAAATGATTAGACAGAAGGCTTTGCTTATTTGCATATATCATAAAGCCATGAACCATCATACTTAGGGGAGCAATTTAGGACCATCATTGCCCTCTTGTTAGATTTTTCCAATTTCCTGAATAGAAAACATTCCTCGAAATGAAGAAATTGTTTGTTCCAAGCAATTTCTTTATTCTACACAATGTTTTCCCAATTGTTTTTCTTGAGAAGCATCCAAAAGTGTCACTGTGTGATTCCCCTATTGGTAAGCTTAAACCCCATTACAGAAACCTTTAATTAGCCATTAGGTAAATTTTATTCCATTCACGAAAAAACAAAAAGAAAATTTTATAGTAGAGGTTGTTGTTTTGTAAGTTATATTTATTTTGTATCTTATGTATTCACTGTTTATACTTTAATGCTAATGATTAAGACAATTTTGATACCTGTATCGTTTACTAGGTGTATAATGAATCACTTAAGTGGTCCACAGAGTCGAAGGTTCAATCCTTAGCAAACGTAAAACATAAACCAGGTGGAGGGGATGTGCAGGTAACACAGTTGTTTTAGTTCTTAACATTGTTAGTGTCCAGTGCTAATTAGACAATTTCTAAGTGGGTTAACCCATTCCCACACAACCCCTCCTTTTTACGCCCCTCAAGAAAAAAGCTTTGGAAAACATTGTCGAAAATGAAGAAATTGCTTGTATCAAGCAATTTCTTCATTATCCACAATGTTTTCTATCCAAAAAGACAAAGAAAATTCAAATTCCACCAACTTGAAAATATCGTCTGCAGCTTCTTTCAATTTGGACCAGTCTAAAATTTTGTTGAGTTGGAATGGGTTAACCCGTTACCAGTCAAGAAAATTTCTAGACTGGTCCAAGTCGAAAGGAGTCGCAGACAACATTTTAAATTTATTGACATTTTAGATTTTTTCAACTTTCTTGGTAGAAAACATCGTGTAAAATGAAGAAATTGCTTTTGACAAGCAATTTCTTCATTTTACACAATGTTTTCAAAAGCTTTTATCTTGAGGGGTGTCTAAAAGTTTCACTGTGTGGGAAAGGATTAAACCCATTACCAGACAACATTTTTTGACTGGTCCTTATTTGAAGAATTTACAGCGGACAATTTTAAGTTTATTGATTTTGAAAATCTTTGTTTTTTAGGCCGTAGAAAACATTGTAGATAATGAAGAAATTATTTGTAACAAGTGATTTCTTCATTTTCCATAATGTTTTACAAGGCTTTTTTGGGGAGTATCTCAAAGCAGAACTGTGTGGGAATGGGATATGTGAAAGGTCTAGGCTGCTCAAACTCTGCCCTTGTTGGAATTGTTTTGCACAGACTCCAGGGGTATGGAATTCAATGCCCGACTTATCTGACATAGGCTTTTCTATTCGGAGACAAGTATGTTCTTCAAGGTCATTTGTCCAGGGACAACTAAATACCAGGACAAATCTTGGAATGGTACAAAATAGATCACGAAGATCTCAAAGATTTGTTATCCTAATGTTTATTTTTAATGGTAGAAAATACTGCTGTTTTTTTAAGAAAATGCTGTGTTCGAGCATTTTCTTCATTAACAACAATATATTCTCGATATTTATCTTTTCACTTTTTTGCGGACAAGTTCATTTTGTTTCTGGACAAGTAGAAAAACATCCATTTAACTTGTCTGTGTACAAGTGGACAAAACCCATTTTACTACATCCCTGGGCTCTGTTGAAATACAGGTAATGTATACTCTGATCAAGCAGCACATATACTTTGGGATCAGTAGAGAATTTGTTAAAACTGAATGTGTAATGCTATAAATTTGTATAGATTTATAATTGCTAATAGTAATGCTATTTTAAAAGAATCTTGAAACTTATCTTGCTCAAAGAGCTCATCTGGATAAGAGGGAAAATTGTGTTTCTTTACATATTCCCACACAGTCCTGCTTGTTTATGTGACCAAATAAAAAGTTTTGGAAAACATTGTTGAGAACGAAGAATTTGCTTGTTAAAATAATTTTTCAACCCAAAAGGCAGACTTTAAAGAATTGCTTTTAACAAGAGAATTTTTCATTATCAACAATGTGTTATACCCCAAAAGACAAATGAATTTAAAATTTCATCAACTTTTAATTTCGACCAATCTAACATGTTATTATCTATTATTATACCCCTGCAAAACAAATGTTTTTGGGGGTATACTGGAATCAGCCTGTCTATCCGTCTGTCTGTGTGTCCGTCTATCTGTGTACAAAATACTACCAATTTTGTGTTGCAAACTCCTCCTTCAGTTTTGCTTCAATACCATTGAAACTTTATACAAAGATTAACCACATGTTTAAGTTTTGCAAGATGTATTTTTGAAGTCTTAATTCCCCCTAATTCAAGAATTATCTCCTCTTGAAATTAGACATTATTTATGCTTTGTAGACATACACAGCTAATTATACTACTAATTTTGTGTTACGATTTCCTCCTTTCTAGAAAGCCATGATCAATTTCTCCATTGGCAATCTTGCATGCAATGTAAAATTTTGGTAAAAAGTTATCCTAATCTAACCTTAATAACACAATTTTTTCACCCTCAAGTTTAGAATTATTAACAAAGGTAACATTTATAGTTAAAAACAGCATGAAATTGACACACATTAGGGTCTGCCAACAAAGATTGGCAGAAACTTTTTTAACATATTCACTCTGTCAGTCTGTCTGGCTAGCAGTCACATATCTGGTGCTTTGACATGCCTTAACTCTGTATTTCTCAATGGATTTTCTGCCTGTTTTGTTTGTTGACAAGTAACTCAGACAAGTTAGAATTTGACAAACCTGAGATTTCCAAGATGGCTGCCAAAATGGCTGCCATTTGTCAATTCTTTGATAATCAATAACAACATTATTTCACTAATTCCATCAAATTTAATGTGTTGGTACTTCTTTTTAATATTCAGCAAAAGTTTGACTGAGAATTCTTTTAGATCAATTACAAGATGTAGTCTGACCCGCATGTTGTCGGGATTTTGCCAGTTTAGGATGCATCACAGAATAAAGGGGCTTAATGCAAAATTTCTTGTCTTTGCTAGTTGTTCTGCATGTATCAAGTTCAAGCTACATACCTCTGCAGCTCCCTTCTTAACCCTTGTCATGCTGAACCTGGAATATTCCGGTTTTGGCAGGAGGTGTAGACTAAGATCAGACTGCACTTATGTGCAGGCTGATCTTAGTCTATACATCCTGCTTGTATTTTTCCTACAAGAGTTGTTTATTAAGTTGATTTCTAAAAAGAAATATTGATCTTTGAACAACAAGTTCTATCAGTGCTTTCAGCCCTTTGATTTGACAGCATTTCAGAAAGGTAATTTTTACAGCATGAAAAGGGTTAAAGAAGAAATTATGTGGTAATGTATATTGCGACTGGCACTATTGTTGAAATTTCGGTAGAGAGCATTGTAGATAAAGAAGAAATTGCTTGTAACTAGCAATTTCTTTATTTTCCTCCTTGTTTTTTATAGCTTTTTTCTTGTCAAAAAGGGGGTTTGTATGAGAATGAGTTAATTTTGAAGACAGCGAACTAGAGCAAAGTTTATGCAACTTGCAGTCTTTAAGAAAGCCAGATTTTACATTTGCTGCTTTTTTAGCTCATGGCTATTTTCATGTCTTTCTGTTGCTTTGCAGTATTTCTAGTTCCATTCATTATCAAATTGTTCCGTATATTCAATGTTGAAAAATATGAAAATTAAGAAGTGTTTGATTGGCTCCTGATTATTAAAAATCTATGTATGGAAACTGTTAGTAGAGTTAATTAACGCTCGTCTTTCTTATTCTAATTGTAGAAAAGTGTACTCAATCAAAATGAATTCACTGTCCCAACTCATTCATTGTGTCAACTTCACGATGTTTTAACTATTATTATAGATAATAATCTTAACTTACCATCCATGTTATTTACTAACCATCACTGTTTCACCCTTGTCATCCTGAATAAAAAGTGGTTTCCAAGAATGCTTTTAGATCAAAGCATTGAAAGCACTGGAGCCCTTATAAGGGACTTGTATCTCTTCTGAAAATTAATTTCACAAATAAATACCACTAAGAATAAAAGCATGTGGTTTAGACTAAGATTAAACTGCACTTATGTTCAGGCTGATCTACTCGGTACATCCCACAAAAACAGGATTATACTAGGATCAGCATTACAAGAGTTGATATTAGATCAACAAGTTTAGGAAATGTTA
The DNA here is from genome assembly GCA_946902895.1 of Fragum fragum. Classification (NCBI taxonomy): domain Eukaryota; kingdom Metazoa; phylum Mollusca; class Bivalvia; order Cardiida; family Cardiidae; genus Fragum; species Fragum fragum. The sequence goes on from OX336372.1 coordinate 38,611,398, forward strand.
CCTAACATAACACTATGATTTAATTTGCTGCCATCTGAGAACATATTAAGATAAAAAATTGTTCACTGTATTGTGAGGTGCTTTACCCTTCATGAGACAACAATGTAAGACTGGTCCAAATTCAAAGACGTCGCAGACAAGAATTTTATGTTGATGAGGTTGAAAACATTGTGGATAATGAAGAAATTGCTTTTACAAGCAATTTCTTCATTTTCCACAATATTTTCCTTTGGGGCATGATTGTGTGAGAATGAGTAACAAATTATCTATATATCATAACTACAGGTTGAATACAGTTACAGAATTCTTATAGTCCACTGATTGTTTTACATAAATGTTGTTGATAAGCATAGTGGCTCTTGACTTAAGTTTTTTAGTTTGTGATATGACTGGCCAAAATAGTCTAACCCAAAATATAAGACTTTGTTGAATAAAAAGTGAAGGCTATGCTCAAGATTCTTTCAAGTAGAGGAATGAGATGATTTTGATGCAATCTTAACCCTTGTCATGCTGTATAGATTACCTTACTGAAATGCTGTCAAATGAAAGTGCTGAAAGCACTGATAGAACTAGTTGCTAAAAAATCAATATTTCTTTAAGAAATCAACTTCATAAACAACCCTGGCAGGAAAAGTACAAGCAGGAGGTGTAGACTAAGATCAGCCTGCACATAAGTGCAGTCTGATCTACTCCTCCTGCCAAAACCGGAATATTCCGGGATCAGCATGACAAGGGTTAAGAAACTATTAAAATGGTTTGACCAATCATTTAATAGTTCGAAAGTGAATGCTGAGCTCTGACGTTTTATATCAAGCAGAAGACATAAATGATGTAACTACTGCTTCTTCAAGCTGTAGTTATAAGGTTCATGTTGTCAACCAACCATTTGCTTTTGAAATGTGTTTCTGACCATAAATAGGTATTTTGAAAACAAAACAAAATATTATGTGCAATCTCAGACCAACTACCTTGTCAGAGGCCAGTGGGCGTGGCTCACAATTCATCTTATGTTTTATAAGGTTAGATTTGTTGTCGATCAAATTTGAAAGGGATTTTTAGTGTAGGTTGGAATGATTAACCAATTACCAGACAACAAAATTTTAGACCGGTCCAAATGGAAAGAAGTTGTAGATGGCTATTGAAATTTTGCTAAAATTGGAAAATAAGTGTCCAATAGGGTGAGAAAAGGAGAAATTACTTGTGACAAGCAGTTTCTACTTTTCTCATAAAGTCTTCTAAGAGGGTGTCAAAAGCCGTCATTGTGTTGTAATGTGTTAAGTCATTTAGATCAGTAAGTATTAATCCAGGTGTAAGCTAGTTAGAATTGAAAATATGTGTCTTTCAATTGTTCAAAATTGATTTTGATTCCATTCCAAATATTCAGGTGATTGATGAAAAATTAGACTGGACAGCAACCCCTCGTATTGGTTCCTTAGACAATGTTAAACATGTTGCGGGAGGGGGACAAATAAAAGTATGCTGCTGTTGTCTTGTGCCAAGTTTTTGTCAGATGATGTTATTTTTAGTTCTTCATTCATTAACTATTGTCATGCTGAATCTTAAATATACCTGTTTTGGCAGGAGCTATAGACAAAGATCAGCCTGCATATATGCTGAGTCTGATCTTAGTCTACACATCCTATTTGTCCTTCTTAACCTGTTCCCACACAATGATGCTTTTTGGGTCCCCTGATGAAAAGCAATTGAGAAAACATTGTGGAAAATGAATGAGCAATAAGCAATTTCTTCATTTTCCATAGTGTATTTTTTCCCAAAGTTGAAAAAATATGAAATTTAAAAAGACTTAAAATTTTCATCTGCAACATCCTTGAATTTGGACCAGTCTAAAATTTTGCATCTAACAATGGTTTAAATCAGAGTTTCTAATATGATTGGTTTTCAAAAGAATTTTGAGCCACAATCCTGCTTCCCAGTGCTTTCAGCCCTTTGATTTTTTTTTGCAGTTTCAAAAAATAAGCTATTATTCAGCATGACATGGGCTTTGCCCTGATAGTTCAGTGAGTAATGCCTTGTGCTCTCTTGGGTCAGTAGTTTAAACCCTAGCTGAGTTAACATTCTCTCCAATATTTGATAAAAGCCAATGGATATATTGCTTTTCTCTAACCAATGGGAAAAAGAGAAATACTGTGCCTGAGTGGTACGAGCAGCTGGTGACTCATTCAAATATTTTAGTTGTAATGGTATTGAAAACAAATGGAAACCAGCCATGTACCAGCCATAGCGACATAACTGAAAAATAATGTTGTGTCAAACCCAATACGGTCAATCAGCATGATAATGGTTAATGTTTTTATTGTTCAATGCAGATAGATATTTTGTACGGGTAACATGATTTATATGATGAGTAGATTGAGTTATCTTGTTCATCTGTATTTATATTACTTAGCGTTGTCTTTCAATATTTATTTCTAGGTTGAAATTATTTCACCAAAACATTCTTGATTCATTTTTTGTTAATATATATTTATTTCATCTATGTGATTATATTCTGTTTTTTTTATATTTTGTTGTAACTAGATATTATCCGAGGTATTACAATGGACTGCTAAATCCAGAGTTCAGTCACATATCAATACAGCATATAAGCCAAGTGGAGGAAATGTACATGTGAGAAATGTGTGATTGTGGCATCACTGTCTTAAAGGATCACTGAAATCACTTACAGTACTTTGGAATTCCTCATAGCAAAATTTATGACTGGTCCAAATTGTAAGAAGCTGTGGACAACAATTTTGTTTGATGGTTATGAAAATAGTTGTCTTGGGGGGAAAGAAAACATTGTGGATAATGAGGAAATTGCTTGTATCAAGCAATTTTTTCATTTTCCAAATTGTTTGCTAAAGCTTTTATAGCATGAGGGTTGTAAAAAGCGGGATTGTGTGGGAATGGGTTGATGTTTGACACCCTTTACAAGAGGCACAAAAATAAAGCCATCCAAATTGGCGATATATTTTGTATGTCATAAAATTGTCATTCAAAACTGAACACTGTATACAGCATAAGGCAAGTACTTGTCCACATTAATCCTGGATCACTATGATTATTACCTAATATTTCTTTTTATATATGCCAGCTATATTTTGAAGGCTCCATGGCTCTCTTAGGTAGATAAATTCTGACAAAAAGGAATTCTGAAATTGTTGTAAAAATGTTTACATAACCCTCTATAAGTAATATAAGAATAGATCACAAGCCAGTCATGAAAAGCTTTGATGAACAGAAAACAAAAATATATTTCAAAATCATTTTATGTTGCCAGCATAAATTAATTTTGAAACTTATTTTTCGTTTGCTTGTTACAAGCAATTCCTTCATTTTCGATGATGTTTTCCCAAGCTGTTTCTTTGGGTGGAGTGGGGATTAAAAATCAGGGTTAATCAGTGGGAATGGGTTAACCCTTTCCAGCATTAGAAAATTTAAGACTGGTCCAAATTGAAAGAAGATGAAGACAACAATTTTAAATTAATGAAATTCTATTACTCTTTGTCTTTTGGGGTAGAAATCATTGTGGACATTGAAAAAATTGTTAACATAATGATTTCGAAAGCTTTCTTCTTGAGGGGCGTAAAAAGGAGGGCTTGTGTGGGATTGGGTTAACTAGTGACAGTCGTAAAATAAGTAAAAATAGAGTTTCATTGGCACATATATTTAATTTGGGTTGGTTGATAATAAATGCAGTTACATCTCCTGATCTATCAGTGTGAAAAAAGGAAGAGTTACTTACCATTGGCACTCCTCAAAATATAGGTATTGTTGTTGTAGATTTGACTAATAATATTCTCAAACCAACAACAACAGGTCAATAGGATATTTTTGGCAGTTATCTGTAAACTTTGTGGGTCAAAATATTCCAAAGTAGGGTACCAGGACTTGCACTGTGTGGTAGAGATCTTACGCCCTCATCCTCTAATCACTTTAACCCATTACCTGACGACAAAATTTTAGACTTGTCCAAATTCAAGGATGTTGCAGAAAACAAATTTATGTTGATGAAATTTTGGATTTTTTTTAAATTTCTGGAGTAGAAAACATTGTGTTAAATGAAGAAATTGCTTTTAATAAGCAATTTCTTCATTTCCCGCAATGTTTTACAAAGCTTTTCTTCTTGGGGGCTTCAAAAAGCGTCATTTTATGGGAATGGGTTAAGGTGCAAATCTAGCTTTTAATAAACCTGTGTGATTTTTGAACATTTGTTTATCTACTCAAGAAAAAAACATACATGTACTTTACAACAGATTAATCTATCTTTATATATTTTTAACAATGAATACAAATTCTTCAACTACTAAAACGGCCAAAGATTGAAAACAAAAGCAGGCAACAAATTGACTTGATCTTATGTATGTCAGTATATAATCATTATCCATGATGTAAAGGTTAGACCCTTGCCTAAAGATTCAAGGATTCAAAAAAATGCATCCTGTCATCGCCATAGAAATTAACCCTTTCCTGTTTTAAATATTTTTAGCCCTGTCCAAATTCAAATGTTTTGCAGACGACAATTTATAATAGATTTAATTTGAAAAATAACCATTCAGAAAATATTGTGGAAAAAGAAGAAATTGCTTGTTACAAGCAATTTCTTCTTTTCCCACAATGTTTTGCTCAAGTATAAAATCACAAGGACCTTAAAACCAGGGATTGTATAGGAAAGGGTTAACTGATATTGGCTTTCAATCAAAGAATCAATATATGAAATAATTCATTTGGACAGGAAGTGAATTTTGAACCTCAACATAGGCTGACATTTTAGTGAATCATTTTTGTTGGCTTGGTGACTTAAATGTTGTAGATACAACTTGAATAAAGCTGTAGTTATAATGTTTAGGTCCATAAGTAACAATTTTACCTATTCCTGTTACATATTTCTGGCTGTAAATTTTGCGAAATATAGATGTTTATTATCGAAGTTGAACTGTCTGTCATAGTCAGTGGGCGTTGTCAGAGGAGTCAGTGGGCAGGCCCAGATCTGCCAATTTTTCTGAGCCAATAATGAATCCATATTGCTCCTCTTCACCCAGATGTATGAACAGGAACATGAGTGATATAATCATATTGTAAATCGCTGCCAGCAGTAGTTTTTGCTTACACTGTCTTACTATCAAAAGATTCTAGGTTAACCCATTCCCATACAATGGTGCTTTTAAAAGCCCCTTCATATGAAAGCTTTGGAAAACATTGTGGAAAATGTTGAATTCCTTCATTATTCACAATGTTTTCTACCACAAAAGACAACGATTTTGAAGATTTCATTAACTTGAATTTGTCTTCTGCAACTTCTTTGAATTTTGACTGGTCTGAAATTTTACTGTGGGAATGGGTTAACCCACTCCAGTACTTTTAAATAAAAAAGTAGATGTCAGATTAATAACACTTGAAAACATTGTGAGAAAAGCCTTTGAGATTTCTTTCTTTTTCATAATGTTTCTAGAGAGGCTAAATAATAAGGGATTCTGTGGTAATGGCTTCAGTTAGTAAGTTCAGGCCTTTGGCTTATACAGGAACCTTCCTATAGTTCTTTTATGCACTCTGTACACGGGTCCAATATGTTGCAGCCTTGGTTGATTTGTATATCTGTCCATCTTTTTGCAAATTCTTGTGTGTTCGCACATTTTTCCAAACAACTTTTGATAGAAAAAAGTCTAAAATAAATTAAATGATATCCCAAGTTAAGGTAGAGTTTGGATGGTTGTTTGGTAATTTATCAATATCAGTTCTTTTTAATGATAATGAATATCATTTTTGTGATACAAGTTAGATAAGAATTTTTCTTTGTTTAGAGCATTTATTTTTGTTGAGAGAAGTTGCTGTCAACTACTTCAAGTAGATGAAATCTTAGAAATCTTTATCTTTTGTGGCAGAAAGCATTGTGGATTATGAAGAATTGTGTGAATTTTCTTAGCCTATAAGCCTTTGAGACCAAGGTATTGAATAACTGCATGATAACCAGCATTGTCCTTTTCTTTAGAAATACTCATAATGGTAGGTTTGAGAATCGACTTTACGTGTCTAAAGAAAAAAGCTTTGGAAAGCTTTCTGGAAAATGAAGAAAATGCTTGTATCAGGCATTTTCTTAATTTTCCATAATGTTTTCTAACCAAAAAGACATGAAAAAAATAAATTTCCATCAACTTAAAATTGTTGTCTGCAGCTTCTTTCGATATGGACCAGTAAAAAATTTTGTTGTTTAGAAATATGGATTTCAAGAGGTCTGTTTCTGCCCTGGGCCACAGACTTTCCAATTGTCCCTGGTATATAAAAGCTTTACTAAATTTTGAAATGTCTTTCAAGCATTAAGCTAAAAGAATAAAAAAGAGAAATTACAAAAATCAAAATCAAAATGTTATTACCATTGCAGATTCTAGATGAGAAAATAGATTTTACAGATAAAGCCAAATCAAAAGTGGGATCCATGGATATGATAAAACATCAACCTGGAGGAGGGGATGTTAAGGTTTGTACATTCTAAGTTGTCTGAAATCTTCAATCATGGGCTGTTATGGGCTGGATCCTTGGCGGCAGCACATATCCTTTCCGACATTTGTCTCTCACCAATGGGTTGATAATCATAAACCTAACTTAGATAGCAGGAATTCATTTTTAGTTGCTTCAGCCACAGTGATATGAATGAAGAGTTGTTAAAAGTAGCATGAAACTCCAAACAAAGATCAAACAAACTAAAATCTGATCACTTGATATAGCAAAAAGCTGTATATGTTGTCTTTGAATGTTGTTATTGTTCTGATCTACGACAAAATAATGATGGTGACATCTAAACGAGTAAGTGATGGCTATCTATTATTCGTTTTAGCCATGCATGATATGGTAAGCTAAACATATCTTACCATGACATACCATACCATGTCATAAAATGAATATACTTGTCATACCGAACCTGACGTATTTCCTTTTTGGTAGAAGGTATAGATAAAGATGTATGTATGTGTATTCTGATTTAAGTCTTCACCACATATTTGATATTGTAAGCCAAAGTTGATTTCAAAATTAATTAACATAAGAAATATTGATCTGTGCCTTTGAGTACTTTTGGTCCTTTGATTTTCATGTAGGATTTTATGACAAGTGTTAGCCCTTTCCTCCACACCCCTGTGATTATTTACTCGAGAAAACAATGTGGGAAAAGAAGAAATTGCTTGTAACACACAATTTTTGATTTTTGCAAAATATTTTTATAACTTGTAGGTTTGTTACTGGAAAATTGAATCCACTTTTGTCGCCTTCTTTCAAATTGGACCAGCCTAACATTTTGAAAAACTGAAAACGGTTAATATGGTGAAACATTCAAACCGAACCTTTAAGTCAATTCAAATGGTTACTCTTAGATTTACTACAAGATGATATCTTTTGAGAACTATATTCATGTTGCTATCTTAGGGCATTAATATTTTGAGAACTATATTCATATTGCTTCCTGAAAATGTTTTTCTCCAGGCACATGGTCGCTACTGTCAGTCTGTCAGAGTATTCAATAAAAAAGGTTTACTTATACAGTTGACTTGTACTGAAAGGAAACTGTATTTGCAACATATGTTCTATAGATATTTGAATAAGAGTTATTTAGCCCTACTCTCTTTTTTTTCTCCTTAATAAGGGAGATAAGTAGGTAAGTATCTATGATATAGATTATAATGTATTACCTACCTTTTGTTTGATTTTTTGTTGAGATCCTATTACCCCATTCCCACACAACAAAATTTTAGACCAGTCCAAATTGAAAGGAGTTGCAGACGACAATTTCAAGTTGATGTAATTAGCTCACCTGAGCACGTAGTGCTCAAGTGTGCTATTGTGATCCCCTTTTGTCCGGCGTCCGTCCGTCGTGTGTCGTGCGTTGTGCGTCGTCCGTCAACAATTTCTTTAAACAACATCTCCTCCCAAACCACTGGGCCAATTTAAACCAAATTTGGCAGAAATGTTCCTTAGGTGGTCCCCTTCAAAAATAGCTAAAAGAATTGAAATCCGTTAAAAACTCTGGTTGCCATGGCAACAAAAGTGAAATTTCAAAATATTCTTTAAGAATCTTCTCCTCCTGACCCAGAAGGCGTAGAGCCTTGATATTTTGCATGAAGCATCAGTATATTGACCTCTTTCAAAATAGCTAAAATCATGATCCTTGGGTCCCAAGGGTCGGAGCCCCAGGGGGGTGGGGTTTATATAGAAATAAAGAGCGATTTTTTAAATGACATCTCCTCCCAAACCACTGGGCCAATTTGAACCAAATTTGGCAGAAATGTTCCTTAGGTGGTCCCCTTCAAAAATAGCTAAAAGAATTGAAATCCGTTAAAAACTCTGGTTGCCATGGCAACAAAAGTGAAATTTTAAAAAAAAATCTTAAAAAATCTTCTCCTCCTGACCCAGAAGGCATAGAGCCTTGATATTTTGCATGAAGCATCAGTATATTGACCTCTTTCAAAATAGCTAAAATCATGATCCTTGGGTCCCCAGGGGCGGAGCCCCAGGGGGGTGGGGTTTATATAGAAATAAAGAACGATTTTTTAAATGACACCTCCTCCCAAGCCACTGGGCTGATTTGGACCAAATTTGGCAGAAATGTTCCTTAGGTGGTCCCCTTTAGAAATAGCTAAAAGAATTGAAATCCGTTAAAAACTCTGGTTGCCATGGCAACAAAAGTGAAATTTTAAAAAAATCTTTAAAAATCTTCTCCTCCTGACCCAGAAGGCGTAGAGCCTTGATATTTTGCATGAAGCATCAGTATATTGACCTCTTTCAAAATAGCTTAAATCATGATCCTCGGGTCCCCAGGGGCGGAGCCCCAGGGGGGGGGCGTATAGGCATGAAGCATCAGTTCACAGACTTCTTTTTTATTTCTGAAATTATAACCCATGGAAAAAGTTCTTTCCTTCTTTCAAATCAGCACTTAAGCCTTGGAATTTGTAATTTAGACTTTTTGATCCCCAGGTTCATAGTCTTTATATGAAATTGTGGCCCACTTGTTTCATAATCCTAACCTTAACATGAAATAAGACTGTTGAAAGAAAAAGAGCCTTTATCTCAGGTGAGAGCCCCAGGGCCAACGGCCCTCTTGTTTTAATTTTTTTCGTCTTTTGGGGTAGAAAACATTGTGGATAATGAATAAATTGCTTTATACAAGCAATTTCTTCATTTTCCACAATGTTTTCCAAAGCTCTTTAATTGCCGGGCGTAAAAAGGAGGGCTTTAGTTGGAATGGGTTAAAAGTTGGTTCTTTAGTTAATCTTTTAATTGCTTTTGGGATGGTTAACCCATTACCAGATGACACAATTTTAGACTGGGCCAAATTGAAAAAATGTTGTAGATTATAATTCATATGTGACTAAATTTCATGTCTTGAGGGTGGAAAACATTCTGGATAATGAAGAAATTGCTTGTAACAAGCAATTTCTGCAATATTTTCAAAAGCTTTGGTCTTGAGGGGCACAGGACGTGGAGTTGTATGGGAACGGGTTAAGCTTACATGTTTTTGTATTTTTCTGTTGGATTCAGGGAGGAATCAGTAAAACGAATAATCTTGGTGTTTGTAATACAAAATTCACCTGTTTCCTGCTCTTGGTAACTATTTGACAGATTTTATTCAAACATCAATAATCAGTATCAAGCAGAAATATGCATATTCTATTTGGGTTACGGTCCATTGTACTTTGACGGAGTTATGGCCCTTTGGTTAAAAATTGTGTCAACTCTATTTCTCAGCAACCATTGGACGGATTTGATTCAAACTTCACAGAAAGACTTGGTATAAGTCAGACATGTGCATAAATTATTTTGCTTATGGTTCATTTATATTTGACAGAGTTATGGCCCTTTGGTGAAAAATTGTGTCCACTCAATTTCTCAGCAACCATTAGATGGATTTGATTCAAATTTCACGGAAAGACTCGGTATAAGTCAGACATGTGCATATCCTATTTTGATTAAGGTCCAGTTGATTATGGTCCATTTATTTTTGACTGATTTCTGGCCTTTTGATTTAAATGTCAATTTTTTGTTACGGCCTTTTGGCAGATAGCACTTGTATATTGACAAGTGCTGTTTGGGGATATTTGTCTGCTTTGCGACAATTTCTAGTAATTTTTTCTGTTGATAAATGTCCCATTTATACCCAAGAAACTGTTGTTGATGTTATATTCTTTATAAAAATGCAACATTCATTGATGTGGATTTGATTGATAAACCAAAAATATTACAATGAAAATAACAGCTCTTCAAAACATGTTTCCAAATCTTGCTCGGTTCAACTTAATTTATCCGGGTTAATTGTGGTGACCAATGAATGAAGTCACAAGATGTTTGTTTGCATATAATTAGTTTACATCAAATTCAACAATTTTCATATTAAGTCATACACAAACAAAGAAAAATATGTACATGATTCCCAAAAGACTTGTTCTTTCCCTTAAATAACCATACTCTTTAAGTAAATGTCTTTTAATCTTTTCCTATCCAATCCCTGGTTTTTACGTCCCTGCAATTTTATAATTGAAAAACATAGTAGGAAAAGAAGAAATTGCTTAATTTCTCTTTAAGTAAATGTCTTTTAATCTTTTCCTATCCAATCCCTGGTTTTTACGTCCCTGCGATTTTATAATTGAGAAAACATAGTAGGAAAAGAAGAAATTGCTTGCAACAAGCAATTTCTTCTTTTTCCACAATATTTTCTACCCCACTTAATGGTTATTTTTCAAATAAATTCCGCTTTAAATTTTTGTCTGCAATGTCTGCAATACCTTCGAATTTGAACAGGTCTAAAATTTTACAAAACAGGAAGGAGGAATTGATAGGAATAACAATTGCTTCTTTTGTCAGAAAAGTGTTCTATGGCTATATTTATAGAGTGTGCCAAAATGTGTGATAATGTGGAGCAATAATTGCTTTACATTAATGTTTCTCCTTTATCTACAATGATTCCTGTATACATCTTTATTGCTTAATAAATAAATTCCACACATTACCAAATAACAAAAATTTTAGACTGGTCAAAATTTAGAGAACTTGCAGACAACAGTTCAGGAAACTTTAAACATCTTTGTCTTTTTGAGATAGCTTGTTACAATGTTGCTGTAGCTTTTTCTGTGTTGAGTAACTTATAAAGATGGGATTGTGTGGGAATGGGTTAACACATCCCACACAGTCCTTCCTGGAAGCCCCTGAAGAAAAGTGATTTGAAAAACATTGTGAATAATTAAGAAATTATCATCAATGTTTTCAACCCCAAAAGATAACATTGTGAAAAATTAAGAAATTATCATCAATGTTTTCAACCCGAAAGAAAAAGATTTTTTAGATTTCATTAGCTAAATATTGTTTTCTGCGACCGCTTTAAATTTGGACCATTCTGAAATTTTCTTGTGTGATAATGTGTTAAAACTGGTGGCCTCAAATTTGTAAAATTTTGATGTCTTGGAACAAATTTATTGACATATTTATGGCAAAGGTTTTAAATAGTGAAAGTGTAAAATAACTTAAGACAGACAATAGGACATTCAAATGTTAGAATGACTCTATCTCTGCTTGATTGATAGCCTATAGAATGTGACAATAGATACTTATTGATAGTGTGCTATGGAAGATCAAATCTCTATTGTGTTAACTTGTTGACCATTTAAATGTTTTTAAAATGGGTTCATTTATCAGAATAATTTGACGTTAACTGATTAAAAAATCAAGTATAAGAAAAAAGAGAGGCCCAAGTCTAAATTCACACTCTCAACAAACTTATAAGATACATGTAGTTCTTATACAAAAGTTTAGACAACATAATTGTAGACTGGTCCAATTTTAAAGAACTTGCAGACAACAAATTTTAGTTGATGGAACTTTAATTGTTTTTGTCTTTTCCTCAATTTCCACAATGTTTTCAGAAGTTTTTGTTTCCTTTGGGGCTTCAAAAAGCGTGTGGGAATAGGTTAACCCTTGCCATGGTGAATAACATATTTGCATGAAAATAGAAGGGCTGAAAGCAATTGAAGTACTACTTATGGTTTAATATAAATTTGAACTTAAGTTTAGCTTGGAAGGGACTAGCAGGGGATGTAGACAAAGATCTGTCTTGAAATATGTGTAGGCTGATTTTTGTCTGTAACTTCTGCCAAACAAGAATATTCAGGTTTTAGCATGGCAACAGTTAAACTTTCTATTAAATTCAATGAAAAATAAACACTTAAAAGTAAGATTTTATTAAATTATTAACCCACTCCAACATAATCCCACTTTTGACTACTCTACAGAAGAAAGCTTTAGAAAATATAGTGGAAAATAAAGAAATCGCTTGTTACAACCCTGGATGACAAAGGTTTTTAAAATTCTATCTTTTGTATTGCTGTCCCCATTCTTGAATTTCGACTGCCTCAAATTTTGTTGTTTGGTAGTGGTAATGGTTAAAATTGAACTTTTGAAGCCTACACATAGAATGAAAGGGACATACTGTTGCCAAACCCACTTGCTATGAACAAGACCTAGGTGACAAGTCAGTGAAAGAATCAATGGACATTCATTTAGACAGGCATTTAACTTTGAACACCAACATTGGCCGATATTTTTATGAACTATTTTTGTTGGGTTGACAACCTAAACATCATTAATACAGCTTATTCAGGCTATATTTATGATGTTTAGGTTGTCAACCAACCATTTTATTCATTTGACTGGCTATAAATTTGGCAATAGAATGCTGTTTAATATCTAAATGGAACTTCCTTTCGGAGCTCAGTGGGAAAGTCAGTTGTCACAATGACACTTTGATGTTTTTGTGTTAGAGAGTACATCAGTACATCCAAATTTATCCAGATTGCAACTTCTACAAAATAACTAGGTGCAAGTGCTTTCTAACAGAAGTCAATGTGCCATTTGAAACATTTGTTTCGGGTAGGTTCAAGGTCACATTTGTAGGTCAAAGTTGTATCTGGATAATGACTCCCATATCTATGGATACTTTTCAAAACAAATGTGGACAATTGTTTTCCATCATGAGGAGATATGCCATCTGAAACATATGTTTAGATAGGGTCAAGGTCAAATTTGATTGTCAATTTACACATGTTGTTCTTGGACAACCATTCTAGTTCTTTTACTATTAGCCCTTGTCATGCTGTATAAATTACCTTACTGAATTGCTGTCAAATCAAAGGACTGAAAGCACTGATAGAACTTGTTGTTCAACAATCAATATTTCTTTTAGAAATCAACCTCATAAACAACTCGGGAAGGAAGAGTATGAGCAGGAGGTGTAGACTAAGATCAGCCTGCACATAAGTGCAGTCTGATCTTAGTCTACACCTCCTGCCAAAACCGGAATATTCCGGGTTCAGCATGACTAGGGTTAAGTCTTGCAAAACTCTGTAATAGCTGCTGATGTGAATATATGAGATGATTCTGTTGGACATTTTGCTAGTGTCAGTGTTTTTGAAAACTGTTTAACACAAACTGCAAAAATCAAGACCTACCAAATTGAAAGTAGCTGCAAACAACATATGATATATGCACAAACCAGTAAAACTTGTGACAGAAGGGCAGTAAAGCTATAGTAAAATAGATATGCATATGTTTTCAAATGTAAAATTTCTTCAGTGTGTGAAAATACAGAATTTTTCTGTGTGGAAATGGACTAATAAAAGAATAAGGTTGTAGAGGAGAAACACCTCTCACTGATATTTTATAGTTTTGGGGGATTTGTCTGTCAAATACGGCCTCAAATGCTTAACTGGGAGAAATCTCAATATTGTAATACAGTTCATTGGCATTCTTGATGCTTTTATTTAGTTAATGTCCTGGCTATTTCTTTGCTTATCTTAATTCTCATTCAAGCTTATTTCAATCCTGTAAAAAATTTAGACTTGTCCAAATTCAAAGGGGTAGCAGACAGCATTAAAAAGTAAGTACAATTAAAGAAATAGCCATCTTGGTTGGTAGAAAATATTGTGTGAAAAGAAGAGATAGCTGTTACAAACAATTTCTTCTTTTTCCACAATATTTTCTCAAGTATAATTTCACAGTGACATAGAAATTGTGCAGGAAAGGGTTAAAGTAGAAAGACACTGTCTGTCAAATTTGCTAAGTAAAGATATCTATTTTGTAAGATAATGGATCTACATTTGTCAAAAAATTCTTTTCGTTTTGGGCCAACCTCTGTAATTTTTTGCCAAACCTTGCTCTTTGGAGGCATAACAGAGAGGAATAGTGTTGGAATTAATTAACCCTTGTCATGCTGTATAAATTTCCTCAATGAATCGCTGTAAAATCAAAGGGCTGAAAGCACTGATAGAACTTGTTGTTCAAAAATCAATATTTCTTTAAGAAATCAACTTCATAAACAACTCTGGCAGGAAAATTACAAGCAGGAGGTGTAGACTAAGATCAGCCTGCACATAAGTGCAGTCTGATCTTAGTCTACACCTCCTGCCAAAACCGGAATATTCCGGGTTCAGCATGACAAGGGTTAAGTAATGTCTGTCATTTATTCAGACTGTTACAGCTAGAAGTTATAAAATTGGTCAGAGGAAACTAAAGAATGTTAAGGATAAAGCTTTTGATCTTTTGCCATGGCTGATTGATTTTGATTTCCGATTTCAATAGTATTGAAATTTAAATATTGGAATTTTCCATATTAAATGGCGGAGAGTTAAAGGTTTTTAGTGACTAAAATATAAAGGAAAAGGAAGCAAGTATTGATTGATTGATTTGATTAAATTTTCATCTGATGATAAAATTTTAGCCTTGGTTAGATATGTTAAACAAAATGCCGATGACTATGTATAATGGTTTTACAATTTTCCTTTTCATCTATTGATTTCCTATATATATTTTTTTTCACATTATGTGAAACCCATTAGGGCTCTAAAATGATGTAGGTAGTGGTAGTACAGAAAGGATTTAGTGGTAGTACTAGTGTGAGAAATACAAGGAATTCATGGTTAGGTGCTCCAGCCATGTTGTATGACTGAAATACTGTTAAAAGTGGCATTAAACTCCATTCAATCAAAAAAGTGAAATCCACTAATGATTTGAAAAGTTTGATTGGACTTTTTTTTAACCTATAACTGCTTCCTTTTCCTGTAACTAATGAAATCTCTGTGCCAAAGATTTGATGAGATCACACAAGCAAAGTTTTAACCTTTGACTTACTGATCATTGGCAGGCAGCATAGGCAAAGATCAGCCTGCATATTCATTCAGTCTGATCTTTGCCTTTACTACTAATACAGAAGGACAAGGGTTAATTAATTGAAAAGGGCTCAAGAGTTTCTATTTGAGTTTCAATTGATAAATAAGTGAGATAGACAGAACAAACAGTACATTGGTGAACGATTGGAGCCATATTTGAACTACAGGAACAATTTATCAATGGAGTTGCTTACTGGTAGTTAACCCATTACATGACGACAAAATTTTAGACTTGTCCAAATAAAAACATTTTGAAGGGGAAATTTCTATGTGTGAATTGAAAAGTAAGTGTCAAATTGGGGGAGAAGGAGAAATTGCTTGTAACACACAATTTTACCTGTTCATGTCATGTTTCCCATGGCTGTTTTCCCTTGAACACATGAAAAGGCAGGATTGTGTGGTAATGGGTTAATGGAGACTTGGACGAAAGTTGCAGCAAATGTTGATTATGCTACAGGAGGATACAGAGGTTGATCCCAAAAGCTCATTTAGAGTTACAGAATAACTGACAAATTGACAATTGTCACTTAAAAAATGCTGGAAATAATTGTGAATACTGGATGATAGGAGTGTTAATAAGCAGAAAATTGCTCATTTTGATAATGATACAGGAAAGACTCTTTCATAGTCTTCTTTATGAACACAATCCTTCCTTATCCAACTTGTATATGTGCTATTGGTTTCATGTGTGCCAAGGACTTATTCTAGAAGGACATATTTTAAGTGTGCTATAATATCAGTTGGACTTAAAGTTCAAATTATTTGTAAACTTTCTTTGACTTTCATACTGATAAGAAGAGTACACAGAGCTTTAAATTTTTCATTCAGATTTTTATAACTGACGTCATGACAGAAATAGAAATTGAAAGCAGGTTATCTTTATCTCCTATTGCCAAAGAGCAGGAGATTATTCATGTTAATGGCACACCAGATCTGAATAAATCTCTGAAAGATGGTTCTAGTTTTCTAGAGGACTCATATGTTGATAAGGATTTATTACAGACATCTCTAGATAGAACAAAATCACCGGATCAAAATAGAGTAGGGTTGGACGACTCAAGCACTCTGGACATCTCGTACATAGAGAAGCCTGACAAACATACATCTCTATTGTCTGCACGGTCTGAGGAAGCTGATCATCCTGCTGACGATGAACGCTCAAACTCTGGTTCATCTCAATACTCTGAGTATACTATGCAATGGGATGACTACACAACTCCAAGGAATAGAAAATCAGTATTAAATAGCCAGTTAACTCATCGGTCAAAGGAGAGTGGTCGTCTGTCACCGAGAATGGAGACAGCATCCGTGGAAATTGGAACACAACCATTGACTCTTCCAAGATTCAATGAACCATTAAAATTGAGAAAAGGACGCCAGTTTGTTGACTTTGAAGCACCTGCTCCAACAGTAGTTTATGTACCACATCGGAGCTTTGCTCATGGTCGATGGAGTAATGTGAATGTTCATCGTAAGAGTGATGGTAGATATGTTGTGATAGAACAGCGCCCAGTGCATACCCAGTTCACTGAGGGAAGCTATAAGAAAAAAGATGTTTATGGATTTGATGTTTTTGGTAATCAAGATACTTCCTGGACCAAGAAAAAGGCCCCATGGCAGTGGTCCTCTAAAGGGGATTTTATTGAAAGGGCAGTAAACAAGGATTTTCACGAACCTTATCTCCCACCAATCAAATCAAAGTACATGGATGTAGAATCTAGAGTTGGCTCCATGGACAACTATTACCATAGACCAGGTGGTGGCACTCACAAGATAGCAAACTTTAAACTAAAATGGGATGCTGAAGCAAAGATTGGTTCCCTACCAGATAGGAGGGCATATCCGACAGTTCCCCCTCTTAGATTACCTAGTATTTCACCAGGTTTTGGAGGGAGTGCTGATACAGGTTCTTTTACATCTGTTCATTATACACCAGGTGGTAACGTCATCCTACGAAAACCAAAATATGACGCCAAGTCTCGGATTGGATCACTTGAAAATGCAAGTCATACAGCAACAGGAGGGGATGTGACAATACCAAGGAATAAGTTAAAATGGAAGAAAGAATCAAAGATAGGCTCGTTAGATAATGTGACACACCTACCCAAGAGCAGTAATGTACAGATATTTGATCAGAAACCTGACTGGGGTAAGACTGAATCAAAGGTGAGATCATTGGACAATGTTGAACACAAGCCGTATAAGAAGCCATTCAAAGTCCCTAACTTTCGTCAAGATTGGAATAAGTCTGTGAAATCAAAAGTTGGATCTCTGGACAATGCACGTCATAGACCTGGTGGTGGAAACATCCAAATTATAGACTATAGGCCTAAATGGAAGGCAAAACCAAAGATTTCATCACGGTGGAAGATGAACTTTGACTACCAGAGTTTGTTCCAAGATGAAGATGAGCGGTCTGAACTGGAGAGCCAGTTTTTTGACATGAATACAACAAGAAACTATAGTGAAGCATCTGTGCCATTTACTGTTTAACCCATTCCAACACAGCAAAATTTTAGACTGGTCCAAATTGAAAGAAGCTGCAGACAACAATTTCAAGTTGATGGAATTTTGAATTTTTTCATCTTTTTGGATGGAAAACATTGTGGATAATGAAGAAATTGCTTGATACAAGCAATTTCTTCATTTCCCACAATGTTTTCCAAAGTTTTTTTTCTTGAGGGGCGTAAAAAGGAGGGATTGAGTTGGAATGGGTTAACCCATTCCCACATAATCCCGCTTTTTTTTTCAGCCCAACAGGATAAAAAAATCTTTGGAAAACATTATGGAGAATGAAGAAATTGCTTGTTACAAGTAATTTCTTAATTATCCACAATGTTTTCTACCCCAAAATACTGATTTTTTCTTTAAATTTTACCAACTTGAAAGCGTCTGCAACTTCTTTGAATTTGAACCTGTCTAAAATGTTTTAGCTTGATAATGGGTTAATCCATTACCATAAAATCCCTTGGTTTGAGTCTGCACCCTTATATGGCAATTGAAAGCATTGTGTGAATAGCAGGAATTGTATGTTTATAGACTGTATGTTATTGTCTGCAATATCTTTGAATTTGGAGGTCTATAATTTTGATTCTTGTTAATGAGTCAACTTGTGCATAAAAAAGTCAAGAGGGATTGTATATAATAAGAAAGAAACATCATGTCACAAAATAAATTTTTGATATTTGATGAAGTAATACAGGGTCATGAAAATAGTTCATATATTTATCCCGCCTTTTTAAGACCCGCAAGAAAAAATCATGTTGAAAATGAGGAAATTGCTCACTACAAGCATTTCTTCATTTTCCATACTATTTTCTATCTGAAAGGACAGAGATATTGAAAATTTTATCAACTTGAAATTGTTGTCTCCAGTTTATTCGTATTTAAACCAGTCTAAATTCTGTTATTTTGCAATGGATTAACTGGGAAGAAAAGTTTAAAGTGTTTATTAAATGCACAAAAACCAAGTATTTGATATTGTACATGATATCAATAAACAGTATATATTTTTGCCTTGAAATGTTCATCATTTTTCCTAGTTCTATCCAGCACACATACTTTGTTTCCTCTATGTGACAAATCACTTGCCACAAACACTGGATTCTGACATGGCAATTTGGCTGAGGTAAAAAACCAAAAACATAATTGCAAGTACTTTCAGCCTGATCTCATAGTGATCAAGTGGAGCTTTTGGGATAGCCTAGTGTTTGTCTTCCTTTGCACTGTGCAAAGCGACCTATTGTGATAAGTAAATGTCCATCGTCTGTCCATCTTTCCATCCACAATTTCTTTAAAATTCTTCTCCTAAACCTTGTTGCTGATCAAACTGAAACTTTGAAGGAATGTTTACTTCCTACAAAAGTTGTCAAAAAAATTTTAATTCCATGAAATACTCTGTTTACAGTGGCATTTGAAAATGGAAAATTTAAGTTGATCTTTTGAATATATTTTTTTTTAGAAACTACGAGGCCAAGGGTATCTATGTTATATACATGTATATAGCATAACCACATGGTTCTCTACCAAGCTCGCAACAATTATACCTGTGACGTAAAAAATGACCCCTTCCCAGAGGTCCAAAGTTTGGAAAAAGCTCAATTAGAGTAATCTTCTCTTCCTAAAGTATATAGGGTATTCATATTTGATATGTAATATAACTATAAGATGGTTTTGTACTATTTTATTAAAAACTATGCCCCAAGACTCCAAAACTGGGAATTTCACTCATTATTAGTAAGTTCAAAAGACTTCTCCTCCTAAAATATAAGGCTTGAAGCATTCATGTTCGGTATGTAGCATTACTAGGTGGTTTTGTACTATATGACTAGAAATTGGGTCATAGACCTATGTGGGATAGCAGCTGGAGGCTAGGAAAGGGTGCAGTGGTAGTACTGGTGTAAGAAATATCAGGATTCCATTGTTAGGTGCTCCAGCCGCTATATAACTGAAAGATTGTAAAGCGGCGTAAAACCCCATTTAAACAAACAAACTAGAAATTAGGCCCCTAGGGTCAAAAATGACCCTGCCTAAGGGCTAAAATATTGCTCAATTTGCATGTTAAAAAAAATGTTATTCTTATCCATTGTACCTAGAGCATTTATGTTAGGAATATACACTAACCTTATTGGTATCTCCAATTTTCAGCTCCACTGGCTGAAAGCCAGAGAGCTATTGTCATGGCTTTGTGTCTTTTGTCTGTGTGCCCATAAAATTTTACTTTGAAATTCTTCTCCTCAGAAAGTACTGACCCTCTATCAGATTCCTTCAAAGAATTTTGATCCAATGAAAACATGGCTTTAATGGGCGGGGCTAATTCCATATATGGCGAAAGCTTTGAAGATTTTCTCCCAAGAACTTAGTGGATTGATTTCAGTCAAACTTAATAGAAATGATCCTATGGAGAACCTCTATCAGATTCCTTCAAAGAATTTTGATTGGATAAAAAACATGGCTTTAATGGGCAGGGCTAATTCCATATATGGTAAAACCTTTAGAAATTTTATTCTCAGAAAGTATTGAACAGATTTCAACCAAATTTCACAGAAAAGGTCCTTTGGTGAACCTCTATCAGATTCTTTTAAAGAATTTTGATCCAATGAAAAACATGGCCTAAATGGGCAGGGCTAATTTCCATATATGTAAAACCTTTAGAAATCGTCTCCTCAGAAAGTACTGAACAGATTTCAATCAAATTTAACAGAAATGATCCTATGGTGAACCTCTATCAGATTCCTTCAAAGAATTTTGATTGGATAAAAAACATGGCTTTAATGGGCAGGGCTAATTCCATATATGGTAAAACCTTTAGAAATCTTCTCCTCAGAAAGTACTGAACAGATTTCAATCAAATTTAACAGAAATGATCCTATGGTGAACCTCTATCAGATTCCTTCAAAGTATTTTGATCGGATGAAAAATCATGGCTTAAATGGGTGGGGCTAATTTCCATATATGGTAAAAGCTTTGAAATTCTTCTTCTCAGAAAGTACTGAATAGATTTTCAACCGTATTTCATAGAAATAATCCTTTGGCGAACCTATATCTTCAAAGTATTTTGATCGGATGATAAACATGGCTTAAATGGGCGGGGCTATTGCCATATATGGTAAAATCTTTGAAATTCTTCTTCTCTGATACCAGTAAATGGATTTCAACCAAATTTGACTGGATCGATCCTTAGGTGACCTTTTATCAGATTATAAATAAGAATTTTGATTGGATGAAAAAAAATGGGTAGGGCTAATTTCCATATATGGTATATACTGAAAACTTTTTAAATGGTTCTCGGAAACCTGTTGATGGATTTCAATCAAATTTCACAGGAAAGATAACCAGATGACTGTTCATCAGATTCCTTCATATAATTTTGATTGGTTGAAAAACATGGCTATTATGGTGGTGGGTTATGTCCATATATTGTATACAGTGAAAATTGTTTCATAATCAATTTTACATGAGTTGAGTTTTGTAAAAACTATGAAAAGTTTGAAATGGTTCTCTAGAACCATTTCAAAAATTTCATTTTCTAGAACCATTTCAAAAATTTCAATGATTTAGATTTATTTTTTTTATATTCAGTTTATTTTAAATTCATGAAAAAATTTGCTTAATCAGTACATTCATGAATGTGGAGCTATACAGGTGTTTAATATATGCCCCTTGGTATAAAAATGGCCCTTCCCAAGGTATCCAAAGCTTTTAAAAGCATGTTCAAGTATCTTCCTCTCCCAACGTATAAGTTGTGATGCATCCATATTTGGTATATAGTATATCCATATGGTTATCTACCAAGGATGCGAAAATTGTACCAAATGGGTCACAATTGGCCCTGCTCCAGCCCTAGAGGTACAAAGTTTGGAAAAACACTCTACATAGGAGTTGTCTGCCGTTCAAGGACTGTCAACAATTTCTTTAAGACATCTTCTCTTCCTTAACCATTTGGCTAATTAGAGCAAAACTTGGCAGGAATGTTCCTTGGGTGACCCTTTCCAAAACTTGTTTGTGAATTTTTGATTCCCCAAAAATTTGGGGTGTGCTTGTAAGACTAAAAGAAATCATGAAATTGTTCCCAGTAGAGCATTTAGGGCCATTTTTGCCCTCTTATTTATACAAAAAATCAAAGGTCAAGGTCACAGATAAAAGAAAATTGAGAGGGTGGAGAAGAGTATGAGTCTGTATACACTTTCATTCAATTTCAAATAAGTATATGACTCTCATTGCTTTTGACCTGAGGCAAGTCGAAACAGGTTTAAAAAGAGCTTATAGCTTGAAATTATTGACATGACTTGACCTTTATGCAATGAATAAATTAGCTATGAATAAATTTGATCTTGATGAAAGTTGTGCATTTACGAGTTATTTCGTCCATATCCGGGGAAATTCGATGTACTTGTGAAAAATATATTGTTTGTATACAAAGCAAATTGCTCAACAAATAAGTGGTCAAGTGGTAAATGCCTGAAGCAGTCAACACGGGTTTGAAACTGCCAATAATCAATATTTTTCTTTTTTTTTCTTTCTTAAATGTATGTTAGAGGAAGTGCATCTGCACGATTCCACATTACAGTAATAAAATGTATCTATCAGTGGATAAACAGTTACAATAGTTTCATTCAGTGTCCATTGTCGTATCTTCCAATAACAGCTGAAGCGAATTTGGAGAACAACGGTACAGTGTCAAGAATACATGAAGAAAAGCAAGAATGACAAATCTGTTTTATGTTCAGTGCTGAGTATTAATAAGCATGTTATTCTCTGATGTTCTGAAGTAGAAATATTAAGAAGTAGACGAATAAAAATCAAACATTAAAAAAAAAAATGCTCTCGCGCCAAACTCCCGACTTTAAGTGCAGTGGGTCTTCACTCTATCACATTCATTTCGGTTTATAAATTCGTACAATTAACAAGTATTTAAATGTTATTTTCGACTAGCGGAATGGAAAGAGAAATACCGAAGACAATAAGTAAAGCGCATTATCATGCAAATAGAGGTCACTGTCCGTCAGGTCATTTAAATCTTACTAAACAATTACAGGACAAAGGGTCAAACTTGTCAAGTCAATTTCAATTTCTTCATTTTCTACACTATTTTCCAAAGCTTCACTCTTGAGGGTTGTTACAAAAGGCAGGAATTTTCAGAAAAGACAGACAAAACACCTGAAAACTGACTTTCACCGTTTACCACACAACCCAACTTTTGGAGACCCTGAAGAATTAGAGCTACTGAAAACTTTGTTGGAGAAGGAAAATTTCCTGGAAAAAGCAATTTTTCTTTACCTCACAATGTTTTCACCCTAAGTTGTCACTTGAATTCAAATTTCAGCACACTTTGAAATGTTGTCTGATTTCTTTGAATTTGGACCAGTCTAAAATTTGGTTATCTGGTAGTGGAATTAATTCAAAAGGGCTACCATTTTTTGCCTACATAATGATTTAAACATACTTCATAGAAGGGCCTCTTTTAATTTCCTTTGTGTGCAAACAAATGACACTTAAAATTATCCTGTTTACTCAGGCAAACCTTATAAATTAATTCAATGCCTACCTACTGTTTATTGGAAACAACTTTGAAAGAATCTCTGAATTCCCTTGAAGGGAATTAACTTGATTTCAAATAATAATATTGAATAGAGTTACTTTTCTTGACTCATGAGTGTAGCAGCTTTATTTATATTATTTTCAGAAGAAGTTTTTTTAGACCTGTGTGTGAAAATGTGATTATGAGATGGTGCATGTTTAATGATTATTAGGCAAGAGTGCTATTTCTGAGACAAAATAATTTTACGAATGTTGGATTGCTGGCCACTCCCCACTCAACTCTGATCAGACACAGTCGTTTGTCAATTGATGTTTTACTGGTCACTCAACTCAGACACATTAGTTTGTCAAATGACTGATTGCTGGTCACTCTCAACTCAGACACAGCAGTTTGTCTGAGATTTCAAACTTTACTTGGCAAAATATGCAATTAATGGACTGTTTGCACCGTCTTTGACTCCACTGGCAATGCCAACTGACTCTGACAGGAAGTTCCACTTTGATACTTAACAGTGTTATTTGACAAAATTTATGGCCAGTAACATGTTAAGATAAAAGTAAAATTGTTAGTTGGCAATCTGAACCTTTTAACGACTGCTTGAATATGCTACAATTACAACATTCAAGTCATTTAACCAACTGAAATATGTAACATTAAATCATTCCAACTCAATTCCTCCTTTTTACGCCCCTCAAGAAAAAAACATTGGAAAACATTGTGGATAATGAAGAAATTGCTTGATCCAAGCAATTTCTTCATTATCCACAATGTTTTCTATCCAAAAAGACAGAAAAATCTAAAATTCCATCAACTTGAAATTGTCGTCTGCAGCTCCTTTCAATTTGGACTGGTCTAAAATTCCACTGTGTTGGAATGGGTAAATGTTGGCAAATGTCAGGGTTCCAATTTCAATTTCTGTCTAGATGAGATATGATTGGTCAGTTGATTCTTTGATTGATAGCTCCAATTTGTAGGCAACCTAAATGTAGTAATCACAATTTGACAAGCTTTAGTTTCAATGTTTAACCCATTCCCACACAATCCCGCTTTTTGACGCTCTTCAAGAATAAAGCTTTGAAAACATTTTGGAAAAGAATGAAATTGCCTGTAACAAGCAATTTCTTAATTGTTCATAATCTTTTCTACCCCAAAAAACAAAGATTTTTAGATTTCATCAACTGGAATTGTCCTCTGCAACTTCTTTCAATTTAAGCCAGTCTTAAATTATTTCGTCTTGTAATGAGCTAAGTAGCCTGTCAACACAACTGTTTGACAAGAATGTTGGAGGTTAACATTAAGCTTTCAGTCTAGATTTGATTGGGCAATTGATCTATAAATTTTATTGTCAAATAAACGATATACATGAACAAAAGGGAGGTAATTAATTTAAAAAAAAATCACCGGTTGATTTTCTTTTTTCAATAAGCCTGGTGAGACATTCAAGTCTTCCTTAGCAACTGTGTTTATACCCTGACCCAGTGTAATTGTAGAACCTTTTAGACTGGCAGCAACGGAGGATCTCTGTGTGGGGTAACAAAATGTTGTAATTACAGTTTGTTCAAGCTGTAGTTACAATACTTTTGTTGTTCATGATTTGCTTTTTCCTTCTATATGCAACTTTTTTCAGAGTATGTTAAATCATTTCCAAACAATAACACTTTCAACGCCTCCAAGAGAAAAGGCATTGGAAAACATTGTGGGCAATGAAGGAATTGCTTGTGACAAGTAATTTCTTTATTATCCACAATGTTTTTTTTACTGTAGAAGAAAAAAAAAAAAACATTTCATCAACAAAAAATTGTTGTCTGCAATTTCTCTGAATTTTGATCAGTCTACAATCCTGATATCTTGTAATGAGAAAAAGAATGATCATTTAGCTTTTACAAAGCTGCTTTATTAAAGCTTGGTAAGATTTAATTTTGCTCAATTTGTTATAACACTCATAGAATCTGTACTGATTAAGAATTTCAAAAGATGTTGAGGTTACTTGAATATCAAAAGGCCAAAAGTAAGTTGCAACATTGGCTCGAAGTTTGAAAGGGTTTAAACAATGGAATTTTATGCTTCAATAGAACAAGATATTTCATTCTTTATCTCCATATAAGTGTGCACGAGTGTTCTAAAATGTCATTTCTTTTGTTTTGGGCTTGTTTGAATTTGTTACTATTTGATTTCCACTGGGGAAATCATGGTGTGAAATGAATATATTTTTTCTTTTTCTACAATGCTTTCTACCAAGTTTTGAAAAATCTTAAATTTCATAAACTTTCAGATAATTGTCGTCTGCAACTTCTTTCAATTTGGACACTCTAAAGTTTGTTGTCTGGTAATGGATTAAGCCATTCTCATTCAATTCCTCTATTTGTACAACCCTCTAGAAATGAATTTGAGAAATCAATGGGAAAAAAATGAAGAAAAAGGTTGTTAAGAGCAAATTCTCATATAGCTTTTCAATTGTTTTCTATCCACAGAGAAAAAGATATTTACAATCCTATCAACTTTGAAACTTTTGGCCAGTCTTTTTTTCTTTTTTTTTTTTCAATTTGTAATTGGTTAACCCATTTCCACACAATGGCACCTTTTGACATCCCTGTAGAAAAACAATTGGGAAAACATTGCTTGTCACAAGAAATTTCTTCATGTTCCACAATGTTTTCTACCCAGAAAAGTGAAACAATCTAAAATTTCCTTAACTTTGAATTGTAGTCTGCAAGTTCTTTCAATTTGGACCAGTCTAAAATTTTGTTAGTTGGAAAGGGGTTAAGACAGACAGTTGGAGACCAGACATCAAAGTTTGCAGGAGATTTAGTGTTTGAGTGGCTGTCAAATGTCTCTTGGTTGTCTTTTTGATAGTCATTATCTACTTTATCAGAGCTTTAATGTGCTCTTTCTTTACCTAATTATTTGAATCTTGTAATTATGAGAATAATTTTTGCAAACTAATATTTTTTACTTAACCCTTTCCCGTTTCTGGAAATTTTAGACTTGTCCAAATTAATAGAGGTTGCAGATGACAATGAAAACTGGATGCAATTTGAAATGAAACCATCTTGTGTGGTAGAAAATATTGTGGAAAAAGGAGAAATTGCTTGTTACAAGCAATTTCTTCTTTTTCCACAATGTTTTCTCAAGTATAAAATCACAGGAATGTAAAATCCCTTGTTTGAACAGGAAAGGGTTAACCCATTACCAGACAACTTAATTTTAGACCACTCCATATCGAAAGAAGTTGCAGACGACTGTAATGTTTTTGATTTTTTTCTTCATTATTCTAGGTAGGAAACATTGTGGAAAATAAAGAAATTGCTTGTTTCTTCATTTTACACTATGTTTTCCCTATTGTTTTCCTTGAAGGGCTTCAAAGAGAGTTCATTGTGTGGGAATGGATTAAATATGGCATATTTTTTCATGTACAGCCCTTGAAGCTATGCAAATCATAGAGTACTACCTTTTAACCAATTCCCACACAACACTTTTTGCACCTCTGAAAAAAAAGAAACAATTGGAAAAACATTGGGTAAAATGTAGAAACAGGTGCTCAAGGGCCTCTAGTCATTACAAAAATTTGTGGGCAAAATATTTTAATATTGTCTGTCGGTCTATCCATTTTTATACGCCCGTCGAAGACGGGACGTATTATGGTAACACCCGTGGTGTCCAGGCGCCCAGTTGTCCGGGCAGTGTCCACTTCTTTGTCCGGAGCATAACTCTGTCACCGTAAGTCTGATTGACTTTAAACTTGGCAGTTATATTCTTCTCATCAATACGGAGTGCAGTGCTCAATAACCATAACTCTACCTGGCCTATTTTTTGAGTTATTGCCCTTTGTTGTTTTTCATACTCGAATCTTGTCCAGAGTATATCTCTAAAAGTATTATAGCTAGGATCATGATACTTCATGGTTGTATAGATCTCACCGAGGGGGAATGCAGTGCCCAAGAACCATAACTCTACCTGGCCTATTTTTTGAGTTATTGCCCTTTGTTGTTTTTCATACTTGAATCTTGTCCGGAGTATATCTCTATAAGTATTATAGCTAGGATCATGATACTTCATGGATGTATAGATCTCACCAAGGGGGAATGCAGTGCCCAAGAACCATAACTCTACCTAGCCTATTTTTTGAGTTATTGCCCTTTGTTGTTTTTTATACTTAAATCTTGTCCGGAGTATATCTCTAAAAGTATAATTGCTAGAATCATGAAATTACATGGATGGATAGAGCTCACCAAGTGGGAATGCAGTGTACAAGAACCATAACTCTACTTAGCCAATTTTTTGAGTAATAGCCCTTTGTTGTTTTTCATACTTGAATCTTGTCCGGAGTATATCTCTAAAAGTATAATTGCTAGAATCATGAAATTACATGGATGGATAGAGCTCACCAAGTCCGAGTGCAGTGTACAAGAACCATAACTCTACCTAGCCTATTTTTTGAGTTATTGCCCTTTGTTGTTTTTATACTTAAATCTTGTCCGAAGTATATCTCTTAAAGTATAATTGCAGTAAAATAGCTAGAAACATGAAACTTCATGGATGGATAGATCTCACCAAGGGGGAGTGCAGTGTACAAGAAACATAACTCTACCTAGCGTATAATTTGAGTTATTGTCCTTTGTTGTTTTCCATACTTTGTTTGAGAAAAAATATTCATTCAAAATAACCTCAGTTCTATTCAAACCTCCAGTTAATATTTAGCAGTGTGACGGGCGTATCTTGTGACAATTTGGCACCTTGTTGTATTATAAGTTGCAAGAATATATCTAATTATAAAGTATAAACCTACAGGTAGTAATTATGTTTTCATAGAGAAATAGTTCACAATTTCTTTTTCATAGGTCATAAAAGAACCATTTACACTGTAAATCAATTGTCATATTATTTCAATGCACAATGCTTCTTGGTTGGAGGTGGGAAACAATAGTTTGTATCGATTGTCCTTTGGTATTCCAAGTGATTTGATTAACTCCTAAAATTGATTTTAACCTATTACCAAACAACAAAATTTTAGACTGTTGCTATCAGACATTTTCACATTTGTGAAATTAAAAAATAGCTCTTTAAGGTAGAAAACATGATGGACAATAAATTGCTTGTTACAAGAACCATAATGATGGCCTCATCCATAGAGCCACCAAGACCTATGACCTAGTAAATAAGAATAAATTAGCATTAGTGAACCGGTGTGCCAATGAAGTCAATTAGTAAGCAATAACAAAGAGAACTGCTCTTACACACACCAAAACTATCCTGCATTGTATAAAACCTTGTGGTACCTGCTGTTTATTTTTAAGGGTTTTGAAATAAATTGTGATCCCTCCAAGACAGTGTGTATCAATTGGTCTTTTGAAACTCCTTTGACAAGTTTACTGATTACAGTGGGGTCACCCAATCACAATGACGCCTTTCTCTTCTATGCTCTTTCAAAAAAAAAATTACTGCCATCTATTTAACTGCAAAAATTCACAAATAGATTGTCCTCAATCAATTCCCTTCAAATTAATGCTCATCTTAAACCTATTCTCACACATTGACGCTTTTTGATGCCCCTTATGAAAAACAATTAGGAAAACATTGTGTTAAATGAAGAAATTGTTTGTATCAAGCAAATTATTTCTTCATTTTCCACAATATTTTCTACTCAGAAAGTATAAAATATTTAAAATTTCATAAACTTTAAAATTTTGTCTGCAACTTCTTTCAATTTGGACCAGTCTAAAATTTTGTCATCTGGTAATGGATTAAAGGAAATAAACCCATTCCCACACAATGACACTTTATGATGCCCCCAAGAAAAATACATGTAATTTGGAAAACATTGTAGATAATGAAGAAATTGCCTGGAACAAGCAATTTCTTCATTATCTACCATGTTTTCTATCCAAAAAGACAAAGACCTTTAAAGTTTCATCAACTTTAAATTGTCATCTGCAACTTCTTTCAATTTGGACCAGCCTAAAATTATTTGTGTAGGAATGGGTTAACGGGGGGATAGAAACCCTCAAACTTCTGTATTGTCTCTGTTGTTGGACTTGCTCTAAAACTTACTGCAATCACCCTATCAAAAAGAGAGCTATGTTATGGCTACCAGCGTTGGGCTAGCACAGTTTCAGATGACTTGAGAACATTAGTTCAGTTGTTTTTGACATTTGAAGAAGAGAATTTCAGTCATTGTAGGAAAAGAATTTAATGCAGCTCTTTAACCATCCCCTGACTTTGGGCCATCAACTTTAGAAGGGGAGTCAACAATGTCTTGTTTCTCCAAGGGAATGCACACACAGATTACCTTAACAAACATGAAGCTGACACAAATTATGAATAGCTGGAGGTAGCACCTTACAGTTTGTAGGGTACTATTCAAATATGGTTCACTTTATCAAGCCTGCATTGTAGCTGACAAAGTATTTCACTGCATTTCATCCTTTCCGACTATTTGTCTCTCACCAATTGGTGGATAATCGTAGACCTATGTGGGATAGCAGCTGGAGGCTAGGAAGGGATGTAATGGTAGTACTGGTGTGAGAAATGCCAGGATTCCATTGTTAGGTGCTCCAGCGTCGCGATATAACTGAAAGATTGTTGAAAGCGGCGTAAAACTCCACTCATAACAACAAAAAAATTCACTGCATTTTGAAATTTCGATTACAACCACAGATGATACAATGATGTTTAGCATAACCCATTACTAGACATCTAAATTTTAAACTGTTTCAAATTCAACGAAGTAGCAGGCGACAATATCAAGTCGATAGAATTTCAAATTTCTGTTTTTTTTTCTGAGTAGAAAACAATGTAGAAAGCGTAGAAATTGGTTGTTCATTTTCCACATTGTTTATCAGAATTTTTTAAAGGAGAGGCATTGACAAACAGGATTTAATGGGAATGGATAAAGGATCCTGTCTAAATGGCAGAGTTAACCAATCCCCTCACAGTGACGCTTTTTGACACCCTCAAGTAAGCAATTAGGAAAACATTGCATAAAATGAAGAAATTGCTTGTAACAAGCAATTTCTTCATTTTACACAATATTTTCTATCCAAAATGTTTGAAAAATCTATAATTCTATAAACTGTAAAATGTTGTCTACTGCGTCTTTCAATTTAGACCAATCTTATGATTAGCTTCTGGGAATGGGTTAAATTGGTAAAAATTGGCAGCAACCTCTGAATAGCTCTTCTTACTGTAAGAGCAATGTTGATGACAAAAGTTGAGACTGTTCCAAATTCAAAGAAGTTGCATGTTACAATTTTCAAGTGGTGAAATTTTGAAAAAAATGTGTTTTGGGTTTGAAAACTTTGTGGAAAATGTAAAAATTGCTTGTAACAAGCAATTTCTCCATTTTCCACAATATTTTTAGAGCATTTTAATTGAGGGGTGTCCAAAAGTGTAATTGTAGGGGAATGGGTTAAATCTATCAATTTTTTTCAGTATATTAGAATAGTTGAATAATTTGATACAGGGTCTAATAAATTGAATATGATGTTGGGATGGATAGATGCTATTGAGGATGTATATATATAAATTCTGTGAATGGAAGATCGGAATTTCAAAAGATCAAGTCGTAATTGAGTTTACATTTCGATAAAGAAGATAATCTATACCAGTTGCAGTACACTCTTAGCCTGATATTTTATCATTGCTGGGGTAAATTCTGATTCAACCAGATACTTAACCTATTCCAACACAATAAAAATTTAG
This sequence comes from Fragum fragum, assembly GCA_946902895.1. Classification (NCBI taxonomy): domain Eukaryota; kingdom Metazoa; phylum Mollusca; class Bivalvia; order Cardiida; family Cardiidae; genus Fragum; species Fragum fragum. Next base: position 38,642,334 of record OX336372.1, read on the forward strand.
ACCAGTCCAAATTCAAAGAAGTTGCAAATGATGATTTAAAGTTGATAAATCTTTGAAATCTTTGTCTATTGTGGTAGAAAACATTGTGGATAATGAAGAAATTGCTTGTGACAAGCAATTTCTTCATTTCCACAAAGTTTTCTGAAACTTTTATATTGAGAGGCATTTAAAAGCGTCATTATGTGGGAATGGGTTAAAGAACATTATGTGTCATTCATTCCCACACAATGATGCTTTTTGACGCCCCTCAAGAAAAACAATTTTGAAAACATTGCTTAAAATGGAAAAATACCTTACAGCAATCAATTTCTTCATTTTTCACAATTTTTTCTATCCAGAAAGGTGACAAAAATCTAAAATTTCATAAATTTTAAATTGCCATCTGCACCTTCTTTAAATTTTGACCAGTATGAAATTGTCTTTTAAAGCCTTCAGAGCATGGATAATTCTTTTTTTTTTTGTTACCTTTTGTATCAAGGTTATATGTTAAGGTCATTTCTGTTGCCTGCTTGCAGTAAGGGAGACATCATTTTGAAGTCAGCGTATGTGCATTAGTGCATCAGTCAGTCCAAATTGGCCCAGAGTATATCCCCTACATTTATGGATGGATTTCAAAATAACTTGGCACAATCGTCCTGTATCATGGTTAAATTTGCCATATGAAACAAATTTTGGGATAGCTCTAAGGTCAACGTCATGGCTCAAGGTCAAACATTCAAGTTGAGCTTGTCAAGAGTGTATCTCCTCCATTTATGAGGGGATTTCAAAATAACTTGGTCCAATTGGTACATCATGAGTGGATGTACCTTTTGAAATAAATTTTGCATAGCTGCAATTTCAAGCCCATGACTGAAGGCCAAATATTTAAAGGGCTTGATATGTTGTACTTAGATGACTTTCTGGTTACAAAAAATGACATTTTCCTGACATTCTTGTAGAACAAATATTTTGATAGAAGAATTATGCTCTTTTTTCCCCTAACTTTGAGTCAGGAGTGATTGCATTGTTCTTATTTGTAAGTCCACTAGCTGAAGAATGATTGATAAGGCCTTTTTTTTTTTAACCCTTTCTTGCTTAATTTTTATAGACCTGTCCAAATTCAAAGGTTTTGAGGACAAAAATTTCAAGTTGATTTAATTTGAAAATAATCATTTAGTAGGGTAGAAAATATTGTGAAAGAAGGAAAAATTGCTTGTTACAAGCATTTTTTTCTTTTCCACTATGTTTTCTCAATTATGATATCACAGGGACCTAAAAACCAGGAATTGCACAGGAAAGGGTCAATGATTTAAGTACTTGCACTGAAAGTGCTGCTTATAAATGCTAAACTGTCATGAGCATATGCAGTAATTTAAAACCCATTTCAACTTATTCTCGTTTTTTTACGCTCTGAAGAAGAATAATGATAAAAAATGTTGTGTGGAAGAAGGAAAATGATGATGATCCACATTAAATTGTGGTTTGAAACCTCTAAATTTGGACTTTAAAACAAAAATCTGCCTATAGGTTAAGTGAAAATAGTGTGAATAATCCTTTCATAATCCTGTTTTAGAAATTTTCTAAAGGACATTAATGTATTGACATTCTGTATCCAATGATCAAATGACTTTTATTAATTTTCTAAATAACTATTACCATACTATTGCTTTTCTCACAATGTTTTCCCCCATTTTGCTCTTATTTTCTGCAACCCACTCCCGCCTTTTTGCATCTCCTGAGAAAAGCTCATGAAAAAATGGAGGAAAATGAAGATACTGCTTGTAACACGACGGAGACAGCACCATGACAATAGCTCGCTGGCTTACAGCCAGTGGAGCTAAAAATGGAATCTTTTCAGCAAACTTTGAAAGTTTTCTCAGAATCCTGTTGATATATTTCAACCATATGTCACAGGAAAGATTCTCAGGTGGCTCTTTGTCATATTCCTTAATATAATTTTGATTGGTTTGAAAACATGGGTTTGTGGACATGGCTTATGTCCATATATGGTATACAGTGAAAACTTTTTTAATACCTTTTCATCTGTAAATTGTATATAACTTGACTTTTGTAAAACAATGAAAAGTTTGAAATGCTTCACTTGAACTATTTAAAAGATTTCACTGACCATAGATTTATTTGCCAGATATTGCAAAGATGATTCAGTTTATATTGAATTTCTGAAAACGTCATTTGTTTAATTAGTACATTCAGGCCTTTTGAGCAATACAGGCGCTTATATGCCTCAAGTCAACAGTAATTCCATCCTTGACAATGACAAAAAATTATATTTCCTAGACTTTCAATTTGTGTTAGCAACTTCTTTCAATCAACCATTCTAAAATCTTGTCATCAGTAATTGGTTAAATTTGGATAATTGGTTAAGAGCAAAATGGTTTGAACCAGATAGGTAACTGCAAAGATTTTATAGAATAATAATAAACCAAATCTTCCTCAAATCTATGTTAAGATTTGAGCAAGTCCTCTCTCTTTTGGTGTGACCTCAACAGATCTTTGGCCTTCTTTGTTACACATGTTTATGATGCTGCAGAACATTCCACAACATTAGTTGACATATATGACCTCGATAGTGCTTCATCTTCACTAGACTCCAATGCGGTCACTCCTTTTGAGAGACAATGAACTTAACTGATATGCTGGAAAAGTCTTGGATCTACTTAAACCATTCTCACACAACAGATCTTAGACTGGTCCGAATTGAAAAGAGTTGCAGACAACAATTTAAAGTTCATGAAATTTTAGATTTTTCAACTTTCTTGGTCAAAAACTTTATGGAAAATGAAGAAATTGCTTGTGGCAACAAATTTCTTCATTTTCCACAATACTTTCCCAATTTTGTGGGGCATCAAAAAGCGTCATAGTGTTGGAAAGGGTTAACAAATTCTTACTCAGTCCTCCTTTTTTATGTTCCTAAAAAAATAAGCTTAGGAAAATACTGTGGATAATGAAGAAATTACTCATCACAAGCAATTTCTTCATTATCCACCATGTTTTTACCACAAGAGACCAAGATTTATCAAAATTTCATTGTCTTCTGCAGCTTGCTTCAATTTGGACCAGTATAAAATGATTTTTGTTTGGAGTAGGGTAATTCCTTTCAAAGAATAGTCTGGCAGCCAGTCTAACAACTGTGTGGCATGATTGTTTCTTTTGGAGCTTGAGTAAAACGAAATCTGTTTTGATAATTAGGTGTGCATGAAAAAAGTGCATTAAGTGCCTTGTTGATTAAGTTAACCCATTCCCACACTACAAAATTTTAGACCAGTCCAAATTCAAAGACGCAGAAGACAATTTTAAGTTGATGAAATTGTTAAAATCATTGTCTTTTTGGGCAGAAAACATTGTGGATAAAAAAGAAATTGCTTGTAACAAGCAATTTCTTCATTTTCCACAATGTTTTCCAAAGTTTTCATATTTAGGGGCGTTTAGAAGCATCACTGTGCGGGAATGGATTAAGATTTTTCTGTGTCACTGGAATGGCACTGATGAATCAAAATTATTATCAAGTAAAAGTTTCTGCATATAATTGCAAATGATTTAAAGGCTAGATTTTGGGTTTTCTCAAAAATCACTTTTGTCAAAGAATGCTATCCAAGTTTGTAGCTCATCTGCACACAGCATGCCCATTCTGAGCTTTTGTGGTCCTTGAATGTTTATCTCTAGAGGCCATCATTTCGGCCCAATCTTGAAACTTGGTCAAAGTATCATTGTTAGGTCAAGTATAATATATTAGCAAAAATGAAAAGATTCTTTTGCAAGGGTGAACTCATAAGGATGAACTTTTAATGGAATGGAAACATTCTTCCAAAAATAGGGAAAAAGGGGATGGATAACGATTTGATCAATATTAACAAATTTTGTAATTCTTGTGTATTGCTTGATGCATTGTTCTTCACAAAATAAGACCCACTTTGAAGTTTCATGTTGCCTTGTTTAGTAAAGACCTGGAGTGAGCAACCTAGGGCCATTTTGGCTCTCTTGTTAATGAACGATGAGTTCTTATCTTGAGGTAGGTAAGGGGTTAAAATTACAAACCAATTGCTATTTAGTTATTTTTTGGACAATTGTTATAAAGGATTATATTTGTATTTATTGTATTCCAAAGGACTTATATTGTAAAAAAGAAGCTTTGAATACGATTTAAGTGGAATTATTGAATAATATTTTGGCCGGATTGTGTGCAACGTTGTGGCCATTTAAATGGTTTTGTGTGTACATAAAGAGGCTTCAGGTAATTTGGTGGAATTTCATATTTATTGATTTTAAAGGATAATGGATGACAACTAGATTCTTCTTTGTGGGCACTCATTAGAAATGATGCATTGAGATAATTTTAATGAGAGCACACAACACAGGGTTTTGAGGTGGATTAAGGGATTTTGTCTGCCATTATTTGTTATTTTCTGATTTACCTAGAGTACAAATTGGTATTGAACTTGGTTGGTAGGTACATTGATATTGGATAGCTTTAATACAACAGGCGGAGATATACTATCAAGCCATGTACAAAACTCTGATTTTGACTTATAAATTTATTGGACATATAAATCTCAGTGAAAGACTTTATTTCCATACAAAATACTTCAAATAAGAATGAAATATATTTCGGATGTAGATAAATATTTGAGATAAACTTTGAACAAGCTGAGAAAAAATACATACTGTGCTCTTCACTGGATAGCAACTGGATGCTTTACACCTATCAGGTGGAAGAAATTTCTCAATAAACAATGAATTAATTTTCTGTGATATATTTTAAGCATATCTGTGATAAGTAGTGGTAGAACTCTGCGAACATGTCGAAGAATGAGTTTTTTCCTCTACCCAAAACATTTGATTTTGGCTGGGAGAGTGGACCTAAAGTCAACTCATTGGAAAACATACATCATCAACCTGGTGGTGGGAATAAACTAATACCTCAGGAACGACTACACTGGAATAAGCGGTCAAAAATTGGATCTCTGGACAAGGAGCATTTTGAGTTGGCAAAGCCTCGACCACTGTATGGCGGTGACGATGGACAATATAAAGTAAGGCTTTTACCGTATAGGGACAACTATTATAGAAACTTTCGTAATTTAGAATATGATGATAGTGGACGACCATATGTTCGAGTCCAGAAGGAAAGATTCGTTGGACAGCCCAAAGTTGGTTCTCTAGAGAATGCTCAACATCAACCTGGTGGTGGAAATGTTAAAATAGAAAATAGAAAGCCAGAATGGCTGGTTAGTTCGAAGGTTGGATCTTTAGACAATGTGACACATAAACCAATGGGTGGAAATAAACAAATATTGAGTGAAAAACTGCAATGGAATGCTGGTCCAAAAGTTGGGTCCCTTGAAAATAAGGATCATGTTCCCGGGGGTGGAGATATCGAAATAGCCACCCAGAGAACTCATTGGAATGCTCAACCAAAAGTGGGATCCCTTGACAACGCAAGTCATACACCTCGGGTACCTACAAGAAGAATAATAAACGAGCCAGTACGCTGGAACACCCAGGCTAAAATTGGATCACTAGAAAATGCAGACTATGTACCTGGTGGAGGAAATGTTCCTATTACAGATACCAAACTTCATTGGGATGCTCACCCCAAGGTAGGCTCCTTAGATAATGCAAATCATCAGCCAGTTGGAGGAAGAGTACGAATCAACACATATCCTGTGAAATGGGACTCAACTCCGAAGGTTGGATCTCTAGAGAATAAAGGGCATCAACCAGGAGGAGGTAATGTTGAAATTTTAAACCGTCCAACAAGATGGAATGCAGGACCAAAAGTGGGATCATTAGAATTTGCCAACCACCAGCCAGGTGGAGGACAGGTTCCCATCGTTGATGACCGACCTCAATGGAATGCCGGACCTAAAGTAGGCTCACTTGACAATATAACGCATCGACCTGGTGGTGGTAGAAAGACTATATCAATAAGCCCGTTGCCAGACTATCGACGAACAGTAACACCTCGAGTTGGTTCATTAGAAAATAAGGGATACAAACCAGGACATTTACATACACCATGCAAATTAAACTGGGGTAAAGATGAAGTGATGTGGCCACAGTTTGAATTTGGACGTACTTCCAGGAATCTTAATAGAACACTTATGTCTAGAAATTCTGCCCAGACAGTTCCTTAACATTAAAAATATTGTAAGTATGGATTTCTTCATCATTTTAACTCATCTGCAAACAATCCGGCTTTTTTACACTCCACCCCTGTCAGGAAAGCGCTTTGGAAAGCAATGTGGAAAAAAATAAAGAAATTGCTTCAAACGTGGAATTACTTCATTCCCAAATATTTATTCTTTAGCATATGACAAAAAAAAAATCATGTACTTGTGTTGCTGTGTGCATCTTCTTTCAATTTTGATTAGTGTAAAATTTTGTATCGTGGTAATGTGTTAATCCTTTCCTGTTTTGCAAAATATTAGACCTGTCCAAATTGAAAGAAGTTGCAGACGACAATAAACTTTGATGCAATTTGAAATGAAACCATCCTATGTGGTGGAAAATATTGTGAAAAAAGCAAAAATTGCTTGTTACAAGCAATTTTTGCTTTTTTCACAATGTTTTCCCAAGTATTAAAGTGCAGCAATGTAAAATCCTGGGTTTGTACAGGAAAGGGTTAAGGAAATGTAGTCCTCTGTAAACCTTGGAATATTTCTATGATGGCAGGTGGCATTTACTTAGACTTAAAATCAGCCTTCACATACTATATTTCTCGACCATTGATGCTCCAGAAGCTATGCAAAAAAACATTCCCACACAATGAAGAATGCCCCAAGAATAAAAGTGGAAAACATTTTGGAGAATGAAGAAATTAATAGTTACAAGCAGTTCCTTCATTTTTCCAATTGGCTTTTACCACAAAAGACAGATTTTTAATATTTCATCAAGACAAAATTGTTGTCTACAACTTATTCAATTTGGATCAGTCTAAAATTTTGTCATCTGGTAATGGGGTGAAAGAGAAAAACTCTGTATTTATCGTAAAACATTAGAATTGACTCTTGTCATTCTGAACCCGGAATATTGTCATTCTGAACCCGGAATATTCCCGTTTTCGCAGGAGGTATAGAAAAAGATCAGCAAGCACAATGTGCAGTCTGAACTTAGTCTACACCACCTGTTTGTGCCCTTTATGTATAAGTTGTTTATAGAATTGATGTTCAATAAAAGATATTGATCCACATTTGTAATTCCAGTGCTCTCAGTCCTTTGATTTAATTAGAATTCTGAAATAGGATTTTATTTAGCATGCCAAGGATTAATTAAGTAAATGTGTTTCAAATCAATCTGTACACAGTAAGCTTAAGAGAATTATGGTATTCCTGTGTGAGTATTGAAGGGGGGCTATTGTTAGAGAGGGAGCTTTTATAAGGTGAAACATGGTATGCCTAAAAATAAAACTGGATTCTTGAGCTCTTCAAACTTTTTTACAGGAATTTTAAAGAATTCAGAAAAACTTTCAAGGTCAAATCCATTTCTACAGAGAGTGGATTGCTCTAAATTGTTTTTTATATCAGATAAAAGATTTTGCCTGGAATGTTATGACAGGTGATATACATCATTCTGATGATGACTCAATTTAAATAGAAAGAGGAAGTGAACTCCAATTGAAACTCAAAGTGAATTGCTTTGACTTAACCCATTTCCCACTCAGTGACGCTTTTAAACACCCCCAAGGAAAAACAGCTTTGGAAAACATAGTGGAAATTGAAGAAATTGCTTATTATAAGCAAGCAATTTCTTCATTTTCCACAACGTTTCCTACCCAAATGACGCAAAAAAATGAAATTCCATCCGCTTGAGTTGTCGTCTGTAGCTTATTTAAATTTGGACCAGTCTAAAATTTGGTTGTGTGGGAATGGGTTAATATAAACAAACATATCTTTACTCTTCACTGTATTCATGGTATTTATTCCAAGATTATGAGTCACTTGGCTAAAAACTACTTGGGTCCACACTAACGAAATACAGGTTGGTTCTTTTCATCCTGTCCTAACATACAGTCAAAACTGTGTTAGCGGTCACCTGAGAATAGCGGCCAATCTGCGTATAACGGCCAACTAAGGTCCGCCCGTGCAATTTGCTCTTTAAAATTACTGTGAATAGCGGTAATCTGTCATATGTGGCCAGCGGTCACCTTTAATTGTCCAATTTGCACTTTATGTATATCCCTTTAAACGGCCACGCGACCCGACTAACTGCTGCCAGGTGTCGTGTAAAAAATCGATAACGCGTCTGGCTAATCTTGTGCATAAACTTTTCAACACGTGAGATAAACATGACCACGCCTTTTAAAGGTGTACTCTTTTAACGTGTTTGATTGAATGTAGTTACATAACAAGTGCCGAGTTATGATATAATTAATCAAATTTGATGGATTTACTATAAAGTCTTATTACGTATCCAGTTTGTAAGTTGCGCAGATGGGTAGTTTTACATTACGAAAATTTTGGACTAGTCCAAATTCAAAGAAGTTGCTTACGGGAATGTATTTGATAAAAACTTATGATCTTTGTCATTTGGGGTAGAAATATTATGGATGGTGAAGAAATTGCTATGTCTTCATTTTCCACAATGTTTTCCAAAGTTTTCTTAGGGGGCGTAAAAAGCGGGATTGTGTGCGAATGGGTGCGGGGCTGGATCCGTTTATTCTTTCTACTCTGCGTTCGTAAAGCAGCTCATAGACATTACATACCGGTATTTAGGAAACATACGGTCTTAATAGAGTATCTAAAATATATTTTCGGCAAATTTTCGAGGAAAATAAATTAAACGTAACGTCGGTCTCGATCATAAGTCATTCGACGTTTTATCTCGCAATGAATTATCGCACACTGACCATAATGTCCCGTAAGTGTTCAACTCTAGACGAACACGTCAATGTTCTCCAGTTTCTCGATCTCGGTCGGCGTTTGGGCAATTTAAAAAATAAAATGGAAAATAATTCGTCAGAATTCATAAATATTGGTGTATTTATTATTTTTTGTTAATCAAAACACTTGTCTTCCTATTTTTATGTGGCCATACTAATATGAAGGTATGTCCTTGTATCATGATTACTACTCTATGCCGACGGGGTTGTAGAAAAACAACAACTATAATAATCTGTGTTAAGCAGCCAACTGTCGTATATGGCCAATTTTGATCTGTCCCTTGGCTGGCTGCATACGACAGGTTCGACTGTACCTTCAATATTCATTAACCAATTCCCACACTGTGACACTTTTTGACGCCCCTCATGAAAAACAAATAAGAAAACATGTCAAATGAAGAAATTGCATGTGACAAGCGATTTCTTCATTTTACACAATGTTTTCTACCTAAAAGGTTTAAAAATCTAGAATTTCATCAACTATAAATTGTCATCTGAATCTACTTTCAATGTGGACCACTCTAAAATTTTGCCATATGGTAATAGGTTAAAGTAAACCAACTTAACCCTTGTCATGCTGATCCCGGAATATTCCAGTTTTTGCAGGACGAGTAGACTAAGATCAGACTGCTTTTATGTGCAGGCTGATCTTAGTCTACACCTCCTTCCTGTACTTTACCTGCCAGAGTTGTTTATGAAGTTGATTTATTAAAGAAATATTGATTTTTGAACAACAAGTTCTATCAGTGCTTTCAGTCCTTTGATTTGACAGCATTTGACTAAGGTGAATTACACAGCATAACAAGGGTTAAAATCCCCCTTTCTATATTTCACCAAAGGATGACCTGTTTACATGTCCACACCTTGTACTACATTTGTGGACAAATTTGAATGAAATTTCACATCATATGACCCTAATATTTTCTAATTCAAACCAACTAAGAACTTTGTTTTGTCGTCTGCACCTCTTTTGATTTGGACCAGTCTAGAATTGTGTCGTATTGTGTCGGAATGGGTTAATAGTTGCTCTAAAAATTTATTTTATAATCAATTCTGGCTGTATAAGGGAAAACAGGAGGTCTAGACAAAGATAAGATGTGCAGGCTGATCTTTGTCTACACCTCCCTGCAAACTAGGAATATTCTGGGTTCAGAATAACAAGAGCTTTGAATTAAATCTTTATTTTGACATCTGAAAGTCATTAGTGAATTTTAAAGGTAAGCCTTTTACCTCATTATGATTCTTAACCCAATCCCACACAGTGGCGCTTTTTGACGCACCATTGGAAACAGCTTTAGAAAACATCCTGGATAATGAAGGAATTGCTTGTATCAAGCAATTTCTTCATTTTTCACAATGTTTTCTACCCAGAAAGGTAGAAAAAATCTAAAGTTTCATACAATTTGAAATGTCGCCTGCTACTCCTCTCAATTTTGATTTGTCAAAAAGTTTGCTCTTTGATAATGATTTAACCCATTCCAAAATAGTGACTCTTTTTGATGGCCCAAGAAAAAAAAGCTTTGGAAAACATTGCAGAAAATGAAGAATCAATTTCTTCTTTACACTCAATATTTTCTATTTTATAGGTTACTTTTTTTAATCATTGTTACTTTATAATGTTGTCTGCAAGCCCTTTGATTTTTGACAAGTCCAAAATTTTGAAAAACAGTAAAGGATTAAATGAGTTTAAGTATTGTGCAAGTTTGAACAAGTCAAGTAGAAGATATATTGTTTTGTATATTGACTTTGATAAAACAGTCACCATGGTTACACAGACATAGAAACAAGATTTTGTTTTTATCTACATTACTGAACATTCATCCATTTAATCCTTTCACATAATGATGAAGAAATCTGATAATGTATTTTTGCTATGTCGTAAACTGCATTTTCGAGATGTCAGAAAAAAGAGCCAATTGACCAATCACTGTTGGCCCCGCCCATTTACTCCCATAGGAAGTTCTGCTTCGATAATGAATGGTGTTATTATGCAAAAATTATGGGCAATATCATGTAACAAAAAAGTAGGATGGTTGGTTAGAGACTAGCTGCCATATCATAGCCCTGTTACTAATAATCTGCTGGCGAGCTGATTATCTGGAAGAGGGCTACGATATCGCAGCTAGTTGGAAACCTAAAATAAGTACAGCTTATTCAAGCTGTAGTTACAATGCTTAAGTTGTCAACCAAAAAAAAAAAGATTCACATAGATGGTGGCCAATGTTGGAATTCAAAGTTAACTTAAGGTCTCCATGAATGATTTCATTGGATGAATGGTTATCTATTGGCAGTTGCAATTGGTCAATTTCACTTCCAAGGTACTTTTGAAAATGCCAAGGGTTACAACCCATAAATACAGGAACAAAATTAAGATTAGTCAAAGAAGTTGCTGACAACAATTTATTGTTGATGAAATTTTAGAAATCTGGGTTTTTGCATAGAAAATATTGTGGAATTTCTTCACTTTCTACAATGTCTTCCAAAGATTTTTTTCTATGAGTCTATTTGATGAGAAATTCTTCTGTAAATGGTTTTGATTTGGCAAAATTATTGATCTGCCAAGGCTGGTTTTTTTTGCCACTGTCTCCAAAAATCATAAATGTCTCCAGTTTTTCAAGACCATAGGGATACTGTACCCTGGATTCCAAAGCTTGAAGCTAGATTATTGGTGTGAGTCAAGAGCCCCACTCTTTTAACCCATTCCCACACAATGACACCTTTGGACGCCCCCTCAAGAAAAACAGTTGGGAAAACATTGTGTAAAATGAAGAAATTGCTTGTAACAAGCAATTTCTTTATTTTACACAATGTTTTCTATCCAAAAAGTTGAAAAAATCTAAAATTTCATAAACTTTAAATTGTAGTATGCAACTCCTTTTAATTTGGATCAGTCTAAAATTTTGTTGTGTGAGAAAGGGTTAATAGACCATGGGTGAATTGTCTCCTTGCTTTCGAAACCTTGGTAGGTCACTGCAATATGAACAATAGATTTTTCAATTTAGAAATTAGAAATTTAGAGTCTCGAGCTCTGAAATAGTCATTCTGTAGTCTGTATGTATCTTGCTTAAAACTAAGCAAAACCCACCACATATACTGAAATGATGATAAAAACAATAAAGAAATAATAGATATATACATGTATATAAATGGGAAAAAATCTGATTGCATCTGGTTTGAACTCACAACTTTTGGATTCGGAGTCCCCAATCTTACAGCATGGAGTACAATTTGTTACTTAACCTTTTCCCACACCATGACACATTTTATGTCCCTCAAGAAAAAAATTGGGAAAACATAGTGCAAAATGAAGTTACAGCTTTCTGCAAGCAATTTCTTTATTTAACACATTGTTTTCTACCCAGGAAGTTGAAAATTCTGAATTTCATTAAACTTTATATTGTTTCTGCAACTTCTATCAAATTGGACAAGTCTAGAATTTTGCTATTAACCTTTGTCATGCTAAATGAAATCTTCTTGAGAAGCGCATGAAAATCAAAGGGCTGACAGTACTGGGTGTAATCATTTGGGGTTATTAATTCCTTTGAAAATGTATGTTGTAAACATTTCTAATATTAAGGGATGGGCAGGAGGTGTAGACTAAGATCAGACTGCACTTATGAGTAGGCTGATCTTTGTCTATAGCTCCTGCCAAAACAGAAATATTCCGGGTCCAGCATGACATGGGTTAAGCTAATGTTCACAATTTGGACATCAAAATTAGGAAGTTGTGTCCAATACTAACGGGGGGTCCAACAAAAAAATTGATTGTCGGGTCAAAAATGTTTAGCAACATGGTTAATCGTTATGGAATAATCAGATTGCAATATGTGTTGACTGTCTGGACCCAAACAATTTGCAAAGGTCTAGAAACTGCTTATTAATATTTTAGCCTACTGTGTAGCTGTCATTCTTCACTTTGTAAATTGATTGAAAGATTTTTATCTTGGACGTTTGACAGGTTTATTGTAAAATCCCTGAAGATCCATCATTGCTAAATAATATCCTATATGAATATTGGTTACTATAAAACGGCTTAATTTTAATGCATGTGGATTGAGTAATTTCTCTCCATAGATAAGATGCAATATGTTTGTGCAAAGAGAGGATCAAAAATTTTAAAAAGTAAAATTCTTAATCCATTACCAAACAAAATTTTAGACAGGTCCAAAATCAAAGATGTCGCAGATGACAACTTTAATAGTTTTTTCTTGGGGGTGTCAAAAAGCAACATTGTGTAGGAATGGGTTAAACTTTATTTACATGTTTAACAGTTTAAAACTTTTTTATTCCACGCTTGATAGGCATTTTAGCCCCTGTCAAGCTGAACCTGGAATAATTCTGCTTTTTGAAGGGGGTATAGACAAAAGATCAGGCTGCACATTTATGCAGCCTGATCTTGATACACACCACCTATTTGTTCCTTTCAATTAAGATCAATTTTATTAAGAAATAATGACCCACACCTATTGCTTTCTGAGTGCTTTTAACCTTTTGATTTGTTGCAATTTTGAAAAGGTTTTTATAAGCTTAACCTATTCCCATACAATCCTTCATTTTTATGCCTTAACAGTTTGAAAACTTTATTGAAAATGAAAAAAAGAATGTTTGTAACAAACAATTTCTTCTTTTCCACAACATCTTCTATCATATGGCCCTTAATATTATCAAAACAAACCAACTTTGTTTTGTACTATGCAACCTCTTTCAATTCGGACAAGTCTAAAATTTGGTCAATTTGGAAGGAATAAAGTACATTTAGAGGGTCCCGTTTTATGTTTCATAAACACAAATTGTTTCTACTTTCATATAAATTGGATATGGAAAAACCTCGGAAAAACAACTGGGGAAGCATTGTGTAAAATGAAGAAATTGCTTGTAACAAACAATTTCTTCATTTTACACAATGTTTTCCTCCAAGAAAGTTGAAAAATCTAAAATTTCATTAACTTTAGATTATCGTCTCCAAATCCTTTCAATTTGGACCAGTCTAAAATTGTGTTGTCTGGTAATGAGTTATACCCACTGAATTTTCTGGAGTTTCTTGTTTCAACTTCAACCAATAAAATATTCTGTCATCAGTTACAGAGTTAAAAAAGATACAGAAACAATTTTTGTGTAAAAAGAACAACTGGAGTATCAAGTAAAGAATCTCTATAACAACCAGGCCGAATCTCTTATCTGTAATGGACAAACATAATGTTCTTCATTCCAAATTATTCTTTGTGAATTTGATCTCAATTAGGCATCAATTAGTGAGTAGTCAGCGATAATAACTTACTAACAGGAGGGGTCGGATTAATGCTCAACACACAAACTCTGGATAATTACCTACATGTATTTTGTAACACTTACTTAACCCTTGTCATGCTGTATAAAGTACCTTACTGAATTGCTGTCAAATCAAAGGGCTGAAAGCTCTGATAAAACTTGTTGTTCAAAATCCAATTACTTTTTTAGAAATCAACTTCATAAACAGCTCTGGCAGGAAAAGTACAAGCAGGAGGTATAGACTAAGATCAGCCTGCACATTAGTGCAGTCTGATCTTAGTCTATGCCTCCTGCCAAAACCGGAATATTCCGGCTCAGCATGACAAGGGTTAAGCAAAAGAAAATTGTAGATCTGAGGCTTTGGTTTATTTAACCCATTCCCACAGAATCCCTCCTTTTATCGCCCCTCAAGAAAATAGATCTGGAAAATAATGTGGAAAATGAAGAAATTGCTTGTTACAAGCAAATTCAGCATTTACCACACTTTTTTGTACCCAGAGAGACAAAGATTTTAAAAATTTCAACAATTTTAATTTGGAACGGTCTATAATATCACTATTTTAGAAATTGGTTAACTCATTGGTGGACAAAAAAATTCAAGATAGGTCTAAAAATAATGAAGATTGGTCCAAACTCAATGATGTTGCAGACACTATTTTCATTTGCAGTCTTGAGTTAACCCACTCCCAAATGGCAGAATTTTAGACCTAATTCAAATTGAAAGGAGTCACAGACGACAATATTAAAATAATGAAATTTTAGATATTTTCTACATTCATGGTTAAAAAACATGGTGTAAAAAAACAATTTCTTTGTTTTCAACAATTTCTTCCCAATTGTGTTTCTTAAGGGGGGTAAAAAGTGGGATTGTCTGAGAATTAGTTAAAAATAACGACAAAAATTTGTCTTTGCTTACAATGTTTTCCTCAGCTAAATTTCTTTTGGGTGTCATAATGCAGGAATGTGTGGTACTGGGTTAACACATTGCATGAATTAGAAATCTTAGACCTGTCAAAAACTGAAACAGGTTTCAGACTTCAATAAAAAGTGTCTGTAATTTGAAAAAATAGAGTTATGTACTGGATAGAAAAGATTTTTTTAGAAAGACAAGGATATCCGAATTTGATTAAATTGAAATCCTCTTGATCAAATTGAAACCCATTACCAAACAATGTCTCTTTCTTACACCCCTCCACAAAAGATTGATAGGGAAAACATTGGGGAAAATGAAGGAATTGTTTGTTACACACAATTCTTTCATTCTACAATGTTTTCTTCCCCAGGAAAAAAAAATTAAGATTAAATCGACTTGAAATTGTCAGCTGCAACTTCTTTCAATTTGAAAATGGGTTAAGTTGGTTCATTTTGAATGAGTCCAAAAAAAAATTGTTTGGTAATGGCTATTACTGCTACTTTACTTTGTCAATTAGGTACCAAATATTGAAAAGCTCCTTTTGACTTTTGAGCTTCTGAGAGTTATTGTTAGAAAAAAAATAAGGTAATTGCAAAACCTATGAATATAATGGGCACTAATAAAAGTTTTGCATTTTTCATCTTTGTACATATTTGAATTATTCACAAGTTTCTTTTGTCTCTGAAGTTACAGATGTAATTGTCTCCAGTTGTTTCAAAGCAACTGCAAATACTGTAAATTCAAGGCTACCTTTTATTTTTAGCTAGCAAAGTGTTAGCTTTTATAGCTTAAATTAACAGACAAAATTATGAGGTCTTCTCAAAGTTCGAATGCAAATTGCCACTGGAGGCTCAAGTACTAAATCCATTGTATGCATACACCATAAAAGTAGTTCTTAAGTATTTCAGAAGTATTGCAAACTCTATTCAAATTGTAGAGAACTCTTTCAAAAGCATGCTATGTAACCCATTCCCACTCAATCCCGCATTTTAAGCATCCCAAGAAAAAGGCTTTGGAAAATATTGTGGACAATGAAGAAATTGCTTGTAACAAGCAATTTCTTCATTGTCCACAAACTTTTCTATCATACAAGGGAAAGATTTTCTAAATTCCACCAATTTTAATGTGTCCTCAGCAACTTTTTCCAATCCAAGACTTGGTCATGTTGCAATGAGTTAACTCATGTGTGACTTTAACCTCGTAATATTTATCAGTATAACCTTTGACAAAGAAGATTACTTAACAAAACCATGCTTTGCTAGCTTATAGTACTTTCAGTACTTTGATTTTAATCTTCAGACAGTCTCGTAAGTATTTCATGACAGTGAGACCAAACAATTTTAGGCTGGTCCAATGAGATAGAAGAACAAACTATATTTTAACCCGTTCCCAGTCAATCCCCCTTTTTTTTAAGCCCCCTCAAGAAAAAAACTTAGGAAAAGAATAGAAGAAAAAGAAAAAATTGCTTATCACAGGCAATTTCTTCAGTATCTACAATATTTTCTACCAAAGGACCAAGGTTTTTAAAATCTCATCAGGCAAACAATGTCATCTGCAAATTCTTTCAATTTGGAGTGTTCCAAAATTTCTTTATGTGGTAATGGGTTAAAGATCATGTAATTGAATTAAAAGTAAGTGTCCTAATAGAAGAGGAAAAGAAAACAACTAGTTTCAAATTTTCTCTTTATGCTCTTTTTTTTAAATAATTAACAGGACCAAAAACTAGATAAGAGGAAGTTGCAGGTGAAAATCCAAGTTTACAAACCAATAAAAATCTTTCACTTTCAGGGCAGAAAATATTGTTGGAAATGTTATAGGCAATTTTGTGAGCTAGCTTTGCTTGATGTCAAATTGCAAAACTTTTTCTTATTCTTTAATTGGGGGGAAGGGGGGGGTAATAGTTATTATAAGTTAATTTAGCAATCACCATTATATTGCAGATTTTACAATTGCTACACACATTAACCCTTTCCCACACAATCCCACTTTTTGACACCTCTCTAGAAAACAGCTATGAAATCATTGTAGACATGAAGAAATTGCTTGTAACAAGCAATTTCTTCGATGACCACAATGTTTTCTACCCTTAAAGGTAAAGATTTTCTACATTTCACAACTTCTTTGAATTAGGACTAGTCTAAAATTTGGTCATGTTGTAATTGGTTAAATAAATGTATGAGTACCTTGAAATTAAGACTTGAGTTAATTTCTTGGTTAATAAATGGAAGGGTACAGAAAAAACTGTTTTAAACAGTTGCTATTGCATGCAAATTACTGACATAAACTTATCAAATTTTGTGTGAGACTTGTTACAAATTTATTGTTAGCCTCAAAATACAATGCCGTCTTTGCCGTGATTACCTATTACTGGAAAACAAAGGTTTAGTATGAACCAAACTCAAAGAAGTTGCAGATACCAATTTTGAGTTGATGAAATTTGAAAAATCTTTCTCTTTCTGGATAGAAAGCATTGTGGATAATGAAAAAAAATATTTGTAACAAGCAATTTCTTCATTTTCCTCAATGATTCCAAAGCTATTTTCTTGAGGTGCATAAAATTATGGAATTGTATGTGAATATGTCAAAGTGAATGTATGCTTCTGTATGACACATTTTGTGTTATACCAAGAAAGTGTTTCTGCCATACAGCAACAAATAATAGCGCCTATATCAAAAATCACAGTTATGTGCAGTGTTGAGAGCTCCTAACTATTTTCTATGTTGACCTAGTGCTGGGCAACAACTTTTAAGACAGATCTAAATTCAGATGTTACTGATATTTAGTGAAGTTAATTTTCACAAGCAGTCTTGTATGTGACAAAGTGTAGGAAACATTTTTTGAAAAGGGAAAATTATCTTTTTTTCCCCAAATTTTTTCCAGCAAAACATTTTTAAAGAGTATCAAAATTCAGAATTATTGATATTGAATTGAAGAATTAACCCATTCCCACATCGTGACGCTTTTGGAAGAAAAAAAGTGAGAAAACATTGTGACAAGCAATTTCTTCATTTTACATAATGTTTTCTACCCAGAAAATTGAAAATATCAACTTTAAAATGTTGTCTGCAACTCCTTTCAGTTTAGACCAGTCTAAATTTTTTTGTGTGGTAATCGGTAAAGCAGTATGTGTGATAAAGCAAGTTGTACTTGCATACTTAAGCAAAGTTGTACAAGTATTGTAATTGATAGATCGCAGCTGTCAATCAATTAGACTAGAAGTGTATTTTGAATGCCTACATTGGCCGACATTTATGTGAAGCCGGTCAGTTTGCGTCATACCAGTGATCCATTTATAAACCGATTAAAAAAAAAAAAGATATAGAAAAAATATTGTGGATAATTAATAAATTGCTTGAAACAATTTTCTCATCACTCATAATATTTTCTGCCCTATAAGACAATAGATCTTCAGATTTCATGAACTTATTAACCCTTATCATGCTGAGCCTGGAATATTCTGGTTTTGGAAGGGGGTGAAGACTAAGATCAGACTGCACTTATGTGCAGGCTGATCTTAGTCTACACCACCTTTTTGTTCCCTTTAACCCATTCCCACTCACTGACGCTTTTAGATGCCCCCAAGAAAAAAGGCTTTGGAAAACATTGTGGAAAATGAAGAAATTGCTTGATACAAGCAATTTCTTCATTGTCCACAATGTTTTCTACACTAAAAGTAAAAAAAAAAAAAAATCCAAAATTTTTTTAACTTGAAATTGTCGTCTGCAACTCCTTTCAATTTGGACCAGTCAAAAATTTTGCCATCTGGTAATAGGTTAAGCAAAGGTAGTTTCAATAACCAAATTTTAAAAGAAATATTGACCCTCAGTAAGACCTTCACATGCTGTCAGTCCTGTGGTTTTAAAGCAATTCTGCATAGAATTTTGATTCAGCATGACAAGGGTTAAATGTTGTCTGCAACTTCTTTCAGTTTGGACCAATCTAAAATTTTGTCATCTGGTTATTGGTTAACCCATTCCCACATGACAAAATTTTATTAGACTAGTCCAAATTGAAAGAAGCTGCATACGACAATTTCAGGTTAATAGAAATTTAAATTCTTTAGTCTTGTTGGATAGAAAACATACATAATGAAGAAATTTGCTTGATACAAGCAATTTCTTCATTTTCCACAATGTTTTTCAATGCTTTCTTCCTAAGGGGTGTAAAATATAAGGGATTATGTGGGAATGGGTTAAGCAAGTTGTACATGTACTTGCTTTTGGTACTTTGGTTATATTTTGTCTTGTTATGGAGATCTTCATTAGGTTGTTTACCTCCTATATATTGATTGAATCATCAATGGATAAAGAAACTTTGAAAATATATTGAAATGGTGTTTTATATATATTAATAGGATTAAATTTGCACTTAATATGGTGGATTTAAAGTACCTGACCTGTTTTAATCTCTTTTGAAATCAGAAAATCATGTGTCCACAAACAAAATTGCCACCAGAGCTTCTAAAGACAAAAGGTCAAACATTTAAAGAAAGGGAAAAATTAAGAAGATATGAAGTTTCATGTTTCATTTTTGAATTATCTCCTTTTTCCACAATGTTTTCATTCACCTAAGATATCAAAGCAAGGATTTTTGTAGTAATAGATTAAACATTTGCAAATACAAATATTGGTTGTAAGAATTTACTTTGTTTTAAACTGTTTCCAGACAACAAGATTTCAAACTGGTCCAAATGCAAGGAATTTGCAGACATCAATTTTTAGTTGATAGAATTTTAAAGATCTTTGTCTGTTAGGGTACAATACATAGTGGATAATGAAGAAATTACTTGTAATCAGCAATTTATTCATTTTTGCAATGTTTTCTGAAGCTTTTTTCTTTGAGGGTGTCAAAAAGCAGAATTATGTGGCAATTATTTAAGGCCCCCATGGTAATTTAGTATCAATCTTGTTTACATGAGGTGTATTAATTCATCAAGGAAGATTTCATATACTCCAAAAAATTATCATAGAGTATGCAACATGTTTGGGAGGTAGAGGGAAAAAACTCTTTCATTTTAGCATGGGGGGGGTACCAATAGTCATTCTTCACTTAAGACATTTTTCTAAAGATCGTTTAAATTGGTATTGTTTTCAAAAGGATTATTGAACACTTGTGACTTTTGTTTCACTTTTGGAATAAAATACTTAAATCCAAAGTGGGTGAATCCTATCAATAGAATCTTTTATTTGAGTGAAATGATCTGACAAAGTTTGAAACAAAAGTAAAATAAGGCATTGTAGACCCTTTATCTCTGGTTTGTAAAGAATAAGGAAATTGTTTTGTGTATATTACGTAGATGTGCAGATACAATTCCTGCTATTTCACATACATGTGTGTAGAGACTTAATTTGTGATACTGTTCCAAGTGTCTAGAACAGTATCAAAACTAACCCTCGATGTGTATTACTAGACATCAAATTTTCAGGCTGGTCCAAATTGAGAGAATTTGCAGATGACAATTCTAATTTGATAAAATTTGAAAAAAAAAACAACACAAACTTTTGTCTATTAGGACAGAAAACTAAGACATTCCTGCTACATCTTAAAAAAGCTGCACTTACAACCCATTCCCACACAATCCTGCTTTTATGTGCCCCTCGAGAATAAAGCTTTTGAAAACATGATGAATAATGAAGTAATTGCTTGTCACTAGTCACAAGTCTGAAATTTTGACTTCTTGTAAAGGGTTATTGAGATATATTTTCAAATAAATTTTGATCGACAAGTACTGCTTTCAGCCCTTTGAATTTGATGCAGTTTTGAAAAGCATTTAAAATTATTTAGTATTACAAGGGTTAAGAGTTATACAATGAAGAAATAGCTGGTTACAAGCAATTTCTTTATTATCCACAATATTTTCTACCCCTAAAGTAAAAAATAAACAACCCTAAATTTCATAAGTTTTCACTTGCAGCAACTCCTTTGAATTTGGACTGGTCTCAATTTTTTCTGTCTGTTAATGGGTTAAAGGCTCTATGGTTCTCATTGGGACAAAATTTCTCATCAAAAGGAATCCTGAAATTTCCAACAAAATTGTTGACGTAGTCCTATATATGATTTCAGAATGGGTTAAAAACCAGCTTTGAAAAGCGTTGCAAAACAAAAATGAAAATAAACTTCAAAATTATTTCGTGTTGCCAACATGAAATAATTTTGAATTTTTTTTTTGTTTTCTGTTTGGCAGTGCTTTTCATATCGGCTTGTGACCTGTCTGTAAACAATTTTAATGCAGATTTCAGTTTTCCTTTTGGTGAAAAATTTTGTTCCTATGAGAGCTGTTAGAGCCTTTAGATAAAGTAAAAGTATTAAATGCAAAAATGTTTATTTATACTAAAAAAGAGAAAGGAAATCTCTCCCTTGTAGCTTTGCTTACAGAATCTTTGTCACTGGTTAGTTGTAAAAACTTTAGGCAACAAGATATAAAGTGAAAATGTTATGATTGTTGACACTCTGATTTAAAATCATTCGAACAATGGCATCAGATTTTGAATATCATCAGTAAAGAGATTTTCCTGGGTGTTGATTATCTTACCAAACAAATTCTAAAAAGAATGCTTCCATGAAATGTCCTAAACTCTGGGAGTGCAATCAAAGTCAGAGATAGTGCTATGGAATTTTTTCAGAGTTTTAAGTTTCATAATGTATTGAGTGTGACATATAAAGAAGAGTAACAGATTATATGCCAAAGAGCCTTCCAGAGTATAATGCATGTGGTAATGACATTCTGTCCTGCTGACATTTTTTCCATGAAAAATGAAGATTAAAAAAATCAATAAAAGTTTCCAGAAATTGATACCATAATGTTTTTGATATTTGACACTGCAGATGTGTTATTAATATAACTGGTATTGCAGTACTGCACATATTTTTAAGACTCTTTTTGCATGGTTCGGCTCAGTTCTTTTCTGCCATTTTTAAATGTTGGACAAGCCTCATTGGTTATGTACAATGTACTTGGTTACGGTCAAACTTTAAAAGACTTTCTTAAATTGATTCCAAACTACATAATTTGTGTAGGATGGAATATTCCATGTATTTTAGAATGTTTTGTTTATTTGTGATTGATTATTTCTGAAATTGTGTAGTATAAGTACTGTGTAGCTTAACTGTGATTCTACCGTCTTTTATTCAGAATTTTGAAAAATCTAGTCCAGGACTTTTACTCCTATCTCCTATTATTAAAAGTAGATTACTGCCTAAGCAGATTTTTTTGTTACTAAATCTACTTTTTGCTAGCCACTTTTAGCATTACTGAAGAGGACAGACATAAAGATGGATTGGTTATATGTTCCACCCATAGACATGGGCTGGGAGGCCCAAGCCCAGGTCAATAGTCTTGGTAACATCAATTATGTGCCAGGAGGAGGCAACAAAGTGGTGGAAACTCATCCAGTAAAATGGAAAGCAGACCCAAAAGTCAAATCCATTGATCCAGAACATATGAAAAAGGTGAGAGCACAAACTCCAGAGTATCGTGATCTTACAAAGAAGATCAAACTTCCACCAACAGTACCAGCTGATAAGTTCAAAAAGGTTGAGTATACAGAAAAGGGAGCCTATGTAGTTGTTGATCGTGAAAAGATTAAGGGAGAACCAAAAGTCAAATCCCTGGAAAACAAGGACTACACTCCAAAAGAAAGTAATATAAAGATATACAGTCATAAACTAGATTGGGATAAGAAAGCTAAAGTTGAAACATTTGAAAACATCCACTTTGTTCCAAAGCGTAGAGAGATCAAGATACCCCAAGAAAAGTTAAGTTGGAAGAAAGAAGCCAAACTTAATACAAAAGAAAACATTCATTTTAAGCCTCTAGGAGGGCATGTCCAGGTTTTCACACAGAAGTTAAAATGGCAGGAGAAACCAGTTTTGAACACAAGAGAAAACATTCGTTACTCGCCTCCACCTAGTACTCGTAGGATTATCCATAACCCATTAAAAGTTAAAGCGGTTGCCAAGGTAGATGATGATAACCATGACTACCAACCACAAGGAGGGAAAGTTGAAATCATCAATGAGCCACAGAACTGGCATGCTAACCCTAAAGTAGATGCTGATAACTTGAAGCACAGGCCAGGTGGCGGTAAAGTTAACATACCAAAACTGACACTGAAGTGGGATGCCAAGCCTATTGTTAATTCACTGGAAAATGTGACATTTACTCCTGGGGGTGGGGAAGTTCATATCATCAATGATTATCCACACTGGAGGGGTATGCCAAAAGTGGATTCGTTAAAGAACATAGGTTATAGACCCCAAGGTGGTGAAGTAAATATACCAACTAATCCAGTACATTGGTCAAAAATACCCAAAGTGAATTCATTAGAAAATGTTGGATACCAGCCAAAACAGCCAAATGTTAGAATTGTCACAAATAACTGTAACTTCAGGGATGGTGCCCTGCCTAAAATAGACTCTCTTGCAAATGTTGGACATAAACCAGCTAATGTAGGGAAGCGGCGTAAAATCCAGTACTCCAAATATGATGTGAAGTACCCGGAACATAAAGGATATCTAAGTATGGCTGAAGAAATCAGACATGGTGTTGATAGTTCATTTTCTAAAAGCCCTTCTTTACAAACTGTGCCCTGATTTTATTCAGCATAACTTTTCAAGGTGAGACAAATCATTCCCCTGTCTCCAAGGGTCCTAGTATGTCTTCTAATAAGAACTCCCTCCCTAGTAGTAGCTTTGCCATCCATATTAACATAGAAAAAAGTAAATTTCTGTCATTTGAAGGCCACATCTTCACATTATGGTCACACAGATTCTCATTACCACCTGCCAAATTCAGAAACTTCAAGCTTAACTTTTTTATTTGTTTAACTTGATTACTTGTTTAGACTTTAAACTCTTGTTGATTTTAAGGCAATACAAACAAATTAACATTAATTTATTGCTTTATGTACTTTCATTATCCAGTCTATTGTGTAAGAAATATTAAAGAGATGAAGAGAATATTTTTTGTTTTCATGTAGTTATGAACCGAAAAACCTAATTACACTGTATAGATACGAGAAGTGGATTCATACATAAGTGTGATTAGTTTTTTAAGTTCATACCTTCATGAAAACAAAAAATTTCCTCTTCATTTCTCATAATTTAATAGCATTGAGCCAAAAAACAACAATAGATTTACAATATTTATGCCCCCGCATCGAAATATCGGGGATGTATTGTTTTACTGCTGTCGGTCTGTCTGTCTTTCCATCTGTCAGTCTGTCTGTCTGCAAAACTTAGTGAAAAAGCTTAACATTGCCAATTACTACCAGCAGAAACAATGCTCATATTTGGCATGATAATACGTCTCAATAATACACATCTCCTCATTTCAAGGACAAGGTCATGTGATAAGGTCAAGTTCACAAAGCTATTTCAAATGTTTAGTCCTGTTTTGGGGGCATTGTGTTTCACAAACACATCTTGTTTATACTTTTTGTATGGGACTAGTATTGCCGATGCATACAAAATAGTTGCGTGCTCAAAGTTTTTTTCAGGGAGCTATGAATATTTTTTTGACCAGTCAGAATGCTTGTTTTTGATAGAAGAAGCTAAGAATTAAATTACTATACATTGCTTTTGAAAAATGAAATGTTCCACCCTCCCTATTTTTGCTGAGCCCTCTTGTAAATATACCCAAATTTGAAGTATTTTTTTGTCTCATTTTCTCTGCAACCATTTTCCATTCATAGCAAACACTTTTGAAATTCAGTGTGTAAGTTCAACTAAGAGTCCTATATGGCGCTTACAGAATTTAGGTGCGCACGCTTACCACTTCCTGTTTTACATCTTAGTTTATTTTTCGGACATATACTGGTATAGTGGTATTTTTCGATGGTTGATGTGGAGGTGAAGCTAGGTGTCCTACATGGTGCTTACTGAATATGTTCCATTGAGGGAGAATTTTGTTTTCACTGTACTTATGGTATTGCATGCAAGGGTATACTAAGTGAGTTTTGACTCACAAATTTCTTGTTACATTTCAGTAAACATGTGTGTATGTCCGTCTTACATTTAGGCATGGATTTCAAAACCAGGATCCGCAATCCTTCTTCTAAAGGAGTAGATATGTCATTAAGTGTTAGTTATTGATACAGGTTAAAGTTCAAGGTCACATTTGAAGGTCAATCATTTGTGGATTCGACACAATGTGTCGTGAGACAACCATTCTTGTTTTCATAAAGTTATGAAAATAATTACAGAAATTAAACTATTACTTGTTGACAAAATTTTAGAGTAGTCAAAATTGAAAGAAATTACAAACGATGATTCTGAAGTTGATGAATTTAACAACATATTTGTTTTTTAAGGGTAGAAAACATTTGTGGATAACAAAGAATTACTCATTACAAACAATGTCTTGATTTTCCACAATGTTTTTCAAAGCTTTTTATATTTTGTGATGTCAAAAAGCGGGATTGAGTGGGGATGGGTTATTTTGACGTGGCCTTCAGAACGTAATTTAGATTGGATTGATGACGGATTGATGACGGAACAATGCCTAATTTTGTCTTACCTACTATGATTGGATGTTGAATTTACTTTACTCTGAATGGGTTGATTGTTTTTCTCAAGTGTGAAATCTGTTGCTTTAGCTCATTACTAGATGAAAAATTTTAGACCAGTCTAAAAAGTTGCAGACAAGTTTTACTGGATTGTGTGGGACTCTCAATCACAAAGTCCAGGGTTTGATTGTTTAGTCGCGGCAAATATCCTTTCTGATATTTGTCTCCGACCAATGGGTATATAAAGTTAAACCCAAGTGGGATGTGCAGCTGGAGGCTCCCAAAGGATGAAGTGGTAGTACAGGTATGAGAAATACCAGGAATACATGGTTAGGTGCTCCAGCTCCTGGAATATGACTGGAATACTGGTAGCACGTAGGACTCCTAGTCAAGGGGTCCTGGGTTCAATAACCAGCTGCAGCAAAAATCCTTTCCAACATTAATCTCCCACAAACAGGTGGATAATCATAAACCTAAGTGACAAGCACCTCGAAGTTTGAAAAGGATGTAGCGGTAGTGAGAAATACCAGGAATCCAGGTTTAAGTGCTCCAACCGCCGCGATATGACTGAATTCATGTTAAAAGTGGTGTTAAACCCGATTTTAAAAAAATAGATAAAATCTTGTTTCAATTAATTTTATTTTTACCTATTTTCTGCCTTATATGACAATTATATTCAGTTTAATTGTACTTTCAAATGTTGTCTGTTACTTCTTTTTATTTGGACCAGTCTTATTTTTAGTATTTGTGTGTATTAAAGGACATCACTAATTAGTTTTTGACAAACGTATCATGGTTTGTTGCAAATAAAATTCTCTGTGTCAAACAAGTATTGAAGGACATTTGCACTCACAAACTGTAGCTCTTGTTCATTAAAAAAACATCAAAATGTGGCCATATGTGTTTATTATATAAGTATTGAATGTAACTACAGCCAATGAAGACATTTAAATCTTTAAATGCTATTATTGAAACAATAGATTGACATAATTGTCAATAAGATAGAATGATAAAGCATGTTTTGAAGAACTTGACTGTCAAATAGATCATGGAGTATTTGTTCTACAACTTAGGGGTGTATTTGTATAGGGGTCTTCAAATAGGTAATAAATGTCTGAGGTATTTGTCTGTTTAATGATGTTTGATTTTTTACTAGACAATAAAATAATGTTTTGTGCAACCAAAGCATTGTAACTATAGCTTATTCAAATTTTATTTAACCCATTCCCACACAGTGACGCCTTTAGACGCCCCTCTGGAAAAAAAGCGTTTGAAAAACATTGTGGAAAATGAAGAAATTGCTTTTTACAAGCAATTATACATTATCCACAATGTTTCCTACCTCAAAAAGATAAAGTTTTTTTTTAAATTTCATGAACTTTTAATTGTCATCTGCAACTCCTTTCAATTAGGACCAGTCTAAAATTTTGTCGTCTGGTAATGGGTAAACCCATTACCAGATGACAAATCTTTAGACTGATCGAAATTTGAGAGTTGCAGACGACATTTCAAAGTTAATGAAATTTTAGTTTTTTTCAACTTTCTGGGTAGAAAACATTGTGTAAAATGAAGAAATTACTAGTTATGAGCAATTTTTCCTATTTCCATAATGTTTTCCAAATCATGTTTTCTTGGTGGTGTCTAAAAGCTTCACGGAGTGGAAATGGGTTAAAGGGTTCTGGTTGCTCATTAGCTTAGTTCAGTCTTTATTCCTCTCCCCATATAATAGTGATGGGCATAGAGAGGTTCTGCTGTCTGCGTCAAGTGAGTGCAAGGATGTGTGCGTGTCAATAATTGGTGGATTTCAAAAAAAGCAGTTGTTCCTCTTAAGTACTAGTGTAATGCATAAAGTACCGATGGTTTTCCCAAGTTCAAGGTCACAACTTAAGGTCATGTGAAGCACTTATCTGGGTACATCCTTGTCTGTGGCACATTTCTAGTTTAACCGTTTCCCACACAATCCTGCTTTTAAAGGCAGGTGATGTAAAAGGCTGCGGAAAACTTGAATAATGATTATTACAAGCAATTTCTCCTTTTCCCACAATATTTCCCATGATCATATTTCTTCAGTGAGTCTGAGACAGTCATAGTGTGGGAATAAGTTAAGTGTTTCGATCAAGGTCTTCATTATATCAATATCTTGTGTACAATTTGCATTTTAACCCCTTCCTATTTAATCCCTGGTTTTTACGTCCCTCTTGTTTTCATACCTTAGAAAAGATAATGGAAAAAGAAGAAATTGCTTGTGACAAGCAATTTCTTGTTTCCCCACAATATTCTTTATATATTGAATGATTATTTTTCAAATTGGACATTTTGACATTAAATTGTAGTCTTCAAAACCTTTGAATTTGGACAGGTCTAAAATTTTGCAATACAGTAAAGAGTTAAAGGATTAGCACAAAACTGTGGTAAGTGCTTATACAAGTAGACACACTTATGCACTCGGTCCCTGATTTATGTAATGTAGGAATCTGCAATTTGTGCAGGCTGATTTGGATTGATACTTTTGCCTTGACCAAATATACCTTTTCATTTTACCTTTGTAAATAGTGATTCACTTGTGTCTAATTATTTTGTAACCTTTTTTATACTTACAGATAGAAACTCAGAAATTGACATTCAAGGAGACCGCAAAA
The DNA here is from genome assembly GCA_946902895.1 of Fragum fragum. Taxonomy (NCBI): domain Eukaryota; kingdom Metazoa; phylum Mollusca; class Bivalvia; order Cardiida; family Cardiidae; genus Fragum; species Fragum fragum. The sequence goes on from OX336372.1 coordinate 38,670,538, forward strand.
TCCCGCACAAATACTGGAGTCGGTGGGGAAAAGGATAAATCACGATCACAGTCACGGACAGAGAGTGTCTGTTCATCACAAGATGACAGTATACAGGAATAGCACCAAAATATTATCGAGGTCATATGACAGGAAACCACAGAGAAATCTCACATGTCATCAGAAAAGGGACCATCTGGGAATTCCATGATACAAATATTTGAAAATTAGGTTGAAGCTAGCACAGGTCAACAAAAGTTGTTTTTTTTAAAGCGAGGTAGAAGGGCTATTCTGCACTTACATGATCTGCCAGAAACATACTGCCTAGCTAGTGGCCCCTAGTTAGCCTTTTCCCACATATCCCCTTTTTTGAAGCCCATCAAGAAGATAACTTGGGAAAACATTGTTGAAAATGTAGAAATTGCTTTGAACAAGCGATTTCTTCATCATCTATGTTTTCTACCCAACAAAACAAAGATTTTTTATTTAATTTTATGCACTACAATTGAGAAAACAGGTGCGATATAGGGTAGAAAGCAGTGTCAGAAAAGGGGTAATTGTTTGTGAAAAGAAGCCTAGACTAAACTATTTGTGCAGCCTGATGGTAGTCTTCACTCTGTTTGCTTTTCATCTTGACTTCAACAAAACGATTTTGATAAAGGTTTGAAAATCATCAAATTCTGTTAATGTTTGAAATATTTTAACCCATTCCAACTCAATCCCTCCTTTTTACGCCCCTCGAGAAAAAAGCTTTGGAAAACATTGTGGAAAATGAAGAAATTGCTTGTATCAAGCAATTTCTTCATTATCCACAATGTTTTCTATCCAAATAGATAAAAAAAATTCAAAATTCCATCAACTGGAAATTGTCGTCTGCAGCTTCTTTCAATTTGGACCAGTCTAAAATTTGCTGTGTTGGAATGGGTTAATTAGATATAATTAATTTTTATCCTATTAAGAAAAGGGAAATTACCTTACCTCTTAAAGGTTGGAAAAAACCCCAAGTTTTATCTCCCTTTTTCCATGAATGTTTTTGTGTCTTGGAATTTTTTTTTTTTTTTTAACAATTTTTTTCTATGGAGAGACTGGAATGAGACTTGTAAAGTTTATGATTTCTCTGTGGTTCCATCATGTACACCCTCTGTCATCTATTTATATCCCATTTTTCATCTTCTTCTTGTATTAACCCATTCCCACACAACAAAATTTTATACTGATCCAAATTCAAAGAAGGTGTAGACCACCATTTCAAGTTGATGGAATTTTCATATTTTTTTTTGTCATTTTGGTTAGAAAACATTGTGGATAATGAAGAAATTACTTTAAACAAGCAATTTCTTCATTTTCCACAATGTTTTCCGAAGCTCTTTTCTTGAGGGTTGTAAAAAAGGAGAGATTGTGTGGAAATGGGCTAAAAGACAAGTTCTATGTTGTATTCAAGTAACAGATACTCTGTAAACATTTTTAGTCAAGTGTTTTATACCAATTACCAAACCAACCCTTATTCACACTAACAAAACAGGAGTCCTAGGAATAGATATTTAGAAAGGAGCAAAATTAGGATAAAATGCATTTCAACCCTTTACTACTTTATTTTGAACACAAATTAACCCATTACCAGACGGCAAAATTTTAGGCTGGTCCAAATTGAAAGGAGTTGCAGACGACAATTTCAGGTTTTTAAAATTTTATATAATTTCAACTTCCTGGTTAGGAAACATTGTGTTAAATGAAGAAATTGCTTGTTACAAGCAATTTCTTCATTTTGCACAATGTTTTCCCAATTGTTTTTCATGAGGGGTGTCCAAAAGCGTCACTGTGTTGGAAATGGGAAGCTTCTGTTATAAAATACAAGAAAAAGGCCTTAATGACAATGTCTTTGTTGACATTCTAGGTGTCACAATTTTGGCGCAATCTTGATGTAACTTGGTCAGATTGATTGTGATGAGGATGTTCCTTAATGAAATGGGAAGATTCTTTTGGATGATAACTTCTTTGTTTACCCTCTAGGTGTATCAATTTTGGCGCAATCTTGATGTAAGTAGGTCAGAATGAATACTGATGAGAATGTTCCCTTTTGAAAATAGGAAGGTTCTTTTGGATGACAATTTCTTTGTTTACACTCTTGGTGTCACAATTTTGGCTCAATCTTGATGTAAGTTGGTCACAATGACTGGTGATCAGGATGATCTCTTTTGAAACTGAAAGGTTCTATTGGACAATACAGGAAAGGGGCCTAAGTGAAAAGTCCTTTGTTGATACTCTAGAGCCAAAGTAGAGGACTCTATCTTCATGAAACATGGCCAGAATAATAATTAGATCATACGGATGAACTCTATTGACAATGGGAAGTTCTATCAGAAAACATGGGAAAATGGGCCTAAGTGACACTTTCTTTGTTTACATTCTAGAGGCCACAGTTTCGACTTATTCTTCATGAAGCTTGTTATTATTATTTGGCTCCAGTTGCACTTTTTTAAAGGTAATCTAATTAGCAGATGTTTCAGGTGAAAGATTTAGGACCATGACAGTCCTCTTGTTTATTTACAGCGGCAATCATTCTATTATAATCTGCAATTGGTGTTGGTTCTGACCAGTTTAAAAATGATTGTGCTGTCTGGTAATTGGTTTAAACAAGTTAGAATTATTGTCAAGTCAACATTGCTTAATTGATATTTATTAGAGTGTTTTCCCTTAACCCTTGTCTTGCTTGATATTTTTATTCTATTTAGATGTGTTTTTAAATCAAAGGGCTGGAAGTGCTGATTATAGGCCAGATTTTCTTTTGAAAATTAATCATATAAACAAATAGCTTAATAGGGACAATTATGTGGTGTATACAAAGATCAGCCTGCACATACATACAGGCTAATCTTTGTCTGTACCTCCTTAAAAAAAGGAAATATTCAGGTCGGCATGATAAGGGTTAATTACTGCCATTTTGTGTAATAGGGCTGTAAGAAATTGTACTTGTAACGCATCAAACTTTCCCTTTCAGCTAATGTGTTAAAACTGAAATCTAAAATATCTAATTAATAAATTGATAATGCTTCTAGAAACTTTACTCATCACTCAAAAGTTGTAATAATTAGAATGCAATCGCATTACATGTCTTGCATCTCCATTTTTGTTAGTTTTAACATTTAAACATCTAACTCATGTTAATATGTTATATTTGTACTACATGTACTATTAAGAATGTTATATGAATCCGAAATACTGTATTTTTCCTAGGAAGTGTTCCTCCCTAATAAGCTGCCGTCATAGCCCGATCATAAGTGCATCAGACTCCCAATCTTCAAACATAGGATGTCATGGGTTTGATACCCAGCAGTGGCACATATCCTTTCTGACATTTGTCTCTCACCACTGGGTGGATAATCATAAATCTAACTGGGATAGCATCTGGAGGCTAGGAAAAGGATGTAGTGGTAGTACTGGTAGTACGTGCTCCAGCAACCAAAATATGAATGAAATACTGTTAAAAATAGCATTAAACCCCTTTTAATCAATCAATCCTTCCTGATAAAAGCTCCCTGTAGGAATGTTCTCTAATTTGAGGATTATATCCTCTAAACAATCATTATAAAACATACCCTCAAATTAAAGGAAATCAAAAAACAACTTTTTATTTGACAGAATTATCAATAAGAAAATTGGGAAACAAAATGAAGGTTCCCTGCTTGTGTTTTGCTTTCTCCCAGGAGCATTGATTAGGAAAAATATGATAAAATTTTTGTATTAGGAGGAAATAGATAAACTGATTTGACCTTAGAAGGTTACTATTTATTTTGCATTACTGAGAGGTGTTACTTGGATTTTTTTTCGATTAATTCATTTTAAACTATTCTATGTACCATTTTAACTGTCCTTGTATTTGTTTATGTTTTATTAGCATGTTGGTTAGAAGATAAAAAAAAAGTTCTTGATGTAGTTCTTCCAATGCAAAACTTAATTTAACCCTTTACCACTCAATCCTGTATTTTGATGCATGCATGGCAGATATATTTGGGAAATACCATGAAGAAAAGAGAACTTGCATGAGTTAATGTTCAAAAGAAAAGAAAATTTCTGATTTCTCAGACTGGAAATCATATGCCAATAACTACATAATGAAATATTTGATATATTTCAAGATAAAAATAGGATGAGAAAAAAGGAAAAGATGTTTTGAGCAAATTGAGGGTTAATTGCAATACTATTCTAAGTGTCTTGACACTTAAAACAGTCTTGTGATTAACCCTCAAAATATTCTTTTTACTTACTACACGTCAAAATTTTAGACTAGTCCGAATCGAAAGAGGTTTCAGACAACAAAACAAAGTTGGTTTAAACTAAAAGAATTAGGGCCATGTGAGAAAAGAATATGTTGCCTGTAACAGGCAATTTATTCTTTTCTCTCAATGTTTTCTGTAGCTTTATTTTTATGGTACGTGATATTATGAAGTATTGTATAGTGATAAGTTAATCACTTATCAGATAATATGATTTTAGACTGGTCCATTTTGAAACAAGTTGCAGACAACAGTCTTACATAAACAAATTTAGAATTTTCTTGCCTTTCATGGAAGAAAATGGAGAAAATGTATGTTATAGCCATTTCTTCATGGTCCATGTTTTCAAATGCCTTTTCCTCAAGTGGGATTGTGTGGGAACGGGTTACAAGATGAAATACTTTTATGAGTTATGAAACTTATGAATGGTTGGTTAAGGGTTAAATTAAGACTATGTTTGCTATCATTGCTAAAAAAGACTATTGTCTATTTGCCTTGTTTAACCCTTGTCATGCTGAATTATAAATCCACAACAGAATTGCATTAAAAGCACCACATCATAGGTCAGTATGTATATTGAAAATTTATCTCGTAAAAAATTCTGGATTAACAGAATAAGCAGGTGGTATAGACTAAGACTGCACATATGTGCAGGCTGATCTTTGTCTATACCTCCTGCCAAAGCAGGAATTTTCCAGTTTCAGCATGACAAGGGTTAATTGACTTGTAAAATATCAAATAAGGCAAACAACTCTTAAGGCCAACATATATGTTCTAGCCAGCATCTGTATGGGACTTTAATGCTTCTGTATTGTTTATTTAACAATTTATCAAGATTTTATTGTGTAATGATCTTATAGAACACAGCAAAACACTATGTAATGCACTGTTGATTGAATTAAAATGATTTTAGATAGTTATTTAGTTATGAATAAATGGAAGAATATTGTAGTATGTGTTTACTATCGAGTTATTGCATATCTGTTGTAAAAACTTCTTCAAGGTATATTAGGCTTTAAAAAATTCCCATTCAATTCCACTTTTTAAGCCCCTCTAGAAAAAAGCATGGAGAATATTGCGTAAAAGGAAGAAAGTGCTTGTTACAAGCAATTTCTTCATTATCTACGATGTTTTCTGTCCTAAAATCTGTTCTAAAATTACACCGACTATTTTTGTCTGTAACTTGTTTGTATTAAGTTCAATTTAGAATTTGGTCTTCTAAAATGGGATAACTAATTACCAGACCACAAAGTTTTAGACTGGGCCCAAAAAAAAGCTACAAACAGCTATTTTAACCCATTCCAACTCAACAAAATTTTAGACTGGTCCAAATTGAAAGAAGCTGCAGACAACAATTTCAAGTTGATGGAATTTTTGAGTTTTTCATCTTTTTGGATAGAAAACATTGTGGATAATGAAGAAATTGCTTGATACAAGCAATTTCTTCATTTTCCACAATGATTTCCAAAGCTCTTTTCTTGAGGGGGCGTAAAAAGGAGGGATTGAGTGGGAATGGGTTAAGGTGGCAAAATTTTGAAAAATCTGTTTTTACGGGTGGGAAGAAATTGTGTGAAATGAATAAATTCCTTATTGTAGGCAATGTTTTAATACCCTCAATATTTTCAAAAGCTTTTTTCAGAGGGTCGTAAAATATTATGGATTGTGTGAGAATTTGACAAAACGGTTTCGTACTTCTGTGCATTTAACATGCAGAGAGTTTGCTGATAGTATTTCAAGTAGATGCTTACGTGTATCTGTAAATACATGTTTAACCTATTCCAACTCAATCCCTCCTTTTTACGCCCCTCTAGAAAAAAGCTTTGGAAAACATTGTGGATAATGAAGAAATTGCTTGTATCAAGCAATTTCCTCATTATTCACAATGTTTTCTATCCAAAAAGATGAAAAAATTCAAAATTCCATCAACTTGAAATTGTCGTCTGCAGCTTCTTTCAATTTCGACCAGTCTAAAATTTTGCTGTGTTGGAATGGGTTAAGTATAGTGTCAATAGAACCATTCACCAATTTGAAACAGAAAAATTATGGTGTAGGGCATAGAATCTTTGGCTGGCTGATCCAGTAACAGTCGAATGTAAATTCCATCGTCTGTCATACTCTTAGAAGGGCTTCACAGAGATAAAGTGGCTTGCCAGCAGAAATCAGAACGAGGCTTCCCCTTGCAGCGACAACAGCCAGGTGTATTTAGGGTCCATTAAATTAATTTAATTTCAGGCACATTTGCCAAGCAATTCAGCAATCTTTGGACATAATTGTTCCCTAGTGACCAGTGATTATTTTGGAATTTATTAGGAGGTCATTCAAGGTAAAGTTTTGTGAGTTTTGATGAATTTTAAGTTCAGTCACCTGACTACTTTGTTTCGTTGTCTTTGTTAGAATGTAAATTGGTAAATGAATCTGAAATGATTAAAATGGCATTCAAGGGTTTTTTCTTGCCCTGTTTAATACAACAGTTTATAGATGATTGGGCAGGATTAAAGTATTTTGTAGCAGATTGCTGCAAGTTAATAATTTCATAAGATAAGCATAAATGTCTACTTTGGGTGTTATATCTGGCTTTATTGCAGAAAAGCCCACACTGATACCACTTTTATGACCATAAATATAACTTTCTTTAGACAGTTTGAATGTATGGGGGAAAAAAGAAAGAATGTGTGGTAGCTGTAAAATATATTCATGTAGTGAATATTATTGACTTAGGCACCTGTATGTAAATTTGTGCACATTTTGTATATTGTAGCTTGCATGAAGTAACAGTGTTACTGCTCATTTCTGCTCTTGTCTGTGAATTGTAGAATTAGGCAAGCATTATTGCAGCTAAAATGGGTACATTGTACAGTGAACTCTTTATTTTAACAATGTTGCTAATACTACATCCCACAAGAAAAGAAAATGCCCTGTAAAATGTTGTGGAAAATGAAGTAATTGTTTGTAACAAATAATTTCTTCATTAACAACAGTTGTGGAAAATGAAGTAATTGTTTGTAACAAATAATTTCTTCATTAACAACAATGTTTTCTTACCAGACAGACAAAAGATTTTCAAATTAATTACATGAGTATAAAAATTGTTATTGTTAATGTTTTTGAATTTGGACCAGTGTAAATTCTGTTGACCTAGTCCATTACTGGTTTAATATAATATTTTACTGTTATGGAAGTGACTTTTGTGATCTCAACAGTCATTTCAGTGAAGCGATATTTTATCTTCAGTCTGCAGAGTACCATACCATCCTTTTTCTTGATGCCCCTTCAGATTGATGTAAGAAAAGCATCATGGAAAAGGACAAGGTTTACTAGTAATTATTTTTCAATTAAAGCTCATTGAATTGTCATTCGTAACTTCTGTCAGTTTGAACCAGTCTAAAATATTGTCTTCTAGAAATGGATTTAGTTGAGTTTATTGTACTTGTTTTATGTAAGGATTTTCATTCTGGGGCTTACTGGGAAATTTTGGGAAGTACAAGTAGCCTGTTTGTATTAACCAACAACTAACAACAGAAATGATATGGTTTAATTGCAAATTTTGCCAAACAAGGAGGTTTATCTAAATAATAGCTGTCTTCAAAAAATTCAGTGTTAAAGATTATATTGTATGTTCTTTTTTAATTTTTTTTTGTCCTCTTGATATATTTACAAGCCCCCTTTCAAAGATGTATTAGCACATTTATGCTTTGTTACTGTTTTGATAGCTATTTGAATTAATTTGCAAAATAATTGTTATTGCACATCTTTCTTTTATCTTGTTTTAAGCATATCTTAGTAAATTCGCAAACTGATTTATTTGTGCTGCAGTGGTTTTATCCATTCCCACACGATCCCGCTGTTTTGCTTCCCTCACAAAAAAGATTTTGGAAAACATTGTGAAAAATGAAGAAATTGCTCGTCACAAGCAGTTTCTTTATTATCCAGAATGTTTTATAACCCTTAAGACAAAGATTTTTAGAATTTCATAAACTGAAAATTGTTGTCTGAACTTTGGACCAACCCTTAAGAAAAAGAATGGGAAAGCATTGTGTAAAATGAACAATTGCTTGTTACAAGCAATTTCTTTATTTTGCACATTGTTTTCTATCCAGAAAGTTGAAAAAATCTAAAATATCATTTATATGGACTTCAAATTGTCTGCAACCCGTTTCAATTTGGACCAGTCTAAAATGTTGCCAAATATTGAAGGCTTGTCACAAAGCTAAGATTAGTACGATATATTCTTTAGAGCTATAGTTTTTACGCCTCTGCCATGTAATGGTGACAAGCATACAGAGTTACCTCTGACTGTGTGTGAGTGGGTTTGTTGGTAAGTGTGTGTGTCAATTTCTTGTACAGAGCATATCTTATTCATTATTTGATAAATTTCAAAATAAAATAAAATAACACAGTTGTTTCCATTGATGAGTACTAGTGTCGTGCACAAAATTCTGTTGGATACTACCAAGTTCAAGGTCACAGCTGAAGGTCGTGTGACAAGCTTTGAAGCGGGGGCTATCAATATTTGTGACACATTTCTAGTCTACTTATTGCTCATTTTATTCCAGTTGAGTTTCACATGGCTTGCAATTTTCCATTCACATTGTACCAACAGTTTAAATACAATACTGTTCTAAGTGACTATACAATATATAGACAGTTAAAACAGTATTGTAATTAACCCTTGATATATTCTGATGATACTTCTGATAAATGGGAAGCTTTGATGTTGTGATATTTGTAAGACCTTCTATTGTTTAGTTTTTGGACAACCTGTAGAGCTTAACCCATTACTGGACAGCATAATTTTAGAATAGTCCAAATTAAAAGAAGTTGTAGACAATAATTCTTAGTTGATGATAGTTTGAAGTTCTTTGTCTTTGTAGTAGAAACATTGTGGATAATAATTGTTAGAAGCAATTTCTGAATTTTCTATGTTTTCCAATAAAAGGCATAAAAGAGGGGGGTGGGAATCATGTGGGTAAGCCATTACTACACCATCACACTTTTAGATACATCGAAAAAATATTTTCATTGGAAGAATTGAGAAATAAGGAGATATTGCTTGTAATAATATTTTATACCTTATTTTCCTTTCCTTAAGTGCACTTTATAATGTCATCATTAGCTTCTTTCAACTTGGACAAGTCTAAAATTGTGTCCACAGGTATTGGGTCAATATGCTTAAAATGTCAATGTAACTTTATCATATATCTGCTTGTACTTTGTGAACAAACTCTATTAAAGCATTCAAGTCCTAGCATTACATCATTTTCCTTATTTTTTTGTTCCCTCTTGAGTTTCTTAATCAAGAATCTTTGAATTCAGACCAGATGTCGTTTTTTACAGATCACAAATCTATGGTGTACAGATTGGATAAAAAGTTCACCATATAAAAGAATATGCCCGTGCAGAATTAACAAGCATTCTGAAGTATTGCGTGGCAATACCAAGTCCCCTACCGGCTTTATATATATCCCTAGAGCAGTATATTTTTTGGATGGTAAAGGGATTACTACCCCTCCAAAATATTACAGTTGTATCAGATGATATGAGCAATTCTAAAACACATACACACAAACATAAAAAATAGGCATGTCTTTTTGTTGTTTGCCAAATTATACTTCATAAAGTCATCTGTTCCAAGAGAATTAAGACACAAAAACCCAAGTAAACTTTAAAAAAGCTTTCAAAAATCTATCTAGGATTATGAATGCTTTTCAGACATAGGATTTTCAAAATATTTTGCCTTGATCACTTCATGCAACCACTTTTAACAATTTGTTCAGTCATATAACAGTGGCTGGAGCACCTTACAATGTATTCCTGGTATCTCTCTCACCAGTACCACCCTTACATCCTTTACAAGCCTTGGAAAGGCAATGGACTGCAATTAAACTCAATATCATTATTATGTAACTTATTTTGCAAAAGCATCCATATCTTGCTCAAAAATGAATGGACTGGAACAGAAATTGAATTAGTTCTGTAACTCGTCAGTGCTGACTCACTTACAATAAATCAGCTCAATACCTGCAAGTGTTAAGAAAAAAGTCTGGAAAAACTGTAATTTCCCAAGTCTAGCATCCATATCGTCCTCAAAAATCGATGGACCGGAACCAAACTTACACTTGTTCTGTAACCTCTCATACCAAAAACCACCTTCATATCACAAAGGGTTTAGAAAAAAATCCGAAAATATGGAATTTTCGGTAATTTTCTAAGTCAAGCATCCATATCTTCCTCAAAAATGAATTGACTGGAACCAAACTTAAAATTGTTCTGTAACACATTGATAGGGACTCGCATACCAAAAATCAGCTCTATATCTCCAAGGGTTAAGAAAAAAAGTCCGGAAATCTGAAATTTTCAAATAAATTTTCAAGTCCAGCATCCATATCTTCCTCAAAAATCAATGGACTGGAACCAAACTCAAACTTGTTCTGTAACTTGTTGACGCAGACTCACATTCCAAAAATCAGCTTTACATCTCCCAGGGTTTAGAAAGAAAGTCCGGAAAACTGAAATTTCTTGGTAATTTTCCAAGTCCAGCATCCGTATCTTCCTATAATATCAATGGACTTGAACCAAACTTGAACTTTTTTTGTAACTCATTAATGCAGGCTTACATTCCAAAAATCAGCTCAATTTTCCTTGAGGGTTTAGAAAAAATGTCAGGAAAACTGAAATTTCTTGGTAATTTCTAAGTCCAGCATCCGTACTTTCACAAAAATAAATGGACCGAACCAAACTCGAACTTGTTCTGTAACTCATTGATGCCGACTCACTTACCAAAAATCAGCTTTATATCTCCCAGGGTTAGGAAAAAAAGTCATGAAAACTGATATGTCCAGACTGACAGACAGACAGAGCCCAAACCTATAGTCCCCTTTGGCTTCACCGGTAGGGGACTAATAACTTGCATCTGCCAGAAAAATTGTATTCTGTGATAATTAACTAAAATATCAAATCTGAGCTGTGATAATACAGTTTAACAAGAGAACCACAAGTAGGTTCTAACACAAGGCTGCAAGTGCTGGAAAGTGAAACTAAAATTTGGCCATAGGATCAAATAATTCAAAATTTTCCCTTCTTTGTCTTTAAGCTTTGGCTAATAAACCTGCATCAAACACTGCACTTGCTCATATGAACATATGCAAGTTTGTTAAATACTTTGACAAACTGCTAAATTTGAGATATAGGGAAGGTCAAAATTTGACCTCAAAATTTGACCTTCAGGTGCAACATTGACCTTTTAATCAAAACCAGTACTCTTGTCCTAATATAGACTTTGATTTTAATAACAAAATTTGACCTTCAGGGATGACTTTGACCTAGAGAGTAAGGGTATGAATGAAGTGCTATATACTTACTCTCACCAAGATTTGCAGTAGAAAATTATGACGAGAACCAGACCACAAGAGAAAGGAATATAGGAAGGTCAAATTTTGACTTTTCAACCTTCAGGTGTGACCTTGATAGTTGGAAGCGATAGATGAGTGTCAAAAGATAAAGACAGTCATAGGTATAGGCAGGGTCAAAGTTTGACCTTTCTCTGCGATGGCCTTGTGACTCTCAGTCCTTTGAAACAAACTTTTCTGTAAGTTAAACAATTTAGAAAGAGGTACACTTATTTCATTAGCGATGTGTCAACAGCCACTCACTCCTATTGTGATTGGCTTATGATCTTTTCATTTAAAGTGCTTTAGCTTTCAGATAAATTGACCACAGAACTTTTTCAATTACACAAATATTTGTGAAAAGCTTTGATTTTTTTTTTCTAAGAGGAAAGTCTTAGAATTTAAAAGCATTCTTGTATCTTGCTTTGTATAGTGTAAAAATGTAGACTGGGTCTAACCAGAGTTCAAGGGAAGTAACTGGTCAAGCGTAGTAACTCAGTAAATGAGTCTCCTTTGGAAGCCCATTAGGTAGAACTTGATGCAAGGAACATTTCTGCAAAAGAACAATGACACCAAATGAACAGTTTCAGAAAAAATAACTTTTAAATGATTTTTTTCTCATGGCAAGCAAAGTTCTTCATTGAACATAGATTGAAGGATTCTAAAAGAGGACCATCTATGGAACAATCCTGTGAAATTTGGATGAGATCTAACCTGCAGTTTCTGAGATGATTTTTAAGAAAAAGTTTATGTATTAAGGGACTGACGCAATATGGATACAATGCCATGACAATAACTCTTTATGACAACTGATAGGGCAATGTTTTCAGCGAGCCAGCTTTTTTACGTTTCATCATGTTCCAAAAGACAATAAGAAGCAGCTATCTTAGTTGTTAAATCTAAGTTTGATCGAGATATAATCACTAGGCTTTTGAAACCTTGTACCATTCAATCAAGATATAAGAATAAATGGCTGCAGTCCTGTGACTGACATCTGCCATTTCAGGAGGAACACTCAACAGCACACATTTCGTAATATATGACAAAAGGGGTACCATTATTTTTGTTTCTTCTTTTATTCATTCTTCATAAATTGTTGATCATCTTTTTATGCCCCCACATTGATAAGATCGGGGGCATATTGTTTTACCGGTGTCCATCTGTCTGTCTGCAAAACTTAACCTGCCAACTAAACATTTTCCTATAACTTCAACCCTGATTAAGTTACTGATACAAGGCACAACTGGGGAAGGTCATTTCATCAAGGTCAAGGTCAAAATTTAACCCTTCACCCGTTTCTAAAGAATTCCTGTTTCAAGGCATAGTGTTTCACAAACACATCTTGTTTCATTATTGTGTAATGTCAGTTTCCAAAAGCTTTGCGATTGAAATGACTAAAGCTTAATATGTTATAAAATCCATCAATTCATTCACCTTTCTTACACTTTTGACCAGTCTAAAATTTTGTTAATTATGGATTTGGACTTGGGTAATAATAAAGAACAACAGACAAGATGTAGTTTTTTTCTAAACTTTACAACAATATGTATATTTCACTATTACTATATTTTGACAACTCTTGAGACAACAAACACAACACTAGATAAAACACGAGATGGTCAAATGTCACAATGTTTTACAGACAAAATGATGATGATGATAAAAAGAGACTAAAAAACAAGGGTGCCGGCCCCTACATGTATGATGTATTTCTAAAACACACTGGCCATTCTATCATGGTATCTCTATGAGGAGATAATTTCACAGAAATCACACAGAAATTAGACATGCTTTATTCTGACACAAATGGTATTATGGTACTTCATTCATTGACTTTTGGATGAAAAATAGTTTGCTTCATGAAATAAATGATAACCAATTTGCTAAATTTTTGAAAACATTAAATTCTATTGCACTATTATATCTTGTTTTTTAACGACTAACATTCCTGAATAATTCATTCCATTACCAGATGGCAAATTTTAGACATCCAAATTGAAACGAGTTGCAAATGACAATGTGAAGTTTATAAAATTTTAGATTCTTTCAACTTTCTGGATAGAGAACATTGTGTAAAATGAAGAAATTTGCTTATTTCAAGAAATTTCTTCATTTTACATAAAGTTTTCCCAAATGCTTTTCTTTAGCAGCGTCAAATGTGTCGCTGTGATGGAGTGGTTTTACCCATGACCACACAATCGAGTATTTTTTTACCAAATAAGAAAAAGTAGTTATAGAAAGCACTATTAGAAAAGGAGAATTTGCTTGCTAAAAGCAATTTTTTCTTTTCTTATAGTGTTAACCATTCTGAAAGCTATCTATTTCTTCAAATTTTCACCCAATTTAAATTGTTGTCTGCAACTTCTTTCAATCTGAACCAGTCTAAATTTGTGTCATCCAGCAACATGTTAAACAGGACATTCTGTCATGGAATAAATATGATACTACGAGCTCCAAATGGAGAGATCGATTAACCCTTTCCTGTTTTTCAAAATTTTAGACCTTTCCAATTTGAAAAGAGTTGTAGACAACATCTAAAGTTGGTGAAATATGAAAAGTATCCTACATACAGGGTAGAAAATATTGTGGGAAAAGACGATATTGCTTGTTACAAGCAATTTCTTCTTTTCCCACAATGTTTTCGCAAGTATAAAATCACAGGGACGTAAAAACCAGGGATTGTACAGGAAAAGGTTAAAAATTTGTTCATCAAATAATAGGTTGTGGGTACTCTTTGGAATCGTCTTGTCATGATGATTTCAATGAATGGCCACAACATACAATTTGGAAGAGAAATAACAGAATTTAGGCGTCATCACCCCACTCTTTTCTTGAGATATGTGACAAATCACATGGAACAGGTACCACTGACTCTATAACTTTATGGAATCTGTTGGAGGTTAAAAAAGATAGTTATCACATTAAGCGATTTTGCTTTTATCTTCTTGCTAATATTATGTGATATGCAGAATGGTGAAATTATGTCATTAGAAACAAAGAAAACAGAGATTTTTTAAAAGGATTCCTAATGAATTAATAATCTTGCCTAAAAATATAAAACAAATCAATAAAATCATTATGGCAACTGTAATGGTAAATGGAAGACAAGTTAAAACACAGCCCCAGGTATTAAAGAATCATGAAATTATTTTGTATTTATTCTGAATCAAAACAATGCTATGGGTGCCAATCAAAATTAGGATAATTTGTATGGTTTTTAAGATGACAATTTTTCAGACGGGTCCAAATTGAATGAAGTTACAGATGAAATTCTAAATCCGTTAAAACGATATCCCATACAATGATGCTTTTAAACACCCCTCAGTTTGAAAGCTTTTGAAAGCATTGTGGAAAATGAAGAAATTGCTTGTTACAATCAATCTTTTTTATTATCCATAGTGTTTATTACCCCAAAAGACAGATTTCATCAATTTAAAATTATCCTTGAATTTGGACTGGTCTAAAATTTCAATGTGTGGGAGTGGGTTAAATTGAATAGAAAACCTTGTGGAAAAGAAAAAAATGACATTTACAAACATTTGTCTTTTTCCTCAATGTCCAACTTGTATTGCTTAGAATAGGGAAAATGCATGACCAATGTCCCAATCAACTATTAGAGTTAGTGAAGAGAAAGACTTGGCTTCACACATTATGACATAAAGCTGTATTTTGACAAAAAGCTGTATTTTGATTCACTGAAAAAAATAACAGAAAAATACTAAAGTAGGAGAAATTGCTGAACCCATTCCCACACAGTGATCTTTTGCACACCCTTCAAGAATAACATTTGGGAAAATATTGTTAAAAATGAAAAAAATTCTTTTAACAATTTGGACAAGACTTACCTGTCTGATACTGAACTATCTTACAAAATTGTGGAGTATCACTCCAAACAAAGTCATACGTATGTGATCTACTAACAACAAGAGTGCTATAGTCACAATATACGCCCCCACCTAGGACAAGAAATATTGCAATAAGCCCTCTCTTTCTGTGAAACAGACTAAATTAGCAAAATCCTAACAATATGCTTAAGTTCAGGTGAGTAAGAACATTCTGTGAAAATTTCATTTAAATTTGTCCTTAAATGGTGGAGATGTGTTAACCCATTCCCATGTAGTTGACACCCCTCCAGAAAAATATTTCTGAAAACATTGTGTAAAATGAAGAAATTGCTTGTTACAAGGAATTTCTTCATTTTACACAATGTTTTCTATCAAGAAAGTTGAAAAAGTCTAAAAACTCATAAACTTTAAATTGTTTGCAGCAACTTTCAATTTGGACCAGTCTGAAATTTTGTTGTTTGATAATGGGTTAACAAGAAACTTTGAATTAAGATTCCCTTTTTCTTTGACAGTCAGGCAAAACCCTAATAATATGGGTAAGGTCATTCAAAATCATCACTTAACGTAGGAGATGTGTTATGATGTGTTTGTTTGTTTGAATTGGGTTTTACGCCGCTTTCAACAATCTTTCAGTTATATTCAGCGGCTGGAGCACCTAACAATGGAATCCTGGTATCTCTCACACCAGTACTACCATTACATCCTTTCCTAGCCTCCAGCTGTTATCCCACATAGGTCTACGATTATCGACCCATTGGTGAAAGACAAATAGTCGGAAAGGATGAGTGCCCCCGTCTGGGATCGAACGTTATGATGTGGACATACAGATGGACAGATGTCTGGACAGATGGAGATGATACCAATATGCAGCTACCTTGAGTGGCATATAGAATCAAAACTTAAGTTCTGACTAATCATTCTCTCATATTGTTTTTTATGTTGTTGTTGTTTTCTATTAAACTTCATCATTTGACCTTGACATTTTCCAATGACCTCAATCTTTATCTGATCATTTGGTGGGTATTGATGCAAGGTATCTACATGATATATAATTATCCAAGAGCCTTTGAAATTATGATCACTCAAGTGTTTGGCAAAGGTTTAGGACAATTCTAGAGAATCTGTACCCTAGTGAATTAACCCTTTCCTGTTTTACAAAATTTCAGACCTGTCCAAATTAAAAGGTTTTGCAGATGACAATTCAAAGTCGATTTTATTTGAAAAATAATCACTCTGTCGGGTAGAAAAAATTGTGGAAAAAGAAGAAATTGCTTGTTACAAGCAATTTCTTCTTTTTCTACAATTTTTCTCAAGTATAAAAACACAGGGACGTAAAAACCAGGTATTAGGAAAGGGTTAAGACCAGAATGAAATTTTATTTTTCTGATAGTAGCTTAATTCATTTCAAATCAGCCCCACACTTTGATGCCCCTTAAGAAAAGAAGCTTGGGGAAAACATGGTGGAAAGCAACTTCATATTCCAAAATGTTTTCTACTCAAAGAGATGGAGATTTATAGTTTCATTAACTTAAAATTATCATCTGCAACTTCTTTGGTTTTTGACCAGTCTAAAATCTCAGCATGTCATAACGAATTAAGAAAATATGTCTCTGAATTTGAGATGCATGTCATGAAAATTTGCAATATTTGAGTATGATTTGAACAACCTCTTTTGACAACAAGAATGGTTAAGCACTAACATATACAAACGTAAATACTCATTAAGAAACAAAACATTGAAACATATTTGAATACAGTGTGTACACATTAACAGTATAAATACACTGTTCAACCTTTATACACACTAACCAATTAATTGAATGAATGGGGTTTTATGCCATTTTGAAAAATCTTTCAGTTATATCATCCCAGAGTCAACTTATTCATGTGCTTCCCTGCTGTTCCCAGTACTAGGCTAGGGCTCAGAAATGTCTTGTTGTACGACATACCCACATCACCAGCGGCACAGCAGGGATTCGAACCAGCTACCCTCTACTTCATGGAGGACTCCTTACACACCTTCCAAAGCTCCCGGTAAAAATTCAACTAATGGGCAGACAGACAAACAATGGAAAATAGTATATTCATGGCCATTTAAAACGTGGGGGCTTAACTTTTCACAAATCTATAGTTAACCCATTACTAGATCACAAATTTTAGACAGATCCAAATTCAAATAAATCTTTGTAAATGATGAAATCTGTGTCTTTTGAGGTAAAAAATATTGTACATAATGAAGAATTTGCTTGTAACAAGTATTTTGTTAATTTATCTTAGATGCTTTCCAAAGCTGTTTTCTTGAAGGGCATAAAAAGTGTTATTTTGTGGGAATTGGTTAAAGGGGGGGGTAATTTTGATTGCAAATCTGAAGATTTTAAATGTTAGTGTCCAAAGAGTATGCCATGAGCCCTCCTTAAAACCATGTCATCAAGATTAATCACAAAAAACACATAAAAATTGATGGATCACTTGCCGATGACCTATAGCATGGCAGTATAACTAAGATGGCAGTTTGTAAAAAAAATGGTCAGGAACATAAAAAAAAAGGTAATTGTTTGTTTGCGACCAAAACATCATATCGAATATACTAAAGTTTAAGTCACCAAACTAACAACAAGAGGCCCATAGGGCCTTATTGGTCACCTGAGTCTAAAGAGCACAATAACAAATAAAAGTCCACCAGATTATGCTACAAACTAAATATCAAAACTCTAAGCCTATAAGTTTTGGGGAATTTTTTTAAAAGTTTTCGCTAAACAAGCCTATGTTAAACTTGGGACATCTTGAAACGGGCTAATTCTAACCCTAGGGCCATACTTTATATAATCATAATGGAGGTCCACCAGGTGATGCTACATATAAAATACTAAAGCTCTAGGACCTCCTGTTTGGGAGAAGAGTTATAAATTTTCACTCTATAACCCCTATGTAAAATTTGTGACGTCTGGGAATGGGCTAATTATGATCCTAGGGACGTAGTTCATACAATATCGATAGAGATCCACCAAATGATGCTACATACCAAATATCAAAGCCCTAGGCCTATCTGTTTGAGAGAAGAAGATTTATTAAGTTTTCACTATATAAACCTCTGTTAAATTTGTGACATCCAGGATTGGGTGAATTTAATCCCGAGGCAATAATTTGTACAATCTTGATAGCAGTCCACAACAGGAAGCTGTTTACCAAATATCAAAGTTCTATGCCCTCCTATTTGGGAGAAGATTTTTACAAATTTCAATAAATAAGCCTATGTTAACCCTTTCCTGGTTTTTGAAATTTTAGACTGGTCTAAATTGAAAGAGGATGCAGACGACAATGAAAATTGGATGCAATTCCAAATAAAACCATCCTATGTGGTAGAAAACATTGTGGGAAAAGGAGAAATTGCTTATTATAAGCAATTTCTCCTTTTTCCACAATGTTTTCTCAAGTATAAAATCACAGTGTTGTAAAATCCCGGGTTTATTCAGGAAAGGGTTAAATTTGTGACATCCAGGATTGGGCGAATTTTAATCCTGAGGCAATAATGTTTACAATCTTGATAGAGGTCTACCAGATGATGCTGCATACCAAATATCAAAGTTCTAGGCCCTCCTGTTTGGGAGAAGAAGATTTTTACAAATTTCATTAAATAAGCCTATGTTAAATTTGTGACATCCAGGATTGGGCGAATTTTAATCCTGAGGCAATAATGTTTACAATTTTGAAAGAGGTCTACCAGATGCTGCTGCATACCAAATATCAAATGTCTAGGCCCTCCTGTTTGAGAGAAGAAGTTTTTTAAAAATTTCACTACATAAGCTATATGTAAAACTTCTGACGGCCGGGAATGGGCTAATTCTGTCTCTGGGACCATGATTTATACAAACTTGATAGAAATTCACCAGATGATGCTACATACCAATATAACATCTCTAGGCGCTCTAGTTTCGGAGAAGATTTTTGAAATTTTCACTATATAAGCCTATGCTAAACTTGTGACGTTTGGGAACAGGCTAATTTTGATCCTTGGGTTATAATTTATACAATATTGATAGAGGTCCACTAGATGATGCCACATACCACATATCAGAGGTCTTTTGGTTTGGTAGAAAAAGATTTTCAAAGCTGTCACTATATAAGCTTACGTGCCCTACCCACCTTTGCCCCCCACTAGCACGGCCATTTCTTGACAGATTTTTTTTTCTTGTACAAACTTGATAGTCCTTGCCCTAAAGACTCTAAATACCAAATGTGAATCTAATCTGACGGCTGGTTCATGACAAGAAGATTTTTAAAGATGTACTCTTTTTGGCCCCTTATGGAGCCCCAAGGGAAGATAACTCTATGATGTGTACAAATCTGAAGCACCTTCCCATAAGGATGCTTCCTGCCAAGTTTGGTTGAAATCCATTCAAGGGCTCTGAAAAAGAAGTCAAGTTAACACACGACGACGGACATAACACAATTGCAACAGGTCACCATGACCTTCACTCAGGTGACCTAAAAATGCTTGTCTTAAGTGTTGAAGGTAATCACTTACTTCTGGTCTTACTGAATGATTTGATTGGTAAATCAATTTTTGATTGACAGTAGAGATCTGTCAATTACCCAATGCGGCTGTCAATCAACAAGTCAATCGACCGATTAAATCATTCATTTAGACCGAAAGTGAACTTAAAAATTAGACATTGGCTGACATTAGTGTTAAACATTTTGTTGGTTGGGGACTTAAAGGTCGTATTTACAGCTTATTCAAGCTGTAGTAACCAAATTTAGGTCCCAAACTCATTTACTTTTATGAGTCAGTGAGTGGAGCCAGCCATCTGTCAATTATAGGGCTTCACTGAAAAACAACCATCTTATGGTTGCATCAACAAAATAACCCAGATCTCTGCATTCATTGACAACAAACATGATGTGTGTACACAGCAAAAACTATTTTACACAATGTGTAATTATTGTGACATAGACAACTTTTTATACAAGAATTATCAAAAAACGAGGTATAACAAACCAGACAGGGAGCAAACTTTACCCTATATGTCTTAATAATACTGAACAATATTCTCACACTTTCAATTATGTTAAAGAAATGGTTTCAGGAGAAAAATCTAAAATCATATTTTCAGTATGGATGGACAAACAAAACCCATTGTATTTCAAGACTACCCTATGGGGTTTTTTTTGCTGTTCTTTCTAACCCTTTCCTGTACAAACCTAGGATTTTATGTCGCTGTGATTTTATATTTGAGTAAACATTGTGGAAAAAGAAGAAATTATTTGAAACAAGCAATTTCTTCTTTTCCAACATATTTTCTGCCACATAGAATGGTATCATTTCAAATTGCATCCAATTTTCATTGTTGTCTGCAACCTCTTTCAATTTTGAACAGTCTAAAATTTGAATAAAAAAGGTTAAAGCCACTTTTAGCAGTATTTCAGTTATATTGTAGTAACTTGTGCACCATAAAATAGTTTTCTGTCATTATTCCCATTCGTTCAAGCTAAACAATCAATTGTCAAATCAAATCATTTATTTAGACCAGAAAGAACTTTGACATTGATGTTAAGCTATTTAGTTGGTTTGGCTTTAAATATTGTAACTACCATTTAATAAAGCTGTAGTTACAATTGTTAGGGAGCCAAACAACCATTTTATTTTTTGTAACATGAAACTGACCATAAATGATAAAAAATAACAGTGTTTAATTTCAAAGACTTGCTTGTTACAAGCAATCACTCCATTTTCCATAATGCTATTTTTAAAAAAAAATCTTGATTATCCCATTACAAGACGGCAAAATTCTAGACTGGTCCAAATTGAAAGGAGTTGCAGATGACAATTTAAAGATTACAAAATTTCAGATTTTTTCATCTTCCTTGATAGAAGACATTGTGTAAAATGAATAAATTGCTTGTTACAAGCAATTTTTTCATTTTACACAATGTTTTACTACAATTTTTCTTGAGGGGTGTCTAAAACGTCACTGTAATGGAATGGGTTAAGAAAAATCTGTATGGAGCAGGAATGGGTTAATTCATTTATGCCAACGTCTCATCATGAATCACTAGCCACTCTGACAGAGCCGAAATCCTCAAGACATCAGTAGACATTAGTTTGCTAGCTAATGTGGAAAGAATAAAAGACAAATTCTTTGTGGGCAAGCTATACATCATAACTATAGCTAGAATAAGACATAGTTACAATGTTTTGGTGGCCAACTGATGAAACAAATTCACGAATGTAATAGACAAACATTGCGCTTTCTTGCATCTCTGCTCTTTTTTCACACAATGTTTTGAAAAACTTTTTTTAACATTTAGTCCCTTCTTGTTTACTGTTCATTTTCAGATCTTATATCTTGTAAAAATCTCGATAAATTTAGACAAACATAAACTTAAATATAAGACCTCTAGTTTAAGTGAAATGAGAGAGATAATATCACTGATATGCCATTTTTTGTCCAAAGAAAAAAATCATTCAACTAATGAAATTCAAATCTAATGCATTGAAACAAAGAATCTGCTTCTCTTTTTCCGACAAAGTCTTCTTTCATTTCTAATTCAAATGACAATTCTGTGACATGGGCACTGCAGTTTAAACGTTTACTAGACAACAAAATTTCAAACTGGTCCAAATTGAAAAAAAGTTGAAAATGACAGTTTCAAGTTGTTAAAGTCTGAAATATTTTTGTGTTTCTTGGTAGAAATCACTGTAGAAAATGAAGAAATTTCTTGTTATCAATTTCTGTATTTTCCTTGACGTTTTCCTGGACATTTTATCGAGAATCTTAAAAAATAGGATTATGTGGAAATGGGCTGAAACCAGTTCAAATTAACCTATGGCCACACATTGCTTTGCTTGACGCAATGAAGAAAAAATACTGTCAAAACATTGTGGAAAAAGGAGAATTGTTGGTTACAATCAATTTCTACTTTTCTCCCAATGTTTTGTACCCTCTATGTAACTTTATTCAATACAATTGCACCATAATTTGTGGACTGCAAGTTCTTTGAAATTAGGCCAGTCCAAATTTTTGTTGTCTTGAATTAGTTAAAGGATGACTATATATGAATTGGTTTATTATGGTAAAAATAAAAGAAAATATTTGGTGAAGAAAATGAAAGGAAAAGGTTCAATAAGCAAGCACTTTGATTACATGCAAATAATAAGTAAAAATGCAAATAAAAGGCAAAATGAAAGACATGTGAAATGAAGAATGTAAAAGTACAGCAATTAAACAATATAAAGAAAAGGGGTGGGTGTGGTTACCTAGCACCAAATGTATTGTTGTTCACATTTCAACTTATCATTATAAAACTTATAAATGTTAGTAGAAATTTAAATACAAGATTGAACATACACTTTTAATTCAAAATCCATTTGAGAGAAAGAAAACTAGAGGCACTTGAGTGCCTGAATCACACTACCAGCTCAAATTTACTTCTCAAACATATAAGTATTTGGGTTTTCTTTTTCAATTTACTTAAAGACAGGTAACCAGAAAATCTGATAATAGGTCTCCAAAGTGTCTGTGATATTTAACTGGTGTTGAAGCAGTTAATTTAAAAAAGAAAAAGATTTTTAAAGCTTCTATTATATATTATAAAATAGAAATCAGTGACTGCCATAAAAGCCTTTTTTTTTCTTTTGAATCTTAATTCTTTGAAGGAATCTTGTAAATGATCATTCTTGTTAAATAAGGTTGAAATTTGTTCAGAAGAGTCTGAGGAGAAGATCTTTAAACTAAAAGTTTATCTCATTAAAACTTAATCCATATATTTTTGCGCTGAGTGAACTAGCTTTCAAAAAAACTTTGTGGGAAAAGCAGAAATTGCTTGTGACAAGCAATTTCTGCTTTTCCCACAATGTTTCCAACCCTATTTGGGCACTCATTTTTCAATTTAAAGATGTTGCCTGCAATTGTTTTCAATTAGGTTAAACCTAAAATTTTTGTCTAGTAATGGGTTTAGCACTAACTCCAGAGTGGAAGCACAAGGAACTGAACACCAGTCCAATTGTTTTCAATTAGGTTAAACCTAAAATTTTTGTCTGGTAATGGCTTTAGCACTAACTCAAGAGTGGAAGCACAAGGAACACAACACCAGTCCAATAGCCTGCTGACTTTCAGACAACGAAGCTTAAACCTTTCCTGTACAAACCCAGGATTTTACATCACTGTAACTTTTATGCCATAAAGTTTTAGGCCAGTCCAAATTCAAAGAAGGTGCAGACGACGATTTTAAGTTAATGAAATCTTTAAAATCTTTGTCTTTTGGGGTAGAAAACATTGTGGATAATGAAGAAATTGCTTCAATTTCTTCATTATCCACAATGTTTTCCAACGCTTTCATAGTGAGGGGCGTTTAAAAGCGTCACTGTGTGGGAATGGGATATTGTGGAAAAAAAAGAAATTTCTTGTAACAAGAAATTTCTTCTTCTCCACCATAGAGGATCGTATTATCTAAAATTGCATCCAATTTCATTTGTCGTCTGCAAACTTCTTTCAGTTTTGACCAGTCTAAAATTGAAAAAAACATTAGAAAGGTTTAAAACTAGACAGGAGCAGTGCTGTGCAAAAAGTGACACACATCTATTCAAACTATTGTAAAATGCATGTGGGAATAATTCTATTCAGAGGAAAGAAGTGGAAAACCTCATTATCATTGCAAACAAGAATTTTAGCCCTGCAGCACTTGCGAAACTCAATTCCTGGTGCACTGCACACCGTTGAAAATGCAAAATGGACAGAGCTAGAACATAAAAGCTAGAGAAATTTTCACTCAGACAAGCTAAAATAATTGTGTTGAAATGATAAACAACATATACAATTGAAAAATGTAGAAATGCAGCAATTGTGTGGATAAAATTATTGAAAATAAAATAGCACCTAGGAGATAACAACAAAACAGTTTCACCATTTAACACATTCCCACACAATTCCAATTTTTTTACACACCTCAAGTAAATGCTTTCTAAAGACTGAGGAAAATGAAACCATTGCTGTAACAAGCAATTGCTTTATTTTCCACAATATTTTCAAAAGCTCTTTCCTAAAAGAACTTAAAAAATACAGGTCTGTCTGGGATCAGGTTAAAATAATTGCCAGATCTATAGAAATATTGATAAAATAACAATCGTAAAAGCACTAAAATATAAAACGGCAGTGCTCTTCGGGTAAAAACAATGGATATATTTTCAGGATTTTTTTTATAAAAAAATAAAACCATTCCCACAGAATCATCTACTTTTACATCTAAGAGAAAAAATTCTTTTGAAAAACAATGTGGAAAATGAAAAAATTGCTATTTACCGTCAATTTCTTCATTATCCACAAGGTTTACTACCAAGTAATGTACATTTTTAAAATATCATCAACTAAAAATTACCATCTGCATCACCTTTAAATTTGGACCAGTATAAAATTTTGTCATCAGCTAAGTCTTAATAGGAACCCAGCTTTGCTTAACCCTTGTCATGCTGAACCCGGAATATTCCGGTTTTGGCAGGAGGTGTAGACTAAGATCAGACTGCACTTATGTGCAGGCTGATCTTAGTCTATACCTCCTGCTTGTGCTTTTCCTGCCAAAGTTGTTTATGAAGTTGATTTCTAAAAGAAATATTGATTTTTGAACAACAAGTTCTATCAGTGCTTTCAGCCCTTTGATTTGACAGCAATTCAGTAAGGTAATTTATACAGCATGACAAGGGTTAATTAGGACCACTAATTTCAGTACAATCTCCATGTAATACACCGTTTTGAACCCATCTAAAAGGACAAGTATCTTCACACCTCTGAATGACCCTCCGAATTTTTAACAAGCAAAAAACGACTCTTAACGTGTACCAAAAATCAGCAGATTATCTGATACATTATTTTAGGCTTTACTTAAGATTGCTATTTGTCTTAGACACAAGTTGTGAACCGAGACTTTAAATTTTGTGGTATTTTTGCTTCTTTTAGAAAAATCTGAATCTTGGTAAATTGCATTCAAGTAATTTAAACTATTCCCAAGCAAAAGAGTTCTAGAATGGTGCAAACTGAAAGAGGTTTCATAATAATTCCAAGTTGGTGAAATTTAAAAATGTCAATCATTTTTGGTAGATAACATTGTGGATACCGAAGAAATTGCTTGTAACGAGCTATTTCTTTATTTTCAAAAATGTTTACAAATTATTTCCTTATGGGGCGTCAAAAAGTGAGAATGTGTGGTAATTGATTAAAGGTTTGTTTTTCAACATAAAATAGTATCAATTTCATTGGATGTTACATAAGCAAAGTACAGGCAAGCACATTGTTTTACTATTCCAACAAAAATGAAATAATTGGATCTGAATATTAACATGGAAAACCTGGAAAAACTGAGTGGACAATATTTTTGTAAGCAAATGATGAGTAATGATTTTGATAACTTTTCAAACAAAAGAAATTTGCCATTTTCTTTTATTCAAGATCTACATTCCTTTAGAAGAACATGTTAGAAATAAATGATACATCAGCTGACATCAACCCATTACCAAACAAGAAAATTTTAGACTGGTCCAAATTGAAATATGTTGTAGATCATTATTCTCCCACATTTGAAAAATCACAACAAAATTTTAGACTAGTCCTAAATGAAAGAAGATGCAGACAACATTCTAAATGGATGAAATTTTAAAACAAATTCCGGGTAGAAAACATTGTGGATAAAGAGGAAATTTCTTCATTTTTAACAATGTTTTCCAAAGCCTTTTCTTAAAGGGCATAAAAAAACATGATTGTGTGGGAATGGGTTGAGCCCTCTCTATTCTCATTAAGTCAAAATCCATGGGGAAACACTGAGACATCTGTAATATGTTAACTTTTCTAATGTGATTATTTGACATTATATCAACCCAATCTCAAAAGATCTGGCTTCTTTACAATCTTATCAAAACAAGTTTTGGATAACAATGTGGTTAGTAAACAAATTGCAAATGTGCAATTTCTTCATTTTTCACTATGTTTTCTGCTTAAAAGAAAGGAAAAATTTGGAATTCTACCAACTTATAATTGTTTTTCAACTATTAATTCAAATCAGTCATTAAGGTTTTCAACATTATGGGTCAGCATTTTTGTTGATTTGGTAACTTAAAACATATTAACTACAGCTTTTTTAATCAGTAGTCACAATGTTTAGGTCGCAAATAAACTATTTTACTTTTTTGTTACAAGTTACTGCCATAAATTTTATAAAATCACAAGATGTAACTCATTTCCACACAGTTCCACTTTTTAAAGTCCCATCAAGAAAAATGTCTGGGAAAATATTGTGGAAAGTAAGAAATGCTTATAAGAATTTTTTCATTTCCAACAATGTTTTCTTCACAGAAAGACAAAGATTGTCAAATTTCATCAAAATGAAATTGTTGACTGCAACTGCAACTTCATTCAATTTGAATTGACCTAAACTTTATGGTCTGGTGATGGGTTAACCCTTGTCATGCTAAATAAATTACCTTATTGAACTGCTGTAAAATCAAATGGCTGAAAGCACTAATGGAACTTCTTGTTAAAAAAAATCAATATTTCTTTTAGAAATAAATTTCATAAACAGCTCTAGCAGGAAAAGTACAGGCAGGAGGTGTAGACCAAGATCAAACTGCACTTCCTGTCAAAACCAGAATATTCTGAGTTCAGCATGACAAGGGTTAATATCTAAGTCAAACTTCTTTTCTAAGGCCAGTGGGCATTGCAAGCTATCCCTCGACTCAACTCAACTACAACATCAGTGTCTTTCGTCCTGCTCAGGTCACATTCAATAGGGCCAAGTTAACCCTTTCCTGTTTTTCAAAATTTGAACCTGTCCAAATTCAAAGATTTTGCAGAAGACAATTCAAAGTTGATTTTATTTGAAAAATAATCATTCTGTATGGAAGAAAAAATTGTGGAAAAAGCAATTTCTTCTTTTTCCACAATGTTTCTCAAGTATAAAAACAGGGATTGAATAGGAAAGGCTTAAATAAAGCAGAATGAAATCTATCAATAATTGGGTTTATCACATTAAGAACTTCACAGGTTTTTCGTTGAAATTATCAATTGGTAATCCACACACAAAACTCAATAATCCAGTCTGAAAGCATTAAAGAATATGATAATTATTTGAAACAGGTGAAGTAAACTCAATGAGAATCAATTGATGGATTGCTGACCCAGTCAACATAACTCAGACAGTACCATATAACACGTAATATGGATGGTGAGGGACCTGTCATAACTACAGCCTTATTAAGCTGTAGTTACTATGTTTAAGTTGTCAAACCAACAAAAGTAATTTAATTCAAATAAAGGTCAACCAATGTCTGAGTTCAAAGTTCAACTCCGGTCTGAATCCATGATTTGATTGGTCTGTCAATTTTTTTGATTGACAGTTATAACCGTCAATTGTTCATGTCAAGATATAGCATTGTACAAAATTTTGACAACAAAAGATCGAATAAAACGCAGGCAAAACAGAACATGATGCTTTCAGCATTTTTCTTTGCTAAGTTTAGGATAGGATTGCAATTATAAAATCTAGCTGTCTATGAAAATGATGAGATGAGGAAATTTTAAACAAGAGAATTAAAAAAACACAAAAGAGACGCAAAAGATAAGAGAAAAACACAAGACATGTATGGTAAAGACAACATTGATCACAACCGGCCATTGCACCAATTTATTAACTTTATAGTACACAGAAAAAATAATGTGAACTTACTATTCAGAACGCAAGATGAAAAAGGGGAGAGTAATAACATTCTAATATTATCATTTCTCAATCAAATGCAATCTCGTAGGTATACATTTTAATTTTCTATAAAAGTCAATTAAAACAAATACCAACAACATAGGTTTGCAGAATATTTATTTTTGAAACAATGAAATCCCCCTTTCATTGAAAGCTCTGATTACCCACCATTTTGAAAAAAATCAACATCTTGTAGTAATGGCAAGTTTCATTTCATATCAACATTTTGTGTAGAGAAGGATAGTTTCATCAAATATTTTTTTCCACACTTGGCTTTACATATTGCAAAATCATTAATATATCATGAAAACAGAATTTCCTTAAAAAATGTAAGGCTTTCTTATCTGAAAATTACTTTGTTCTAACTAATTCATCTATGAACATTGAAACATTATCAACATTAGTTTGTGTTGCCTTTAACAACTATTAAGTGCCATTTCTTGACATCTTAACCCTTGTCATGCTGATAACAGAATATCCTGATTTTGACAATAGCTATGGTAGGTGTATAGACTAGGATCAGCTAGCACAGACATGCAGTCTAATCTTAGTCTACACAAACTGTTTGTTCTTTTAGTGTTGAGGGAATATTTGAACATAAAATAGTCCCAAATTTGAAGAAAAAAAAAATTGTGAAGAAAGAATGAATATTCAGCAGGACAAGGGTTAGTGCATCATTAATTAAGAGATGAAGAGAATATTTTTTGTTTTCATGGAGGTATGAACCGAAAAACCTAATCACACTGTATGAATACGCGAAGCGGATTCATACATTGTGTGATTAGGTTTTTCGGTTCATATCTCCATGAAAACAAAAAATATTATGTTCATTTCTTATAATTTAATAGCATCGAGCGAAAAATGCAAACAACTTAACAAAGTTTGATACCTTTTTGTATGGAACTATTTTGTGCGGAAGCATATAAAATGGCTGCGTGCTCAAAATTTTGTTCATGGAGGTATGAATTAAATTTTTCGACCAATCAGATCGCTCGTTTTTGATAGACGAAACTAGCAATTAAATTATTTTTGCAGTAAACTGCACAATTTTTGATATTATGCTGTGTTTATTCTAATGGTGGTCTAAATCATATCACTATGAAGACGCACACAAGTAACTAAATACAATATATCTAACATTTAACTCTTTAACACAAGATGAGCATAAAAAGATAATACCTTGGAAGAAAATGCTTAGCATTTAGATGCATTTATACACAATTTGAACACACATTTTGATGTTTTTATACAATGTTTTCAACACTAGCTGCTACACTAACATTACGTCAGTGTGAGAGCAAATATCCTAACTGCAGCTTTAATAAAGCTGTAGTTACAACATTTTGCATGCCCACCAACGATTACTTCTATTTCAAACACTAAAATATACCTAACAAGACAGAATTTGTACAAAAGTAAATTTGTACATCATTGATATAAGAAGATAAAATATTCTAACAAAATCTACCCACACACAAGAATGGTCATGATTTAAGTTAAACACAGCTAAACCCTGTTGCCTAATATAAGAGATTGAACAGACTTGGTGGTCATTAAAAAATTAATGTAAAGGATACTGTTTCATTTAGCTACACTAATTTTGCACCAAACCAAATGACTTAGACTTGAGCCATACAATCACTCATTTTCAAGACTCAAAAGGAAGAACAAATTAAAAGAAATGAAGGAAGAACGAATTAAAAGAAATGAGCAAACTGCTTACTTCATGCATTCCCTTCTTTCCTCATATTGTTCTCGACATATTTTGATAATCTTTTTTAACCCTTTCCAGTTCCATCCCTGGTTTTTACATCCCAGTGATTTTATAATTGAGAAATCATTGTAGAAAAAGAAGAAATAGCTTGTAACAAGCAATTTCTTCTTTTTCCACAATTTTTTCTACCCAACTAAATGTTTATTTTCTACTTTAAATTTTAGTCTGCAAAACATTTGAATTTGGACAGGCCTATCTTTTTGCAAAACAGGAAAGGGTTGAGTTAAAAGTTGTTGGACAAGCCTAGGATTTGTTTTCTATTCAATTTCTCTATAAACATGCCGGTTTTACAAGGTTTCTGGTTCAACGACTAATTTAGCATTTGCATTGGACTGTGCTACTTTCTCCCATTCCTCTATATGCCTTTGCACATCTTCTGGATCAGGATTCAAATACTGCATGACGTTCATTTCAATCAGTTGCTTAGCAACAATCTGTTCCCAGCCTTTATTTGCATGAGGATTTATCGGGCTCGGGTGAAGTATACACTCCACCTTAACATTCATAATCCCAGCATTGTGCAGAGCTTTAGATGCCCTCTGCTGCACAAACTTTCCCACGGCAATGATACACCGGGTGTTCAACATTTTAACAAGTTCAACTAGTCCAGCATCACAAGCTTCATTAATTTGGTCAAGTTCACTGTGTTCCAATTGTGGTGGGGTGATATTTTTACCCGATTCTGACATGTACGCAAACGGACAAAAATTATGGACATAGCTGTGTTTGAAGAAGTTTTCTGGTACCCTGCAGATTCTCTGGAAGAGTCCCCAGAATCGAGCACCACTAACCTTTAGATAGAAAAGCAAGATTTTTTAAATTTTTGTAGCACATTACCAGTAAGCAACATTTCAGACAAGTCAAAAATGAAAGAAGCTGCAGAAAATAAGTCAAAGTAATTTAACTCATTCCCAACAACAAAATTTTAGACAGAAGAAGTTGCAGTTAGCAATTAAATGTTGGTGAAATTTAGAAAATCTTCACCTTTCAGGAAAGAAAACATCCTGGACACTGAAGAAATTGCTTGTTACAGCAATTTCTTATTGTCCAAAATGTTTCCAAAGTTTTCTTCTTGAAGGGCATAAAAAAGCGTCATTGTGTGAGAATGGGTTAAACCTGACTCTCCTCAAGAAATACAATTGAGAGACATTGTGTAAAATGAAGAAATTGTTTGCAACAATTTCTTTATTAACACAATGATTTCTACCAAGAAAGTTGAACAATTCTAAGATTTCATAAACTGTAAATTATTGTTTGCAACTCCATTCAATTTGGACCAGTCTAAAATTTTGCCATCTGGTAATGGGTTAAAAGGATTGTATTGGTCCAATATAACTCAGCTGATGATGAAAAATCTATGAGCTTTAAGAAATCCTCGCACATTACTTCTTTTTTATGCCCCCCCCCAACCCCAAAGAAAAAAGGTTTTGGAAACAATGTGGAAAATGAAGAAATTGCTTGTAACAAGCAATTTTTTTATTATCCAAATGTTTGTTTGTTTGTTTGAATGGGGTTTTACGCCGCTTTCAACAATCTCTCAGTTATATCGCAGTGGCTGGAGCACCTAACAATGGAAACCTGGTATTTATCACCAGTACTACCATTACATCCTTTCCTAGCCTCCAGCTGCTATCCCACATAGGTCTACGATTATCGACCCATTGATGAGAGACAAATGGTCGGAAAGGATGAGTGCCGCCGTCGGGGATCGAACCCGGGATTGTCAGTCCGATGCGCTACCAACTGCCCTATGACAGCGGCCCTATCCAAAATGACTTCTACCCATACAAGTTTTTAAAATTTCACCAACTTAGATGTCATCTGCAACTTCTTTGCATTTGGACTAGTCTAAAATTGTTGTTAGGTAATGGGTTAATGTGACAATTTCTTTCATTTTCTCACTGTATAAGTGAACTCCCAACATAGATCGTTTTTTTTTCTCAGAGAAATATTTTAACCCATCACCACACAGCAAAATTTTACACTGGTCCAAATTGAAAGGTGTTGCAGACGACAATCCAAAGTTTATAAAATTTTAGATTTTTCGACTTTATGGGTAGAAAACATTGTGAAAAATGAAGATATTGCTTGTAACAAGCAATTTCTTCATTTAACACAATGTTTCCGTGATTGTATTCCTTCAGGAGCATCCAAAAGTGTCACTGTGTAGGAATGGTTTAAGCATATTAGTAAAGTACCATCGGGCAATTCTGTAGAAAAATCTGAAAGCTCTTGTTATTCTGGTTTGAAAGAAGATTTTGAACGATTTGTTCATCTCTATATAAAACCTGGGGATTTACATTACAGGGCCTAAAAGTGTTGACCTGAGAGGAGGCTTTTGAAGTGTTTATAAAAGTAGTGCTAAAACGCAATGATGCATGAAAAAATTAAAAGTTCTGGCCCTTTAGTCTGAGAGAGGGTTAATAAATGTTCCCTTTCATCTATTTTTTTTATCTCTGTGTAAATTCTGGAACAAACAACAAAGGGGTTATCTTTATTCCTAAGCATTACAGAACTAGAGGCGCTTGAGTGCCTGTATTGCTCTACAGGCCTGATTGTACTGATTAAGCAAATGGTGTTTTCAGGAATCATATTCACCATGTGTGGCAAATAAATCTTATCAATGAAATCTTTTAACTTTCCAACCTTTCCA
The DNA here is from genome assembly GCA_946902895.1 of Fragum fragum. Classification (NCBI taxonomy): domain Eukaryota; kingdom Metazoa; phylum Mollusca; class Bivalvia; order Cardiida; family Cardiidae; genus Fragum; species Fragum fragum. The sequence continues at coordinate 38,703,186 of OX336372.1, forward strand.
TTGTTTTACAAGAGTCAATTCATTAATTCATTAACCAAGTCAGGTGAAAAGGTATGCACAAATTTAAAAAAAAAATCACTAGATACCATAATTATATGGACAAAAGTTACAAACATAAAAGCCATGTTTTCAATGAATCAAAATTAATTGATGAAATCTGAGAACAAATCACCAGAGGATCATACCAGTGAAATTTGGTTGAAAACCCTTCAATGGTTTCTAAGAAAAAGATTTTCAAAGCTTTCACCATATATGGAAATTAGCCCCCCCCCCACCCCACTAAAGCCATGTTTTTCATCCTATCAAAATTCTTTGAAGGAAACTGATAAAGGGTCACCCAATGATCATTCCTGTAAAATTTGGTTGAAATCCATTTATTGGTTTCTGAGAAGAAGATTTTCAAAGCTTTCACCATACATCGAAATTAGCTCCGCCCATTAAAGCCAAGCTTATCATCCGATCAAAATTCTTTGAAGGAATCTGATTAAGGGTCACCCAATGACCATTCCTGTAAAATTTGTTTGAAATCCATTCACTGATTTCTTAGAAGACTATTTTTAAGGGTTTAACAATATATATGGAAATTAGCCTCTCCATTAAAGCCATGTTTTTCATCCCATCAAAATTCTTTGAAGGAAACTGATAAAGAGACACCCAATGATCATTCCTGTGATATTTGGTCGAATTCTGTTCAGTACTTTCTGAGAAGATTTTTAAATGAAATAAGCCCGCCCATTAAAGCCATGTTTTTCATTCGATGAAAATTCTTTGAGGGAATCTGATAATGAGTCACCCAAGGATCATTTCTGTGAAATTTGGTTGAATTCCGTTCAGTACTTTCTGAGAAGATTTTTAAAGGTTTAATCATGTATGGAAATTAGCCCCACCCATTAAAGCCATGTTTTTCATCCAATCAAGATTCTTTGAAGGAATCTGATAAAGGGTCACCCATGGATCATTTCTGTGAATTATGCTTGAATTCTGTTCTGTACTTTCTGAGGAGAAGATTTTTAAAGTAAAGTTTATGGACATAAGGACGCACAACGAACACAATGCCATGACAACAGCTTGCTGGCTTTCATTATCAAAGATGCTTTCTACCCCAACAGAACCTTTTTTAAGATTTAATCAACAATTTCATCCTCATCTGAGAATTTGGTCTGGTGAAAAGCCCTAGGCCTAAAAGGTTTGAAGAAAACTCCAAATGGGACTTGGGATATTGTTTCAACAACTTCAGAAAGGTCATCAGCTTACATCAAACACAAAATATGGTAATGGTTTAACCCATTTCCGCATGATAAGATCTAGACCAGTCCAAATTCAAAGAAGTTGCAGATGACAATCTAAAGTTAATGAAATCTTTAAAATCTTTGTCTTTTGGGGTAGAAAACATTGTGGACAATGATGAAATTGCTTTTTCCTAAGCTTTCATATTGCAGGGCGTTTAAAAGCGTCACTGTATGGGAGTGGGTTAACATAAATGCAGGTGTTAAAAGTTAACTGTGGGCCTAAACAAATAATTTGTCAATCAACTCTTTGATTGACAGAGGTGATCCATAGTTTATTTGAAAATCTGACTAGTAGTTTCAAAGATATTGTCTGAATAGGAAAAAGTAAACAGACTGACAGTAAACAGACAGAAAGAGGCTGCAGACAAAAAACAAATTTTCTCTGACAGAGTGAGACAACGTAATTAGTAAAGAAAAAACTTACTTCATTTCTAGTACAAGCTAGACCCGTGACTAATTTTTTGGGATGTTCTATTTCTGGTTTGTAGATATCCCCTGTTATCTTCAGCCAATTTCGTACAACATTTGCTTCACCAAATGGACACTAAAAGGGTATAAAATATATTAGTGATGGAGGTTAAACTTACTTCATTTCTTGTACAAGCCAGACCTGTGACAGGCTTTTTGGGATGTTCTATTTCTGGTTTGTAGATATCCCCCGTTATCTTCAGCCAATCTCTTACGACATTTGCCTCACCAAATGGACACTACAAGTTAAAATGAACAAAAAACACACTTGATGGTCCCCGTCTCAGTCAACCCAGATGTAAAACAGGAAGCAGCGTGGTAAAAGCCAATGTCTCGTGATCAATTGATAACATCTGGGTTAACCTATTGGTAATGATTCCATACACTGTAAGCTATTCCCTCACAATGACACTTTTTGAAAAACAATGTAAATAACATACCTACAAGAGAGTTAGTTTGTTCATCATAGATCATCCACAAATGCCTTTTCAAGGAATCAAAGGTAACCAAGAAACTTCCTTATAAAATTTGTTTAACTCTCTCCTGTCCAACCCTATTTACGTCCCTGTGATTTTATACTTGAGAAAACATTATGAAAAAAGAAGAAATTGCTTTTCCACAATATTTCAATTTAATTGTGTCCGAATATATGGACAAATTACGGTAGTCTCTTGATCAATTTTTAGAATCAATGCAAAGCACACAAATGAACACATTAAGAGACAAAATCTATATAGACAGCCATTATGGTAAGAATTTAAATGAAAAAAAATAAACAACTCACCCCATTTTGTGACATGCCATACGGTCCTGGGTTCATCCCCAAGAAGAGCATAGGTCTTTCCGAGGTGAGATATTTGGAGACGAAATCCCGATGTGTTTGAAATGCGTAGGTAAGTGGGCAGTATATTACATTCACTGGGTGGCCATATTTGATGGGCATCATTTTCTTACAAAGTCTTTGTTCCATCTCTAGAAACTGTACAGCAATGGGTGAGAGATCATCGTCAACTGTGTAATTAAATATCGTCTCAATTTGGTGGTTATAATCATATGTTTCGATAGGACAATCAGGGTTATCAACATCAATCAAAGGACCAATATTCATAGAAGCTTGAACAATAGTATTAGGCTTAGGTTTAGAATCATCATGCGGTTCTTTGTCAGCTTTACGTTTTCTTCCTCGCTTCTTTTTGACTGGCCCAGGTTCGCTATATTCAGAACCTGCAGGACTTGCGTTTCTTGGAAGAGAGAAATTTGGGTTTGGTGTATTCTGATATTGTACCATGGTATTTGTGCCACTGTGGGATGGGGCTTGATTAGAATAATGCTGATTATAGCCACCCTGGTTCCCACCATAGTTCTGGTTATTGTACCGGGAACCAGGCATCTCCGTGGAGGTTGGTGGATACATATTTCCTTGAGTATTATAGTCATTTGTTGGTTTGTTCTGGTAATAATTGGGATCATATCTTCCATCATTTCCATAGTTACCCTGGTATCCCTTTACTGGCTGACCTTGATTATAATAATTATTTGAATCATTTTGACCATACTCATTTCCATGGTAACCAGATTGATTATACATTTTATCACCACCATTTTGACCTTGATTCATGGGATAGTAATTTGGCTGGTACCCTGGTCTGTATTGGTTTTGATCATACTGGTTCCCATCTCTTTCACCAGCTAATTTAGACTGGGCAATAGATCCATCACTACCATTTCTGTTATAATTATTCCAGCGATGACTACCCATGCCACCGTAATTATCATACTGATTCCCATACATATTGTGACCCATTCTTGACCCGCCATTATAACCCTGATGGTTGTTGGATTTCCCATAATGCTTTCCTCCCATTGTCCCCTTCATGAAAGGAACATTACTTTTCATCTTCTCCTGAGCTTTCTTTTCTTTAGTAGTAGTGTCCAGATCGATGAAGGTCTTTGGTGAATCTGATTCCCGAATTCCATCTTCATTTTTCACTGGCTCACATCCACCCGCATGACAGTATATGTTTTCAATATACTGTTTAGAATGTAAGAACTCCCATTCATCATCACTGGGGGCTAGAAATGACACAGAGTTTGAAATACTGTCCAATAATGAAGATTTGCCTGTTGACGTATCTGAGCCATGGGGCATTGCAAGCTGTGAATCACACTCAACATTTGGATTTGATTCTGACATTACAGAGTTTTCATCATAATCCATTGTGGAGTCAACTTGATCTAACACCTCCTGGGTTGACTGTGGATGATAATTTGAGATTTCTTCTTCATGCTGAGACTGGAAGCTCTCCTCTTCTGATGGCAAGACATTAGTACTTTGGTTTTGTGTGTAACAATTATATGGGGGCAAGATTTGGGATTTTTCGTTGAAACGATTTTGTTCCTGAACACAAAGGTATGGCTTTTGATTATCTGAGTCTGTTTGGCACAAAGAAGGATTGTTTGACTTATAAAACTGATTGTCACAACTCCCGTTCCCCGTATGGGGTGACAGGTACGTTGACTGTTCACTCACTGGGTTATGATCTGAATACATGGTATGAGTATTTTCACTTTGAGATTCTGGAAACAATTTTTCTGCATTATCGGTGGATAATTGAGTATCTGAATCGGATTCTGATACTTGGGAACTAGAAATGGATGCACTGAGTGAATCCTCTGAACTCTTCATGACTGCGAGGGCTCCCGGACCAGCTGCCATCTTTCTAGGATAATTACAACGATTCACAACTTTTCTCGGCACAACCGACCTTTCTTTTGATTCACTAGTAACACTTGATACTTCAACAGGCCTTAATGGTGGGGATTTCAGTTTAGGGGATGCAAGGTCCTTGTTGACACTATTGCGTCTATTTCTAATCTCATTCACTTGATTACTCAATACTGACAGTTCATCTTTTAGCTCTTTCTTTTTCAAAGAGTCTCGAGTCTTTTTAGGAGACAATAATCCTTTTGACTTTGAACTTTTACACGGTGAATGCTGTTTTGAACTTCCTGAATCTACTGAGCCATTAGGAGATGTGAGACACTCGTTCCTCAGTGGTCGCTCATTAAACGAGAGACAATCTTGATTTAGTTCCGACACAAAACTTGTCTTAAACCCTGAATTATCCAAGTGTGTGTGCTCACTATTATCAAACTGTTTGTCCACTAAATCTGCGGAACCATATGGCACATACAATGATTGGTCTTCCTCTATTTGTAATTGTAACTGGTAGAAGTGATTCTGATGGTTCACAACCTCTGTTTCAAGATATGATCCAACTCCAGTATTTTGAACATGAAATTGTCGGTATTCACTATCATCTACATTCCTGTTTCCATTAGTTTGTGTGCAATTTGAGTTTTCTGATTTGTTTTGATTCACATCCTCTGAATCTGACAAAACAATAACGTCTGTATTGTTTATTTCACTAACACTTTTAACAATAGAGTCAGTAATAGCAGGATTGGAGTCTGTTGGTTTACCTAATGATGGGTCATTCACACTTAAGTTATTAGATTTACCATCCAGTAAACCAACAGAAAAACTGCTCTTGCAGTGATTATTGTTTTCTTCAATATGTAAGTTCTGGTTCAAATCCTTTTCATTTTTATCACCATCCTTTTCAGATGTGCTCACAACTAATCTCTGACTGACTTGTGGAGGTTTTGTTACATTAACTCTAGAAGTTCCACTTGTGTTCACGCTGTTAATACTCTGATTATGAACTTGGCTACTATGTTTGTGGGCGTCACTCACTGTCGGATAATGGTGTCTTGTCACTGTGGGAATACTGTCAAGGGGGTTTACATAACTGCTGGATGAGGTTAATGCTAATCTCTGACTCTCGTATAATGGAATGGGTTTCACAGGATATTGAGGTATGGGTTGTCTTGGAACTTTCTTTACATTATCACTTTCATCAATGGATTTCTTACTTAATTCATTAACATTGTCTTGTTCTAAAGCAAAACTTTTCTCATTAACACTGTCATTAACTTGACTGTCTTTTGTACTTGAGTCTCTACTTGAATCCTTTTTGTCTTGGATTACTTTGTCATTTGATGTTTTAGTGTCTCCTTCAAAAGGATTCCAGATCTTTTTGATTTTTTCTTGGCTAGAAGCAGCTGGTTTTTCACTTACTTTTTCCGGATCAAGAAAACTGCCTTTAGTTTTATCTACTTTGGAAACCTGCGGCTTTTCTTCCTTTGATTTAACACTCAGTACAGAACTAGACTTTCTGATCAAAGGTTCGCTCACTCGCCCAGGAGCTAACAGCCGACTATTTACGTACCGTTGGTCAAGCTGATTTCTGTACTGTGAGACAGGTGAGACTGAATTACTTCCTGATGTTCGATAAATCTGATCAAAGGTAAGTGGAGACGGGTTTTGAGAAAATAGAAAGTTTGGGCTATGGGCAATACCTCTAGGATCTCTTAGACCACATCCATAGAGGGGTTCCACACCAATTGAAGGTAAATCCGTTAAACTTGGTAAAAATCTTGCAGACACCGATGGAGATCTATATGCACTTGAATAAAATGTTGACAAAGGATCTGGAACAGACACTGGCCCAACACCTGGAAAATACCCTGGCTCAAGGAAACTGGAAATTCCCGTGACGAGTCCTGGCACTGGAATATTTCCAATGGGAAAGACGGGCCTGGCTGAGGTAGACAGATTCCATGTGCTAAACGGCGTGGGATAGCCAGGAAAATCTGACATATTTCAGCATACTATGACCATTATAAGCAGTGGGTGAATGTTTTCGTGACATGACATCCGGTTTTAGGTTTCCCCAGTCATTCAGAGAGTGCAGAGAAGTCTTCTACTATATCCACCATTCAATACTGCTGACTTGGAATTCCTGAAAACAGAGTGCAAACACTTTAACACATTATAAAATGAAACAAGATGGCGGAGATGGTCCTAGATCACTCACTTTCAGGAATTCTTTTTCTGAAGCAAACAAATCAACACAAATTTGAAAGCAGTGGGATATTTTACAAAGTCAAATGGATATAGAAGAAAATGGTTGTGATTAGATGAGATTCCTGAAAACAGAGTGCAAACTCTTTAACACATTATAAAATGAAACAAGATAGCCAAGATGGTCCTAGATCACTCACTTTCAGGAATTCTTTTTCTGAAGTAAACAAATCAACTCAAATTTGAAAGCAGTGGGATATTTTACAAAGTCAAATGGATATAGAAGAAAATGGTTGTGATTAGATGAGATTCCTGAAAACAGAGTGCAAACTCTTTAACACATTATAAAATGAAACAAGATAGCCAAGATGGTCCTAGATCACTCACTTTCAGGAATTCTTTTTCTGAAGTAAACAAATCAACTCAAATTTGAAAGCAGTGGGATATTTTACAAAGTCAAATGGATATAAAAAAACGGTTGTGATTGGATGAGAAGCTAATTGATAGTACCATTAATGCCACATTCAACAATATTCGATTGAGGCTCTTCTTTCATGACAATACATACATTTATTAGGGGTGTAACGATAGATCGATAGGTCGATGTATTGTGATAGTGACAGTCACGATATCGATTGCAATTCCCTGACATCGATAACAATCGCGATAGTTTGTTCAAATATCGATAGTTTCGATAATAAACATTCAAAGCTAACTTACACCTAAATTCAATGTTTTCTTGGTCTCTTGGGTTAAAAAAGAGAGAGAGAAAGAGAGAGAGAGATAGAGAGAGAACGAGTTTTCTGTGTAACTTATCCTACTTTAACTTTCCAAAACCACGTGATAGGCACATATGATTTGTGTTTCTTCTGTACTCCGTTTTTTTTAGGAATTGATTTTCAACTTTCAATTTACGAAGTGAAAAGGTCCTCAAAAATTCAAAAGCACGTTTAGTTAAAGCTTGTTATCAATGTTTGATCAATTCACAACGCAAAAATTGCCGAAAAATGAAAATAAGTCATTCATAAATGATATTCGATTATTTAGGATAATTAATTTTTTATTTCGAGCACACTAATCGAGTTATTTTGTTTTACGTATTTTTGGCGTCTGACATGGCTGCAAATTTCGAGATTGTGAAAAAAACAAAGTCGCTAAGGCCCGTGTTGGGACCATTTTGGCTTCGTAAAGAAAGGTGAAAACATAGATAAAAAGAGAGCCGCCTGTAGACTATGCTATCTATAGAGTAACATAGAAAATAAACAAAGTAACATATACCAATAGTATCGTGATATATTGCGATTGATTTCTGACGATAGTGATAAGATCAAGATATCAAAACTGCGATAGTAAAACTATCGTGATAGTGATTTTCTAAGCCGATAGTCAGCCCTAACATTTATAGTCAGTTAGAGAAAGATTGAGCCAAAATTGTCACACTTAATTGTTAACAACACACAAAGCATATTGGACAATAGACAATCAAGTATCACATAAGCTCACCATGAACATGTTGTGCTCAGGTGAGCTATAACTGTTAGACTAGTTAAAATTGAAAGAGGTTGTTGAGGATCATACAGAGTGCATTGGAACTGAAATTCAGGGCAAAATTGAATAAAAATCGTATGCAAAAGTTGAATTGCTTGTAACAAGATATTTCACCTTATTCCACTTTGTCTTCTGTAGCTGGTTGTCTATGGAATTTTTGGTAATAGTTTAACCCACTCCCACACAAGAGAATTTTAGACTGGTCCAAATTCAAAGAAGCTGCAGACGACAATTAAAAGTTGATGGAATTTTGATTTTTTTTCGTCTTTTTGGATAGAAAACACTGTGGATAATGAAGAAATTGCTTGATACAAGCAATTTCTTCATTTTTTCACAATGTTTTCAAAAGCTTTTTTCTTGAGGGGCGTAAAAAGGAGGGCTTGTGTGGGAATGGGTTAATACAGACTCAAGATAATAGCCCATTACCAGGTGACAACAATTAGGACTTGTAAATTTGAAAGAAGTTGCAAACAAAATTTGAAGTGAAATGAAAATGAAGAATGAGTGACAATTTTGGTAGAAAATATTGTGGCAAAAGGAGTATAAGCAATCAGGTGTAACTTACACAGTACATCACAACCACTAATTTTGTAGCTTAACTCATTACCAGACAGCAAAACTTTAGACTGGACCAAATTTAAAGGAGTTGCAGATGACAATTTAAAGTTTATAAAATTCTAGCTTTTCAACTTTCTGGGTAGAAAACAGTGTGCTATATGAAGAAATTGATTGTTGCAAGCAATATTTTTCATTCTACACAATGTTTTCTCAGCTGTGTCTCTTGAGGGGCTTCAAAAGCGTCATTGTGTGGGAACAGGCCCACTCTAAAAGTCACAATTACTACCTTTATAGTTATGCAAACCAGATGCAAGTTAATCACAGAACATCCCAACTACTACCTCTATTTACCAATTTTTCTGCGCAAGTTCCACAGGTATCACATCAAGTTAATGCACTGAAGTATGTTTGATTAGAGAACCAAAATTTTACAAAAACAGAAGCATTTCAAATGATGTCATGTGATGGCCTGTTTCATATGCTACAGATTTGCCAGTGGCACAGTTAAAATTTCAAACACTCAGAGAGCCCTCTTTGAACAAGTACAAACTTAAGTTTAACATGTATCAAAAATAACACATTTAATTCATATCTATGTCAGTCAATGAAGAATTACAAGTTAAACCTTGCCTATAAATTCCCTTATTTTTACTTGCCTTTGTTATTATACTGAGACAACAATATGGAAAAAAATAAATTACTTGTGACAAGCAAATCTACTTTTTCCACAATATTTTCTATCATGGAGAGAAGTGAAAGCAATGGAAGCCATTAAAGTGGGCAAATATTTCTTTTGAAATATTTTCTGTAAACAACTGACGTTTAAAAGGGACAATTGGGCAATGCAGTTGATGAGACTCAACTTATGTGCAGGTTGATCTTGACAATACCGCCTTGTTAAAAGAGGAACATTCTGGGTTAAGCAAATCCCAGCAATTTTTATTAGATGTAATTTCAAAACTTATTAAATGTACCAGCTTCTCTTAACTTAATATTTACCCTTGTCATGCTGAACCCGGAATATTTCGGTTTTGGCAGGAGATGTAGACCAAGATCAGTCTGCACATAAGTGCAGTCTGATCTTGGTCTACACCTCCTGCTTGTAGTTTTCCTGTCAGACTCATTTATGAAATTGATTTCTAAAAGAAATATTGATTTTTGAACAACAAGTTCTACCAGTGCTTTCAGCCCTTTGATTTTAAGGCAATTCAGTGAGGAAATTTATACAGCATGACAACGGTTAAAGAAGCCTTTTAACAGATTTTCAGGAAAATTTAATAAAGAGAAAGTATCTGCTATTTCCCTAGTTCTTTGATTTCTACATTACAATTTCAATATTCTTTTTTTGTGTAAAATCTACTACATTCACTAAAAATTACAATTCAATGTGGTAAACTCTGAATGCTCTACTTTTAAAGATTGGAAATTATTTGGTGAGGTTGTTAGTCTTTGGGTAAAATTGATAAGAAATGAATTACTACCTAAATCTAATGATGTAATTGATACATCTTGGAACAAACAAATAAGGAAATGTTCCAAGAAATTGAAAGATAACATGTCTACCCTGATGGATTACGGTTCCATTCAGGTTCTACTTTGTTCATTAATTGATTGTTACGTAAGACCCAATATTTTTGCTTCTTTTCTTTCCTTTAAAAAAAGTTATGAGCAGTAAAAAAAGATTATTACAAAATCAGATCAATACCCTTCTTTCAATTATGTCTGAAAGCATTACAGTTAAAAATTTGGAGCCAAAATTTTCATTCATAATTTGTTAAAAAGCAGCTCTAAATAATTGAATATTGTTTGAACAAAATATTGTTTGATCATACTACAAATTATGGTTTATATATGAAGGACCAACAACATTTCCATAAAGTTTAAAAAAAGCCTGTGTTTACCGAACAATAATACCTTTTGAGACCCTTAAGAACGATAGGTACAAAAAGCTAGTGGGAGATTTGGTTTGGAACAAGCAATCTTTCCTCTTTCTCACATTTACATCCCTTTCAGATACTAATATTCGAACTTACGCAAGTAAACAAACCTTTATTCTGCATTCTTTTAATTTGGACCTGTCTTAACATTTAGTTGTCTTGTAATGATTTAACATGCACAATATTTGATTTTACTAAAGTAGTTGCAACACATTTAAATGGTTAGATAGCAACCAATTTAGTGGATCTAACAAATAACTTTAACCCATTACCACTCGATAAAATTTAAGACTGGTCCGATTTCAAAGAAGTTGCAGAAATCAAATAATGAGTTGATAAAATCTTTATCTTTTGAGGGAAAAAGGATTGTGGATGATGAAGAAATTACTTTAGAAAATTACTTTAGCATGTAAATTCTTCAATTTCGACGGTGGTCCCAAAGATTTGATAATGAGGGGTGTTTAAAAGTGTTTATGTGTGGGAATGGTTAAATCATTATCTAGTTGTAAATGCATTAAACAATCAGATCATAAAATTATAGATTAAATTTTCACATGCAGTGGCAATCAGAGGAGATATAATGCAAAGAGTGATGTCAAGATGAAAAGTCAAGACAAAACATCTAAAGGTTGCTATGTTAATGTAGCTTATGTGCATACTGTGTGCAGTGAACTGTAAAATATGACCTCTCATCAAGCCTATTTCACCAGATCAGATGATATTGTTTGATTAACAGAACAGATAAGCATCTATATTGTGATTTAATTTAGTTCAATGCAGTAAAAATCGCTTGCGTGAACCAAAACAAAAGTAAATTTTATATGACTCTGTTTAGATCAGCATCAATGGAGGACAGTGATGGCAACATGCTGTTCCAAATTGGAGACAAAGAAAAAGATATTTGCATGGCAAGCTTGGTGAAAGATCATTGCAAAGACACACAACATCAAAGTAAAAACAATTGTTTCATACACTGTATGTGTGCCAAGGAGGCAAAGCAACGTGATCACCGGTAAACACCCGTTTTCTATTTTTGACAAAGACCTCGCTGACTGACTGTCAAATGATAATGAGCTGTGCAGCCTCAGAAAAACTGTCACATGACCAAAAGGGACGGATAAGTTTACTTTTTTTTATAACGTTAATAACACATTCAGACACAATTCATTTACCATTGTTTTAGTTTAAAAATAATATTTTACATATTTTCTTGCTTAATAGATCTTTATTGTTTAGTATTTTTGAAGTTTTATCGATTATATGAAATATATAATTTATTTTAATAGATACTCCATTAGGAAATGACGTCAGAAGAATCTGTGTTTACATCCGCAATACACAGAACTAGAACTTTTTCATCGAAAAAATTCTCAGCAGGCTGCAAAAATGAACCGATTATTTGGGAAATCGAAGCCAAAAGAACCGGCTCCAAATCTCACAGACTGTGTGGCAAATGTAAGTACTGGCAATCTTTTAATTGATAAACAAAAGTAGCTAGCTCAATTTGTCACTGGAATTCGCGTTTATTTACTCTTAACCCATTCCAACACAGTGACGCTTTTGAACACCAATCAAGAAAAAGAAGAAGACTATATTACAAACTCTGTCGAATATAATAGTATCACAAATCATACATCCATGGGTTACAAAATTGCAAGAATTAAAAGAAGCACAACCTATCGAGAAGGCATGACTTATTGAGGACAAACCATACAGTTGAAAACCTTTACCTCAAATGTCCCTTGACCAAACATGCGATAATTGATTTAAAGCAATTTTGGACATTGGACTAAAGGTTCCAGGATTTAGAAAATATTCCCTGGACGTACACACAACCCCCATCCTGATTACCACCCCCCCTCCAAAAAAAAAAAATACTAATTCTTGCGCATACACACATAGAAGTTTTTCCATTTCACTTTTCAGCCAACCAATCGTAAAAATTTAGAAAGTCAATATGAAACAGAGCTTGAGTAGATTTAATTTTAGTTGTAACTTTCTTTTTCATAAACTACACATCCAAAGTTCTTTTTTGAAGATCAATGATTTTAACTACAACAAAGATCACAGTCATATTGGTTTTCTTTCGAATCGAGCGTCTGTTGATGGAAGAACACAGCTTACGTCACAAAAATATTGGGTCTTTCATTCTCCCCTATGGGAGTGTTGGGTAGTGAAAAACATCAAAGAAACTGACAAGACAAACTCAAGAGGGTTGCCAATGTGTTGCAGTTTTTTCCCAGAGTAGGAATTGTGCACAAAATTTGGTCATTTGTTAATTGTAGACAATTTGCTATTTATTATTTGGAAAGTAAGACATTCTGTTTCTTTAATTCTTTTTTTAATTAAATTGACGAAGAAACAGCAGGGTTCTCCCAAGGCCCTTATGGCGTATCGGCCCCGATACGCCTTCCAAAATTAAGAGGGTTTGCTGATATGCCTTCAGATCACCGATACGCTTATATTTGTTCCCCGATACAGCTTAACTTCAAGCTGAAGAAAGGGTCAAGCACACCATTAAAATTGGTTGCAGAAGTGTGGACACAACAGGCTCTTTATCTATAGTGTTGTATACCAAGTATTACATAACATCTCTATTGATAAGCCCTTATACTCTTACTAATTGGTGATTATTGATTTTTTTCATGCGTTTTGCACTGGTACCTTGCTATCAGTCACCAAGGATGATGGGTACCAATATGTAAAAATGATTTCAAAATGGCGACCTGGTTTTGGAAAATTGTCACTGCGGCTGAGACTGGGCGAGTTAAAAGTATAAGATGTGGTGACAACTATTAAACTAAAGCCATAGTGGTTTAAATTTAATTTTTTGAAGGAAAGATTAATTTGGTCAGTTTATTTCATACATTGATCCTGAAAACGAATCCAGGTCCGTTCGCCCTAAAACACGTTCGCCCTAATTACTTTTCACCCTTATTCCCGTTCGCCCCGGGTCCGTTCGCCCTAATTCACGTTCGCCCCGGGTCCGTTGGCCCTATATTTCAATTTCATTATAGCTTTTCTCGTAAACATTTATTTTTCCCTTAAGAGATGTTATGTAAGGTAGTTCTTTTAACTCATATTCAGACAAAATTTCAGAAAAAGGTAAAAAGAAATTTATTTGAATAGGAGGTGGTTGTATCAAATTCAATATCCGAATTGAATTTTCGTTAATTAGGTTATTATTAGTTAACAATCATGTTTAATTGTCACAATTATCGGTTTAATAATAATTTGGATAATATTACAAGACCGTCTTTGCTAAAGATAGATAATTATTTGACACGATCTATTTGTAATCAAAATTTAATAGATTACAAGAATCATTTACAAGTTACCTTTAATCAAAATTGAATAAATATTCAATACACAACCTCGTCCTAGACCTTTAAGACGTTCATAGAAAAATTATGGGTAAAAGTGTGGAAATTGAAGCGTGAATTTTTAATTAATCTAACCCATCATCAGACGACAAAATTCTGCATGGTTCTAAATCAAAAGCTTTTGGAGATGACAATTGAAAGTAATAAATCTCAAATACGCTTTAAAGAATTGTGAATAAGGCCAAAATTGCTTGCCACAAGTTGGAATTTATTAAGCCCCCACCCCCCCCACCCCCAAAAAATCACGAAATTTAGATCATTTAAACATAATCCGACTTTTTACGACACAGTCACAGTTGAATAAGAAAGTTTTTGAAAGTATTGTCGACATTATATAACTAAATACCAATAACAGTAGAAAACACAGTGAGTAAAGGAGAAATTGCTACCAACAGGTTTGAATGGGCTATAATTCACGAGTCTCACTTTTTATGACCCCGGTGAACAAAAACTACATCTACACTCAAAATCATAATCATTTAAAAGAAAGGGTGGGCGAACAGAAAAAATAGGGCGAACGGACCCACTTTTAGGGCGAACGGACCCAGGGCGAACAGACCTGGGGCGAAAGTATATTTAGGGCGAACGGACCCGATACCATCCTGAAAACATACCCTTTTTGCGATCTTTTTTCCTTACAAGAATTTGCCAAAATAATAAAGACAGATTTGTATAGAAGCCATGCTAGTTATACTTAGCTCTTACTTTCAACTCAGTTTAATGATTACACACATGTATCTTCTAGATTAAGTCCATTTATTTTTTATCCAACAAGGAGGGTATTATCTCAAACATTCGTACCCTGGTTTGTTCAACCTATTTTTCAATAAATTTGTTTTAAAAGTTTGACGAAAAATATTATTATACTTTTAGTAATCATCTTATGATATCTCATCCTCTCATGTTTTTTGCCCAAAAAGAAATAATACCCCCATAAATCAAAGTGCTGAAAACACTTCAAGAAAAGAATGCCTTAGACCAATTAGGGATTTCTTTTTATAAAAAGTAATGTTTTAATAATTTAGAATCAGAAAAAGATAATTCACTCTATAATATTTGGAAAACAAAATCCTCTTTTAAAAATCAAAGTGCTGAAATCACTTAAAGAAGAGAAGAGCACTTGATCAAGTTTCATGTTATAATTTGAGAATTAAGGTAAAGATTGGACACTGCTGATATATTGTACATTTTTTATTAACTTATTGAAATCAAAGAGCTGAAAGTACTGTTAGAAGAATAGTTATAGTGTCAGACAGTCAAAGGCTTCTGAATGGGCAAATCATGAGCATTTCAAATTTTACACAGAGAATCTAATGGAGCTCTTTAAGATGCAAAATTTGAAAATGAAACCAGGTATTTCACTCAGAAACCATATAAATACATTTTTGAAATTACTGACAATAATTTCTATTTTTTTCTGATGAAGGGCATTTTTTTTTCAATCCAACACTCCGTGCTTTTTTTCAAGAGTCCTCAAGGATATGATTTTTGGACAGACTTGATAAAATAGCCAAGCATGAAAAGCTAATCCTATCTAATGGACAAGCAGTTAACACTTTTTTTACTCATTCCTTTGAGACTTTTGGGTATATTCTTTCATTTCACATCCCTTTTTTTTTCAGACAATTTAGTGTCCTTTCTAACAAATAGGATAGAGAGGTAACATAAGCTGAGTAATGTCACAATAAGCCTCAGAGTAGATAAATCAAATTAAAATAATTAAAAAGTTGAAGAATATTACCGGTATTCAAGAATAACTCTCGACAAAAAAAACAAGAAGTCAATAATCAAGCTAAAAAGCACTTTTAATGACCTTTATTATGTATAGTCATACCAAGATATTAACAGACAAAACACCGCGCATTTGCCACTACGCCTGCAAAAATTTCTGGGGAGAGCCCTGAATATTATTAAATCTGTCTTTTTGGTTATCTGATACCATTGGTCAAATTATCTGCATTCTGTGGATTATTTGAATTCTTTTCTTTTGTTACTTACTGTGAATAAAAACTAAGAAATAACAAACTTGTATTAAAGTTGTGACTTAATTTTCTTAAAAACTTTACTAGCCTGCTTTCAAACATGTGATAAATTAATTTGAAAAAAATCACCCAAAAATAGAAGCATATGAGGACTAAGTTGCTTCCAAAAGACCTGAGCATCAATCCCCAAGAATCTCCCATGTTCATAGAATAAAATTCGAAACACCGCTAGACCTTAGAACTACCATAACTACAACTACACTAAGCTTGATATTGATATATCATTGAATTCAAACAACTGTCTATGTGCATAGAAAACAAATGATTGACAACCAAAACAAGATTATTATATTTGCCAATGACAGGTATTCTGGCAAGTGTGAAAATGGCTAGTCTAGCTGATAGATATATCATTGACGTTGAAATTTGCAATCAACTAAGTTTTTCAAACGTTTGGATGTTTCAAAGCCTTTAAGTAACAAGTGTGGTACAGTACTGGGTATCAATATTGTTTACATGCTTTTGTGTAATTGTTTATCTGTGAGCTGATGTCATCAAAGATTAGAAATAAAAACAGTCTGAAAGTGAAGTCAATGTTACATTAGTAGTTTACAATGACAACAGAAGCATCAAACCCCAATATCATGCAGGACTTCTTTAGGGAAAGTCCTGGTCAACCCGGGGGATAACATGATGCGTTGAAGAAGGACTTGGTGACCAATCTGGATGGATACTACGATTGTCGATTCCAGCAGCAAAGTGATAATTGTCGAACTACACAATGGGCACAAAACAGAATCAATGATGGCAGTAGAAATAAGAAAAGCGACAAAGTCTTCTTAACAAAGCCTTAGCTATGAGTGTTTTTGAAAGCAAACTTTTCGTTATATTTCTTTGTGAATGAATTGATTTTTTTTGTATATGTTTGTATTAAAATGAATTTATTATACAAAAGTAATAAGTATATCAATAAAAGAATATAATGATACATAATAAATATATAGTAGGGATATCTTTCATTTCATTTGATAAGCATACCAGTACTGTACTAATTGATTGTGATCTTATTTACTTCTGATATGTTGCCACCTTTTTTGATCACACAAGGAAAAACTCCAACTATCTACATGTCGAAATTCTACATGTACCTACATGTACTTCTATAAAATATATTTCTAAAATTGTAAAAAAATGATTAAGGCCTATAGACTACTGTAAAAATTTAATCTTGTTTTCAGCATTAAAAAAGATCAAACATATCCTTGATAATGTTCAATAGCACCCTCACTAACCTACTTGAAGCATGTTGAAGACATCGATTTGATATGATACAGCCTCCAAAAGTGAAATGCTATTTAAGTCATGGATTGATAAGATTATTAGATTGCTAAAAGAAGAATTGATTGGCTGAAAACATTGCTTTAGTGGATTGGACTAATTTTTTATCAGATGATAAATGATTATAAGTTTTTCAACATAATTTCACAAAATGATTTTTTAGTGACTCTTTGTCAGAGCCCTTCATAAAATATAACTCAGATGAAAATGTTGGCTTTAATGGCGGGGGATGCTTGTGGCCATAATTATAGTAGTGAAATTTGAAAATCTTATTCTTGCAAACTGCAGGATGGTTTTCAATAAATTTCTTCGGAAAGATAAGTGAATTAAGGCCGGTGGAAGGAATCGCCCGCTCAGACGCCCCTAGTTAAGACCCCTCAAGAAAATTCTTTTGAAAACATTCTGGAAATGAATTTATTGCTTCTAAAAAGCAATTTTTTCAATAAAAAATGTTTTCTACTCCTAGAGCAAGTGTTTTAGAATTTCACTAACTACATGTATTGAATGTTTTGTGCAATTGCTGTAAAACCAGACTAGTCTGAAATTTAGTTGTATGGCAATGGGATAAGAATGGAAAATTACTTGTAACAAACAACTTCTCTTGTCCCATAATATTTTCTAAAGTTTTATTCCTCCAAAGGTAGGATTGTGCTATAAAGAGTTAAATGGACATTATGGAATCTAAAATAAAGATTCAATGAATCAAGTTGGAGAGCTTATTTGTATGAATTAAGATTTTCTTCTCTTTTCTATTTTAGATTGATTCTCGAGGAGAATCAATAGACAAAAAGATTGCAAGGCTAGATGGCGAGTTAAAGAAGTACAAAGATCAGATGGCAAAAATGAGAAATGGACCTGCAAAGGTATACTAAGTTGAATTAGAAATAAAATCAGTTTACTCACCCCTACCCCATGTCCTTCCTGCTTTTTTACCTTAAAAAAGCTCAGAAAAAGTTTGTAAACAATGAATAAACAAGCAATTTCTTGAATGTTTGAAATCTTTTCTACCCTTTAAGAAAAAGAATTTTAAAAATCTGTCCTATTAAAATTATCGTCTCCAAGTACTTTCAATTTGGATTTGTCTAAAAATTTGTAATTTGGTAATAGGTAATAAGTTAAATTTGGTAATAGGTTAAATGTTCATGAGCAACTACACTTGTTCCAGTCGT
Organism: Fragum fragum; assembly: GCA_946902895.1. Taxonomy (NCBI): domain Eukaryota; kingdom Metazoa; phylum Mollusca; class Bivalvia; order Cardiida; family Cardiidae; genus Fragum; species Fragum fragum. Next base: position 38,721,785 of record OX336372.1, read on the forward strand.
ATCTCAAAGCTACTTTAACCCATTCCCACACAGTGACGCTTTTGGATTCTCCTCAAGAAAAACATTTTTTGAGCTCGCAATTTAAAAGGAGCAATCATTGTTAGAAAAGGGGAGAACACTGGAACTTTCCAAAGAAAAAGATCAAGATTACATAATCATGTCAAGTGTATATACCATCTAACTGAACAGAAAGTTTCTTATCAAAACATACTAAGATATAAGGAAAGCTTGCATGCAACAAGTGGTTTGTTTCTTTCCAACAATGACTTCTGGATTATTGAAAATTGAGAATGTTGAAGGTGTAAAATAATTGATTGTTGTAATTTAGATAATGCAATGTCTGTATAATCATTATTGTTATTTCAGGATGTTTTAATGTGAAAAGTTGAACAGGAGATTCTGCTTATGAATGGGGTTTTCTCCTTTTCAGATAAGAAATCCCAAACTAATCCTTAATGGTACTTTAATGTTATTAGTTTAAGAAATATTTGCACCTCCTTACAAAAAATAACAGAAAAAAGACTTTTTATATAAGGGAAGTTATATACATGTATGTATCCCTAATTTCTTTTAAAAGACCTACCTTTTTCATGGATACTTTTTTAACATCAATTGTATTCAAATCAAGGAAATTTATATTTTGCTGTATTCAAATGATTTGTTTTTATTTTTCAGAACACTGTCAAACAAAAGGCCATGAGGGTTTTAAAGCAGAAGAAAATGTATGTATAGATAACTCATTATTAGCTTGGCTGTTTTTCCTACAGAAAGCCCTAGGTATTGCTATTGCCAGGTTGTTATCTGTGTCAGCAAAAACTTTGACATTTGTAATACATCTGGTATAACAGAACCCATTCACTTGAAACTTGTAATATATGTTCACTATCAAAAAGGCAAATTATACTAACAAGGGGATAACTCTAAATGTAATTTTGAATGAAATTAGGTCCCTTTATCTACTAAGTAGGTTTATCCACTTTCAAGCAGTTGAAAAGCAGAGTACTGGCATTCAAAAACATGCTCTTGTAAGCTCCACTAGCTGAAAGCCAGCAAGCTATTATCATGGCGTTGTGTCCGTCGTGCATCCTTATGTGCATACCTCTGTCCGTCCGTTTGTGAACCTTTAAATTAAAAATCTTCTCCTCAGAAAGTACTGAACAGAATTCAAACAATTTCACAGAAATGATCCTTGGGTGACCCTTATCAGATTCCTTCAAAGCATTTTGATTGGATTAAAAACATAGCTTTAATTGGCTCATTTAATTTCCATATAAGGTGAAATCTTTAAAAGATCCTCAGATGATCCTTTATCAGATTCCTACAAAGAATTTTGACTGGATGAAAAGCATGGCTTAATTGGGCTGGGCTAATTTCCATATATGGTGAAAACTTTGAAAATCATTTTCTCCAGAACCACTGGATGGATTTCTACCAAATTTTACAGAAATGATCCTTGGGTGAACCTTTATCAGAGTCCTTCATAGAATTTTGATTGGATGAAAAACATGGCTAAAATAGGGCAGGGCTAATTCCATAAATGGTAAATCCTTCAAAAATCTTCTCAGAAACCATTCAACAGATTTTACAAAAATGATCCTTGGGTGAACCTTTATCAGATTCCTATAAAGAACTTTGATTGGATGAAAAACATGGCTTTTATTGGGGGGGAGGGCTTGGTGAAACATTTAAAAATTTTCTTCTCCCAATCCATTGCCGGATTTCAACAAAATTTTACAGGAATGATCCTTGGGTGACCCTATATCAGATTCCTTCAAAGAATTTTGATCAGATGGTGAAAATGGGTTAATGGGGCTGGGCTAATTTTCATATTTGGAAAAACCTTTGAAAATCTTTTTACTCTGAAACCTGTCAATTGATTTCAACTTATTTCATAGGGTTGATCCTGTGGTGACTTTTTATCAGATTATGTAAAAGAATTTTGGGTGGATGAAAAACATGGCTTAAATGGATGGGACTTTTTTCCATATATGGTATATAGTGAAAACTTAAAAAAAAGAATTCCTCAGAAACCATTTGATTGATTTCAACCAAATTTCACAAGAATTATACGTTGTTGACCCTATGTTGGATTTCTTTGATGAATTTTAAAAAAACGCCATCAAAGCGCAGGTGGTACCGCATCAGACTCCTAATCTTCAATCATGGGATGTCATGGGTTCGATCCCCGGTAGCAGTACATATTCTTTCGGACATTTGTCTCTCACCAATGGGTTAACCGAAGTGGGATAGCAGCTGGAGGCTAGGAAAGGATGTAGTGGTAGTACTGGTGTGAGAAATACCAGGAATCCATTTTTAGGTGCTCCAGCTGTGTGATATGACTGAAATACTTTTAAAAGCGTTTAAACCCTATTTAATCAATTGTATTGTATTGTATTTTTTGCAAAGTTGAAAGTCTTGCAATGTTTTCTACCTCATATAGCCCTTATTTTTATTAGCTTGTCTGTTTTTCGGAGAACACCCGAAGTAATGTGATATCCTTGGTGTCGTGGTTGTTGTGAAAAAACTTTGACATTTTATGATATCTCTGGTTCTACTAAAGGCATTCACTTTAAACTTCACAGACTTGTTCACTATCCAATGAGCAACCTATATTATCAAGGGGGATAACTCTAGATGCATTTTGTCCACTATCCAGCACCCAACAGCCAAGCGCAGGCACCATTAGGCTGTGCTCTTGTTTTTTTTTTTAAGTCACTTTCAATTTGGACAAGCCAAATATTTTGTCATTTGGGAATTTGTTATAGATATGAGTAAATTGAAAAGTATGAACAGAAGGTGTGTTTTTTTACAATGTGTATCTTTTTAGGTCACCTGACCGAATGGTCATGGTGACCTATTGCAATCATCGTTTGTCCGTCGTCCGTTAACTTTTAAAACATTATCATCTTCTTCTCAAGAACTACTGGGTGGATTTCAACCAAACTTGGTAGAAAGCATCATTGGGGGATGCCAATTCAAGTTTGTGAAAATAGGGGTTCTGGGGGTCAAAGGGGCCCCTATCGGGGGCAAAAAGGGGTAATTTTTGGTACTTCTTTAAAAATCTTCTTCTAATAAACCGTTAATGCCAGAGCTTAAATATTTTGTGTGCATGACAACTAGGACAGGTATATTATAAATTGTGAAATTCATGTCCCTGCGGTCATGTATGGGGCCACACCCAGAGGTCAAAGTTCATCATGTTAATAAATTCACATTTTCATCTTCTGATTATGAAGTAAAAAGCCAATTTCAAACAAACTTTGTGAAAAGCATCATTTGGTAATGGTTATTCGGCTTGTGAAAATTAAAAGGCTGGGGGTCAGGGGGCCCTAAAATGGGGACCAAAAGGGGGTAATTTTTGGTAACTTTTAAATATTTCATATTCTTCTCAAGAACTACTGGGGGGATTTCAACCAAACTTGGTCGGAAGCATCATTGGGGGATGCCAATTCAAGTTTGTGAAAAGAGGTTGGGGGGGCTTGGGGTAAAAGGGGCCCCAGTCGGGGGCAGAAAGGGGTAAATTTTTGTACTTCTTAAAAAATCTTTTTCTAATAAACCCTAAATCACTTGTCTTGATGCTCTTTCACTCATGTGACCGTTAAGGCCCACTAGGCCTCTTGTTATTCTTAAAGGGCATAAAAAACAAATTATGAGTTAAAGAATCAGACAAATACCGGTATTTAGTTTTATACATTGTCTATGTACATCAGTCTTAAATGTGAATGTTTGGCAAAGCATTTAGATGCACATGCTGAATTTTATTTTTCAATGTGCAGTTTTTTCTTAATTTTTTAGCTCACCTGAGCACAAAGTGCGAGGTGAGCTATTGTGATCGGTCGTTGTCTGTCGTCCCTCTGTCCGTTAGTCCACAATTTCTTTAAAAATCTTCTCCTCCTAAACCAGTAGGCCAATCAAACTTTGCAGGATCTTCCTTTGGTGAAGTCCTACAAAAGTTGTTAAAAGAATTTAATTCTGTGAAAAACTCTGGTTGCCACGGCATTTGAAAATGGGACATTTTAGTAAATCTTTAGAAGTCTTCTGGTCCTAAACCAGTTGGCCAATCAAGCTGAAACTTTGCAGGGATGTTTCTTGGCTGAAGATCTACAAAAGTTATTAAAAGAAATTATTCCATGAAAAACTCTGGTTGCCACAGCATTTGAAAATGGGACATTTTAGTAAATCTATGAAACTTTTATCCTCCAAAACCAGTAGGCCAATCAAGCTGAAACTTTGCAGGGATGTTCCTTGGGTGAAGTTCTACAAAAGTTGTAAAAAAATTTAATTCTGTGAAAAACTCTGGTTACCGCGTCATTTGAAAATTGGACAATTTAGTAAATCTTTGAATTTTTTTTCAGAAACTACAAGGCTAAAGGCATTTTTATTTCATTTGTAGCTTAACCACATCATTCTTTACCAAATGTTCATAAAAAAAATTCTCTTGGGTCAAAAATGGCCCCACCCAAGAGGTCCAAAGTTTCGAAAAATGCTTAATTAGAGCAAATTCAAAAACTTCTCCTCATAAACTAAAAGGTCAAGGATTTTCATATTTGGCATGTAGCATAACTGCATAGTTTTTACCTTATCACTTAAAATGGTTTTTCTTGGGTCATAAACAGCCCTGCACTAGGCGTCCAAAATAGGGGAAAACGCAAAATTTGAGTAAGTTAGGGAAAAAAAAATCTTCACTTTAAGGCAACGGGCATTTATATTTGAAATGGCTGTTATCTATCAATTTTGATTAAATCATGCCTGTTGGATAAAAAAAACACCTCTTCCCTGCATTTCCAAAGTTTGTAAAAGTGCTCAAGTAGACCATGTTCAACAGTCTTCTCCCAATCTAAGAAGTCTAAGGCATTCATGATTGGTATATAGCATAACCAGATGGTTTTCTACTAGGTTAGCTAAAATCATAGCTCTGGGATAAAAGAGGTCCAAAATTTGGGAAAACGCCTAATTTTATTAGAGCAACTTCAAAGGACTTCTCCTTCTGAAATATAAGGTGAAGGACATTCATATATGGTATGTAGCATTACTACATAATTTTGTACTATCTTACATGAAAATATGCCCCTAGGATAAAAAAGTCTCTGCTCCAGGGGTCTAATTGTGTAAATCGCTTAATTTGAAAGAATTCTTTTTCTTATATATAGGGCCTAGAGAATTTATATTAACCCATTCCCACACAGTGACGCTTTTGGACGCCCCTCAAGAAAAATGCTTTTGAAAACATTGTGGGAAATTGCTTGTGACAAGCAATTTCTTCATTTTCAAAAATGTTGTCTACCCAGAAAGTTGAAAAAATCCAAAATTTCATTAACTTTAAATTGTCATCTGTAACTTCTTTCAATTTGGACTAGTGTAAAATTTTGCCATCTGGTAATGGGTTAAAAACATAGCATAACCTTATTGCTATCTACCATGAATATATCCTTTGCCTTCACAAGGCATCCAAAGTTATGAAAAACACTCAGTTAGAGCATGTTCAAATATCTTCCTCTTCCAATGTATCAGTTTTAATGCATTCATATTTAGTTAATAGTACATCCTGATTGTTCTCTACCATGGTTGCTAAAATTATACCCATTGGGTCAAAATGGTCCAGTCCCAAGGGCCCCAAGTTTGGAAAATGCTCAGTTAGAGCAATATCAAATTCTTCTCCTCTTAACACTGGTCCACATTAAAAGAAGTTGCAGACAATAATTATAGTTTGATTGAAATCTAAATACAAGGAAATTTTAGAGTAGAAAACATTGTGAGAAATGGAGAAATTGCTTGTAACTAGTAAGTTCTCCCTTTCTCGAAATGTATTTTTAAACCTATTTTCCTTGGGTGCATAAAATGTGGGATATTTTGGTAATTGATTAAAACTATAAAGCCAAAGGCATTCATATTTATTGGATAGCATTACTCGATAGTTTTGTTCTATACCCAAAATCTAATATCTGTTTTATTTATTTTGCTCAAGCTGTGCCTTTTTTATTCAAAAAGTACTTTAATTTGGAGATGCCTCAGGTGAGCGATTTAGGACCATCATGGTCCTCTTGTTTTCTTTTCTCTATTTGAACAGGTATGAGGCTCAAAGAGAAAATCTATCTAATCAGTCCTTTAACATTGAACAACAAAACTTTGCGATACAACAGGTCAAAGATACAAAAACAACAGTGAGTATGACAGATCTTGTAGAAGGACTTGGGATAGCTTAAATATTCTTAGAAAAAGAGATTTTGCTAAACAAGCAGTTTCTCCTTTTGCCATCAGTGTTTTCTGCCATATTGTGGCTCTTATCTTTTAATTTTGATGCACTTTGAATTGTTATCTGCCTTAAGGAACTTTTTATGCCCCTGCAATCAAAGGATCAGGGTATATTGTTTTACCGTCTGTTTCTCATTCTGTTGTCGGTCTGTCTGTTTGTTGGTCTGTCAGCAAAACTTAACCAAAACCCTTAACATTTACAGTTTCTTCAAGCCGATTTAAGATACAATGGTGATATTTTACATGATGGCAGATCTCATCAATACGCATCTGCATATATCAAGATTGAGGTCATTTGTGAAGGTCAAACTTCTACAAACTTAACCCAAAAATTTAACATTTACAATTTCTTCAAGCCTATTTAAGAGACTGTGCTCACATCTGGCATGATGATAGATTTTATCGATATGCATCTGCAGATACCAAAATCAAGGCCATGTTACAAGGTCAAGGGCAAAACTACATTTTGACTGCTGAGCGCAATACTATTCTAAGTCACTTATTGATTTCCGAAAAGGCTGTTGTGGCATCATATTGTTTTACCGGTGTCCGTCTGTCTGTCTGTCCGTCTGTCTGTCTGTCTGTCTGCAAAACTTAACCTGCCAACTAAACATTTTCCTATAACTTCATCCCTAATTAAGTTACAATGCTAATATTTGGTATGTAGATAGGTCTTAACAAGGCGCAACTGGGGAAGGTCATTTAATCAAGGTCAAGGTCAAATTTTCAACCCTTTTCCGTAAAATGTTACTCAAAAACTTAACCTGCCAACTAAACATTTTCCTTTAACTTCATCCCTAATAAAGTTATAATGCTAATATTTGGTATGTAGATAGGTCTCAACAAGGCGCAACTGGGGAAGGTCATTTAATCAAGGTCAAAATTTTAACCCTTTTCCCTTAAACATTACTCAAAAACTTGACCTGCCAACTAAACATTTTCCTATAACTTCATCCCTAATTAAGTTACAATGCTAATATTTGGTATGTAGTGGGAAGGTCATTTCATCAAGGTCAAGGTCAAAATTTTAACCCTTTTCTTTAAAACATTACTCAAAAACTTAACCTGCCGACTAAACTTTTTCCTTTAACTTCATTCCTAATTAAGTAACATTGCTTATAATTGGTATGTTGATAGGTCTCAACAAGGCGCAATTGGGGAAGGTCATTTCATCAAGGTCAAGGTCAAAATTTTAACCCTTTTTTCTAAACAAAGACAAAAAAACAATAAAAATCACCTGTTTCTAAAGAATTCCTGTTTAGGGGGCAATCAGTTTCACAAACACATCTTGTTATTAGCATTAAACGTTATCTTCAAATTTGATCTGTCTGAAATATTCTTACATGGTAATTGACAAATCACTGGTCCCACCCATTATCTCAGCTAGCATCTCCCTATGACTCTGACAGGAAGTTCCACTCCGATATTTAAAGGCATTTCTTTTTAAATGTTTATGGCCAGTAGCATGTAACAAAAAAGTAAAATGGCTAGTTGGTGACCTAAACATTGTAACTAAAGCTTGAATAAACAGACACAAACAGAAACGCTTCACTTAAGTGTCAGCCAATGTTGGAGATTAAAGTTCACTCATGGTCTAAATGAATGATTTGATTGATGGATTGATTCTTTGAATGACAGCCTTTGGCTAAGACGAGGATTTCACTTTATAGTGGGCAGATATGTAATTGATTGGTTAATATTTAAATAATTTGTTTGTAGGTTGATGCCATGAGGGTTGGAGTGAAGGAATTTAAGAAAGCATACAAAAAAGTCAATATTGATCAAATAGAGGTAAGATATCTGTTTTGTTAATTGCCAGCAGCAAAAATCAAGACCGAGAACTGAGTAACCACCATACCAATCGTAAAACTTAACCCATTAGAGACTACTTCCACTTGTGCATAGAAAAAGAGACTATTGTCGTGTAGAAATTAGAGACTGTGATCGCGCATAAGTTTACAAATAGACATTCACTTATTCGAAGATGTGATTACTATAGAGACGCTAATAGAGACTATTTAATAACTGTGTTAATTGTGTATAATCATTTAGAACTTTAAAAGAGCTTACTGTGACATTCATTAGAAGCTTCTTATGTGATCCTTAAATTACTTATTAACTTTATAGAACATCTTTGTTCACTCTCTAGAGGCCACAATTTTTACTCAATCTTCATGAAACTTGCCCAGAATACTTATTTGGTCATAAGTATGAACCCTATTGATTATGGGAAGGTTCTCTTGGAAAACACAGGAAAAGGGGCCTTAATGACAATTTCATTGTTTACACTTTAGAGGCCACAATCACAGGAAAAGGGGCCAAGATAACAATTTCTTTGTTTACAAAATAGAAGCCATAGTTTTGGCCCAATCTTCATGAAGCTGGTTATAGTTATTTGGCTCTAGTTGAATTTTTTAAACAGCAGACAATTCAGGTGAGTGATTTAGGACCATTTTGGTCCTCTTGTTACATTTAGTATCTCTATCAGTTTTCAAGATCAGCAAGGTCATGAATAATAAACATTCACTTTTACCAAAATTAATTTTAAAAGTGGGTAGCTTAGAACTTCAACAAGATTTCATAGATTCTGTGGCTAACTTTTTGCAACTTAACACATTCCCAGAAAACATAAATTTTGAGACCCCATAAAGAAAAAAGTTTTGCAAAATATTATGGGAAATGAAGAATTTGCTTATTACAAGCTTATTATCACTAACTTATTCCAGCTAAAAAGGAAAAGATTCTAGAATTCGTCATCTAAAAATTGTCGTGTGCAGTTGCTTTGAATTTGAACCAGTCCAAATTTTTGTTGTCTGGAAATGGGTTTAGAAACAATGTTCTTGATAGGCTTTATGATATCTGTTTCTAATGTCAGCTGTACAACCATAATGACCAAGGTAAAGTGATAAATTGAAGGTCATCTTTCAAGGTCATACTGCTAAAATATTTGGTGGGGGATCATTGTGTTCTTTACTGTTGTCTCACCGAGGACACTGAATATGGGTTGTATAGAAAAGGATCTTTACTTAACACTTTCCTGTTCAATACCTGGTTTTAACGTCCCTGTGTTTTTAGCTCTACTGGCTGATGGCTTGGTGTCCATCGTGTGTGCGTCCATCTAGTCCATCTTCCGTCTGTCTGTCCATTAGTCTGTCTGTAAATTTTTCCTTTGAAAATGTTCTCCTCTGAAAGTACTGAACAGATTTTAACCAAATTTCACAGACATGATCCTTAGTTGACCCTCTATCAGATTCCTTCAAAGAAATTTGATTGAATTAAAAACATGACTTAAATGGGCGGGCTTATTTCCATATCCATGTATGGTGAAAGCTTTGAAAATCTTCTTTTTAGAATCCAGTGGATGGATTTCAACCAAATTTCACAGAAATGATTTATCAGAACCTTTATCAGATTCCCTCAAAGAATTTTGAGCGGATGAAAAACATGACCTTTGGGTGGGACTTATTTCCATATATGGTGAAAGTTTTAAAAATCTTCTTAGAACCTAGTGGATGGATTTCAATCAAACTTAACAGAAATGAGCCTATGGTGAACCCCTATCAGATTCCTTCAAGAATTTTGATTGGATGAAAAACATGGCTCTAATGGACGGGTAATTTCCATATATTGTGAAAACTTTTAAAATCTTCTTCCCAGAAACCAGTGGATGGATTTCAACCAAATTTCACAGAAATGATCTTTGGTTGAACATTTATAGAATTGCTTCTAATTATTTGATCGGATGAAAAATATGGCTTTAATGGGCAGGGCTAATTTCCATAAATGGTAAAAGCTTTGAAATTCTTCTTCTCAGAAACTAGTGGATGGATTTCAACTGAATTTGACCTTTAACAGATTTTTGATTGGAGAGGAAATATGGCTTTAATGGGCAGGGCTAATTTCCATTATATGGTATATACTGAAAAGTTTGTAAATTTCTCAGAAACCTGTTGATGGATTTCCACCAAATTTCATGGGAGTGATAATCAGATGACTGTCAGATTCCTTCATATAATTTTGATTGGTTGAAAAACATGGCTATTATGGTGGTTGGTTATGTCCATATATGGTTTACAGTAGTGTTGGGCCGATGATCGATTATAATCGAAAATCAGTTAGTTTGGGCTTCTGATTACGATAATAGACTAAGAAATTCCACAATCGATTATTCGTTTGTAACAGATTTTTGCCGAACATTTGACACATATGGCTATAATTTCTTAAATTTTAAGCTTTTATAACTGGATCAGGGAGGATATGCAGGATTTTAGCTTAAGAATTATTCCTATTTATGTTTCACGATACAAATTTTAGAGATGAATCTTTCCTTTGAAAGAAGGCCTAATTGTCATGAGGTGATCCAGCTGCGATATCGTAGCCCTCTTTCTGATAACGAGCTGACGAGGGCTATGACTCCCCCTTCTTTGCGCTTTGTTGCAAGTCCTGATATTGTAGGTTTTTTAATAAGCGACTATTTACGGATCAATTTTATACATACGTTAATATTAAGGATGATATAGTAAGAATATCAATTGTAGCAATCATTTAATACCAGTATCTTTTCAGTTTATGAAAAAGATTCCAAAGTTTGGCAGCCATGACATTTGGTTGGTCATGTGATCTATTATTGTGTCATGTTGTTTATCACTCCCATGCTGTCAAAACAGGTGCTCATAATGAATCATAGTATCATTTTTTACCTACCTTTGATAAAATTTTACCATCAAAGAAACTGACTCTTCAATATTTTTTTTTTTCTATCCAATTCACTTAACATTTGAATTACTCAGAAAGAAGGCTACGATATTGCAGCTAGAGACGATAATTCCGAGATTCACTATCATGACATTTTTTTAAACATTTTTTCCCACAAAAAGTTTTCATCCATGTGTAATAGAATTATTTACTGATAGTGATACTCAGTCTTTAGTCAATACAAAGTCTGAACTTTATGTCAAGTTATTCAAAATGTGTCAAAACTGTGTCTACTGGAATGACCATGCTTCTCTGTTTGGAAATATAATCCGATCGTCGTACAGTGCTTTGTCCACAATTTCTCTCGACACCATGTCATACATACAAACTTTCACAGTTTTAAATATCAAAATGTTTTGGAATTGTTTGCTTTGCATTTTTGATACATTTTTTATACATTATTATGTCCTCTCTGGAATATAAATCAAAACTGAATGATATCTACTTAGGGTCTCTATGTTTTGTGATCAATCCAGGAATTTACTTTTAAACCTTTAACTGTCAAAACAAATTGTCACATGTTCAAAATGTTTCCACACAAGCTAAGTTACTGTGTACCTGGAATATTAATTACTCAGTCCACTATCCTTTACTCTTCACAAAATGTCAATCAGTCTTAGATAACTGTTTAGGGTATGTTAAAGTAAATTGTCTATTGTTTTTCTTTTCCATTTCATTTTTTCACTTTTCCTGAGTCATGTAGTTTTGTTGAGAAATAGAAAAAATATGATAAATAGATATTTAAAAAACCCTATGTTTTCTTCCGAGTCATACAGTTTTGTTGAGAAAAAGAAAAAATGATGAAAAGATATTTAAAAGACCTTTTGTTTTATATGCAGAATCTATCATTTAGCAGCCACTTTGCTTTAAATTATTTTAAAAGACAAAGCTTCATGCTTTTCAGTTCAATGGGGTTTTGCTATGACTAAGTAAAGAACAAACAAAATAATATTTTATTCAGTAATTTATCTCTCACATCTAACTGAAATTCACAATAGATGTTCCACACACACACATTTTGGAGTAAGGGCAAAAATAGCCTCCTATATTCTTAAAATATGGTCTACCGGTATGTTGTCAGCAACAAAACCTAAACACTTTTATCTGCAAAAGACTTTTGTTTGATCTGCTTCACTCATAATTTGAAGTGTAAGTTAAATGACAAAGTAGACAAAATGTACATTTCCATTATCATAATTGAGTTTTCTGAACCTAAACATTTAATGTTTGTATTATCTACAGAGATGGGTGGTTGATTGTCATTTGTTAATATTTGGACTCATTTGTGTTCTATGCTGGATTGGTTGATTTTGTTTTTGGACTCATTGCAAGTTTCAGATATGTAAGCCATTCGAACAAAGAATCTCAGATGGCAAAATTTAGATTATTTACTGCTGATATTAAGGTAAAAATCATTTATGCATATGCCAAGTAAACATGCAAGATCTATGTCCTTAAATTAGTCTTCTCTGGTAATAACCTTCTTAGCTTGAAGCAGATTTCATCAAATACAAAATAAACATTTCAAAAACAAAGTTGACAAGTTTAAAAAAAAAAAATATGAGTATCAATCCATAAGCTATAAAAAATAAAAGTAGCCTTGTTATGCAACAAAATACATTCATAGAGTACTGTATTGATTTCAAGGAAACCAATTATATAATCGATCATTAGTTGTTTTATCAAACCAACTAAAAACCGATAATCGATTATAATTTGAAACCGATTGCCCAACACTAGTTTACTGTGAAAAAATTTACACACCGGTAATAAATTTAACTTAACTTCACTTGACTTTTGTAAAAACAATGAAAAGTTTGAAATGGTTCTCTAGAACTTTTTCAAAGATTTCAATGATTTAGATTATTTTCCTTATATTTAGTTTATATTGAATTCATGGAAAAATTTGCTTAGTCAGTACATTCATGCCTTTTGAGCAATACAGGAGCTCAAGCGCCTCTAGTTATACTTGAGAAAACATTGTGGTAAAAGAAGAAATTGCTTGTAACAAGCAATTTCTTCTTTTTCAACAATTTTTCCTACTTTTCAGATTGATTATATTTCAAATGGAATTAAATTTGAATTTTCGTCTGCAAAATCTTTGAATTTGGACAGGTCTAAAATTTTGAAAAATTTTGGAAAGAGTTAAGATTAATTTGAATGTTACTTGCCTGTTCTCAGAATTTACAAGACGAATTAGAAGATTTAACAGAACAATCAAATGAGATACAAGAAGTGATGGGCAGAAGTTATGGAATGCCTGAAGTTGACGATGATGAGCTAGAGGCAGAGCTAGATGCCCTGGGTGATGAGTTAGGTTTAGATGAAGATTCCTCATATTTAGACGAGGCTGTATCAACACCTTCAGTACCGAGTAATGAACCTGGAGCTGATAGTATGAGAGTGGGTTCACTTTTGTAAATTTTTCCATCATTTAACCCATTACCAGACGGTAACATTTCAGACTGGTCCAAATTGAAAGGAGTTGCAGACTACGATCTAAAGTCGACTTAAATTTTTTTTCAACTTTGAGATTAGAAAACATTGTGAAAAATGAAGAAATTGTTTGGTTCAAGCAATTTCTTCATCTTACACAATGTTTACCCTAGTAGTTTTCTTGAGAGGCTTCAAAAGGTGTCATATTGTGGGAATTGGTTCACAGTAATTTGATTTGAGTTGTGTCTATTTAATCTCTGCATTCAAATTGTCTGAAAAAAAAGTCAATCCTCATTAACTCTTGCCTGTACAAACCTGGGATTTTACGTTGCTTTAATTTTGTACTATAGAAAACATATACTGAAAAAGAAGAAATTGCTTGTACCAAGCAAATTTTTTCTTTTCCCGCATTATTTACTACTAAACCAGATGGTTTCATTTCAAATTCCATCAAATTTTCATTGTTGTCTGCAACCTTTTCAATTTGGACCAGTCTAAAATTTCAAAATTGGAAAAGGGTTAAAGAAATTGAGTAAGAATTTCATGCACGTGAGCTATTTGGATTTGTATATTGTCAGTTCCTAAGCAATTGCAAAAATATCTTCTCCCAAACTATAAGAGTTCAACAAAACTACACAGAAATTATCCTGAAGCCAGGCTCTTTCAAAATATGGAAAATAATTGTATTCAATGAAGAACTCTGGTTGCCATGTATAATGTATACTTAAAGAAAAAGAAATGATAACTCTGGCATCAATTTAAGCCCTACATTTTGCTTACGCTTAAAGATTGAAATCTTAAAAAAATTAAGAATTAACTTGTGCTATTCTACCAAAATACTTAAAATAATTACTCTGAGACTATCCATAACCCTATGTTGTTAGTTCACCTGAGCACAACGTGTCTGGCGTCCATCTGTCTGTCTGTCTGTCCGTCTGTCCCTCCGTAAACAATTATTAAAAAATCTTCTCCTCCTAAACCATAAGGCCTAGAGCTTTGATATTTGGTACATATCATCACCTATTGACCTTCTACCAAAATACTTCAAAGAAGTACTGTACTCTTAAAATTAAACCTTTTCTGTGTGATCCCAGATTTTACAAAGGAAATCTTAAAAAATCATCTCCTCCTAAACCATAAGGCCTAGAGCTTTAATATTTGGTATGTATCATCACCTATTGATGCTCTACCAAAATACTTCAAAGAATTACCGTATTCTGAAAATTTCCTCTTTTCTGTGCGATCCCTGATTTTACAAAGGAAATCTTAAAAAATCTTCTCCTCCTAAACCATAAGGCCTAGAGCTTTCATATTTGGTATGTATCATCACCTATTGACCCTCTACCAAAATGCTTCAAAGAATTACCATATTCTGAAAATTAGCCCTTTTCTTTGCAATCCCTGATTTTACAATGGAATAAAGAAGGAAATCTTTTAAACTCTTCTTCTCCTGAACCATACGGCCTAGAGCTTTGATATTTGGTACATATCATCATCTATTGATCCTCTACCAAAATACTCAAAAGAATTACTGTCTTCTGAAAATTAGTCCTTTTCTGTGAGATCCCTGATTTTACTACGGAATAAAGAAGGAAATCTTTGAAAATCTTCTCACCCAAACCATAAGGCCTAGATCTTTGATATATGGTACATATCATCATCTATTGAGCCTCTTCCAAAATACAGTAAAACCCCTCCTTACGACCACCCGGGTAATACGGGCACCTCGCTATTACGACCGATTTTTTACAGAACAGAATTTTTTGTTCTTTATTTCAATGGTTGCGAACCCCTCTAAAACGGGCACCCCGCTTTTCCGAATCACGACCACTAAATTCAGTACCAACTATAGCTGATACACTATTTTGAACCCCTCTAAAACGACCAGTAACTTTACACGTTGAGACCAACCACACGAATTTCACACTTGATAAGAGAGACACTAATTGGGTACGAATACATTGTAAATATATAATCGGATTTTTGATTATGTGATATCGAACCCTTATTATAATAGGTGTTATGATTAAAGTAGCTGATCACTTTTAGAAATTATAGCTCGTATCATTTTTAATTGTTATTTGGATGTTTCACAGGTTTTGACTCGAGTAATAAATTCGAAAGTGAAAACGTATCTGAGAAGTTACGATTAGTTTGTTTAAGGCGTTCCGAACAGTTAATTAGCCATTAAGTTTTTATTTCAACGTAATTGATGCTTGGTGTTTGCATTATAGAAGATATGATGTCGACAGTTTGACACTTTGAACCTGTACTTACAAATAAATAATCTGAGGTCGGACTTCTGAATCAGATGAATCAAATGGAGAATAGTGAAAGTAGAACTTATCAAAGATCGTAAATTTGAAAAATGACATAAGATTCCGCTGTAATACATTTTCTTATAGTTTCATTTTTGTATGTATAGTATTAATATATTCAAATATCGAAAATAAAATAAACATGAATTACTTGACAACAAACGACCAAACCTCAGTATTACAACCACCCCGCTATTACGACCACTTTCAGAACGTACCGCAAGTGGTCGTATTAGAGGGGTTTTACTGTACTTAGAAAAATATCTGTATTCTGAGAATTAGCCCTATTCTGTGTGATCCCTGATTTTACAAAAATAAAGAAGGGAATCTTTGAAAACTTTCTTCTCCTAAACCATTAGGCCTAGAGCTTTTATATCTGGTATGTATTGATGTCTTTACTTCAAAGCATTGCCTTATTCAGGAAATTAGGGTTATATGTTGGGATCATCAATATACCTAGGATTAAAAGAGAAAATCCTTAAACATCTTCTCGAAAAATAATTAGATAGAGGGTTTTGCTATTTTGTATATATCATAAATCCATGAACCATCATACTCAGGGGAGCAATTTAGGACCATCATGGTCCTCTTGTTTTATTATTGGATTGTACATAAGGATAAAAGAAGGAAATCTTTTAAAATCTTCTGTTCCCAAACTAGAAGATCTAGAGGCTTGCAAATTTTGAATGCACCCTTGCCTAATGATACTCTACCAAAAATTGTCAAATTATTACTTTGTGACTAACTTTAAGCCCTATGTTTTTTACTTTCAACTTTGAGAATCATATTTTAAGTCTCTGATAAAATATTCAAAATTATAACTATGGCATCAATGTAAGCCCTATTTTGCTAGTTCCAACATTTTTTCATTCATACTGTATACATAAAGATTCTTGAGCTTCTTTTACCCTTTTATAGTCAAAATTAGTGATTAAATGATAAATGGAATATTTTCCTACGCAGGTCTAATTCAATGGAAGGTTTTGTGTCACAATCATAACTTGACCCTTGTCGTGCAAACCACAGAATATTCCAGTTTTGGCAGGAAGTATAGAAAAAGATCAGCCTGCACATAAATGCAGTTTGATCTTTGGTTACACCTCCTGTCTGTCCTTTTCAAACCAGAGTTGTTCATGAAAATAATTTACAAAAGAAGTATTGACAATCAAAAACATGTACTACTAGTGCTTTCAGCCCTTTGATTTAATACAATTAGACAAAGATTTTATTCAGCATGATACAGGTTAATATTCCAATTTGATATATATTTCAGGAGGATGTTCCTGTGGATGAATTTGGATTACCAAAGATACCTGCAAAGTAGTTCAAATGTAAATGTTGTGATATTAAAACTTGTAATATAAAGACATCATCATTTTTATAAATCGCAGAATTTCACCGCGCAACCTAACAGTGCTATATGAATGCTATATGAATGCTGAAGTTTCATTATCATTTTGGAATAGGGCTTCTGTGGGCTTGTTGATATACATTTCTGTAATCCCTTACTAGACAAATTCTTTAGACTGGTCCAAATTCGAAGATGCTGCAGACAACTTTTAGTTTATGGAATTTTAATTGTTTGTGTCTTTGGAGGCAGAAATTTGCTTGTAACTTTGCTTCTAAAGCTATTTTTATGACCCCGCATCGATAAGATCGGGGGCATATTGTTTTACCGGTGTCTGTCTGTCTGTCTGCAAAACTTAACATGCCAACTAAACATTTTCCTATAACTTAAACCCTGATTAAGTTACAATGCTAATATTTGGTATGTAGATAGGGATCAACAAGGCGCAACTAGGGAAGGTCATTTCATCAAGGTCCAGGTCAAAATTTTAACCCTTTACCCGTTTCTAAAGAATTCCCATTTCGGGGGGCATAGTGTTTCACAAACACATCTTGTTTCTTTGGGGTGTCAGAATAGGTTTTTGTGTGGTAATAGTGTCATGATTGACTTTTTGTCTATCTATTTTAACCTTTTCCTGTACAAACCCTTGGATTTTACGTGGTTTTGATGACCAGCAATTTCTTCTTTTCCCGCAATACTTTCTATCAAATAGTATGGTTTCATCTCTTATTGCATCCAATTTCATTTTCCTTTGCAATCTCTTTTCAATTTGGACTAGACTGAAATTTCGAAAAGCAGGAAAGGGTTTAAGTGTTTCTAA
The DNA here is from genome assembly GCA_946902895.1 of Fragum fragum. Classification (NCBI taxonomy): domain Eukaryota; kingdom Metazoa; phylum Mollusca; class Bivalvia; order Cardiida; family Cardiidae; genus Fragum; species Fragum fragum. The sequence goes on from OX336372.1 coordinate 38,739,714, forward strand.
AGCTAAGAAGATAGTTTTCTTTTCTTACACCATTCCCTGCCAGTCCTGTTTTTCTATGACCCATTAGAAAAAGGCATTAGAAAAAAATGTTTTAAATGAAAGAGTTGCTTGCAACAAGCCTTTTTTAAATTTCCCACTATATTTTCTTCCAAGGCAGAGAATTTTGAAATTTTACCAGCTTTGAATCATCATTGTTGGCGTCCTAAATATTGTAACTGCAGCTTGAATAAGCCTGAATAATCTGTTTATTTTGTTATTGTATTGTTAGATTATGTGAATATTTACATGTATATTTATAATTCTTTCCACATCTATTCATCAGTTGATACATTATCATGTGAACCATTTTAAATAATAAAAGATAAATCAGTATGAAAAATCTTTCTTTTTTTTTGTATGACCCATATTGACTTTATCAGGTGCATATTGGTTTAACCAATTCCCACTCAAGCCCTCCTTTTTACGCGCCTGAATTAAAGAGCTTTCGAAAAACATTGTGGAAAATGAAGAAATTGCTTGATACAAGCAATTTCTTCATTATCCACAATGTTTTCTACCTAAAAAGGCGAAAAAAATAAAAAAAAATCCATCAACTTGAAATTGTCGTCTGCAACCTCTTTCAATACGGATCAGTCTAAAAATTTGTTGTGTGGGAATGGGTTAAGCTGACTTGAGCACAGAGTGCTCAAAAGCTTAATTTTTTTTATTGTGATCACCCAATGTTCGTCATCTGTAGATGTGTGATTTTTTAGGTCAAGGTGAGATACTGTGATAGCACATTTTCCATTTTCTGTCTATCATCTGTAGTGGGACATCCACTATCTTCTTCTCCTGAACCAGTTAGCCAATCTTGTTAACAGGGTGGTTCCTTATGTGAAGCTCTAGCAAAGTTGTTCAAATACCATAATTTTGGTTGCCTCAGCAACGTAAAAGAGAAAAAACAATGGACTCTTTAATAAGTTTCCTCTGTGAAATCAAAAGGGCTAAGGCTTCGATAATTGACAATTAGTATGTAACATCTACTAGTGGACCTGTTTGATCCAAGGCGGCGGCACATACCCTTTCGTACATTTGTCTCATCAATGGTTGGATATCATAATCGTAAACTCAAGTGGGATAGAAGCTGGAGGCAAGGAAAGAATGTAGTGGTAGTACTGGTGTGAGAAATATCAGGAATCCATTGTTAGGTGCTCCAGCCCCCGCGACATGACTGAAATACTATTAAAAGTGGCGTTAAACCCCATTCAATCAATCAATCTCCTAGTGGACCTCTTTGAAGTTTGTGCATATGATGAGCGTGGGGATGTTTTGGGCTTGAGTTGGGCTCCTCCTATTTTACATATAAAAAAATAATGAAATATCTGAAACCATAAGGTGAAGAGCATTAACTCTTTCCAACACGGCAAAATTTTAGACTGGTCCAAATTGAAAGAAGCTGCAGACGACTATTTCAAGCTGATGGAATTTCAATTTTTCATCTTTTTGGATGAAAAACATCTTGGATAATGATGAAATTGCTTGATACAAGCAATTTCTTCGTTTACGATAATGTTTTCCAAAGCTTTTTTTCTTTAGGGGCGTAAAAAGGAGGAACGTGGGAATGGGTTAATATTTTGTATTAAGCATTTGTACCATTTTTTTCCATGTTGCGTCTGTTGGTTCAAGTATACTCAAGCAAGCAATATGGAACCTTCATGGTCCATTAGGTTTGAAACATCTTTTCCTTGTGAATAGGTCTGTGAAACTTGGCAGGGGAGTTCCTTTTGTGAAGCTCGTCCAGAATAAATCAAATATTTTAATCCTCCCCTTGAGCTTTGATATTTTGTGTGCAGCACCTCCAAAGGGCTTCTATCGAGTTTGTCCGTATGATTACCCCGGGACCACATTTGGGCTTCACAAGTACAAAACAGTGCCAGATAGGGTAAAAAAGAGTAATTCCTCTTTTTCCAACAATGTTTCCTGGGTTTGATTCTCTTGGAGCTTAAAACTGCAGAAACGTGTGGGAATAGGTTGACCAATTACCAGGAGGTAAAAAAAATTAGACTGGTCCAAATCCAAAGAAGTTGCCGAAATCCGGATTTCAAACTGATAGAAGTCTGAATACCTCTGTATTTCTGGGTAGAAAACAATGGGATCTGCAAATGCTTATCAGTGTTAGATACCAAATATGAGCATGTTTGTTTAACCCATTTCCCCACAATCCCGCTATATTATGCCCCCCCCCCCCATATAAAGAGAAGAGAAAACAATGTGGAAAATTAAGAAATGCTTGTTACAAGCAATTTCATCATTTTCCACATCGTTTTCTACTCTATTTTCTACTCTATTTTCTACTCTAAATGACAAAAGTGAATTAGTCTTGGAAAAGGAATGGTTTGACAATTAAAAAAGAAAGAAAAATATAGTTTAGCTTACTTTGTTTACCCAATCCCACACATTCCTGTCTTTTACTCAAGCATTTCATCTGGCGGAACAAACGTGACAGCTTGCATGTTGCAAGAGTCTTCATTTATCATTTTTCATTTCATTCCTCATCTGTCTTTTTATGTCGTTTGGTTAACTTTGTATTGTTCTGTATGTTTTATGTGGTACTATCTTTATTTATTTAATTTTTTCGTGCTAAATTACCACAACTGTCGATGAGCCGTAAAACATCAATCAATCAACCAACTTGTAATTTCATGCCCCTCAAAAAGCTTTTGGAAAATAATGTTCCATAATGTTTTCTATGCCAAAAGACATTTTTGTAAAGTTTAGCAAAGAAAAAATTGTCGTCTACAACATTGTTCAATTTTGGATCAGTCTAAAATGGTGTATGGTAATAGGTTTAACAACAATTACAAGGTGACCCGACATTTAAACAAAAACAAGTTGCGTATGGTTGAAGGAAGCTAAAACAATCATAAAAGTAAAAGTACTCTAAGTCTTAGGAACACGGAATCAAAACGAATGATTCATACTTCGTTTGTGTAAGATAACAATCCCGGAATAATAAGAAAAAATACAAATTATTATTTCTAAAGTGTCCGAACTCATAATAATGATAGAAACATAATTAATTTTTGTTTAGCCTAATAAAAGTGAAAATAAAGTCCCTGAAATGTGTGTGCATGTTCGTTTACTTATCGTCGCTACCGTAGCAATTGTTCATGATAAACCACACCTCTAGAAGATGGCTTAATATTATCGGAGATAGTGCAAGGATGAATGACGAAACTGCTGAGAGCTCCGACTGGTTCTTTAACGCGCTCGATGCAAAGCGCCGTTACACGGACCCTCGGTTTAATGTCCTATTCGAAAGACAATTAGTTTGTTAGTTTTGTGCATGCCGGACTCGAACACAGCCATGATCTTGAACTTCTATGTCATCCATCCCAACATAGATTGGTATGAATGTTTCGCAATTCAACTCAATTTTATTCAGCATAAAATTACAAATTCATAGCTAATAGACATAATAACAAAAACAAACCACATGCATGGAGAAAACAAACATATTACGTTTTCAAGAGAGGATTATTCTTTGTAAAATAATGGTATAAACAATACTGAAATTTTAATTTTTATCGAATTCTATTAATTGTCGGCTCTTATTTTAAAAGCTGAATATATGAATTTTGCTAAATTTTGAAGTGTCGATCTTATTCAAGCTGTAGTTACGACGTCCACGTCGCCGCCAAATAACCGTTCTACTCTTTTGTTACTTGCTACTGGCTTTAAACTTTGTAAATTACGGTCGTTTAAATTCGAAGCGGGACATCTTGTTGGTGTCAATGGGTATGACCAACGGAGTAAGGGGTAGGTCGATTGGTCTGTTCTATCGGGGGGGGGGGGGGGGGGTCGTAGAAATGTCGGGTGTATGCTTCATCTTTCACAGACTAACTATGGACCAATCATACTGTCAAATAAGCTAGTTGTGGCTCTATGGACGTGTGGGTTTTCGTAATTTTGAACTTTGTTTCCTAATCATACTGTTGGACTCCAATTGGTGTCCGCCAACGTAGTAAGTGGGCTGGGCTAGCGATTGGTCAATTACACCACCATTGGTTCTGGGGGATCAATCATACTTCCAAATAAGCTAGTTGTGGCTCTATGGACGTGTGGGTTTGCGTAGCCTGATTTTGAAGTTTGTTTCTTATTTTCAGTCGAACTACCTTATATAGTATGGATTACGGTTCTCGTATTATACCATGGTCCTATAATGGCAAGATTTAGGACCAATATTTGGCAATAGCATGCATGTTAAGTCCTACATGGTATCAAGTGCTTCCTACGTACCAGGGATATCAAACAATGAAGCTGAACTATCTTGCAGGTGCCAAAACGCTATGTATGTGGTGTTTGCTAATTCAGTAAACCCACACGTCCATAGAGCTCTAATAGTTATATTAGATATAACAGAGCAGCATATATGGTCATTTATGAAGCCGCCTCGAGATTATTTTTTTCTTTTATAAATTGTCATATTTCTCTTAAAATCATCTTATCGATACCCCCTAAAGGCTGTGTTAATTTTCTAATAAAAGATTGTAACGCGTGCATTGTATAGTTCCTATTCGGCGGGGGAATTTAAGTATTATTTACGATTGGCATTTCTTGCATTCACGATGGCTTGTAAACGAATGACATTTCTGTCAAATATAAAGTCTCTTTTGAGTTTATTCAACAGATCATTGGAGTCCATTCGAAGGTTTCCAAAGCAGCGTGGTAACGAAAATAATATTTTTTCTGAACTAAAGATATATCGGCAAATTCAGATTCGTACCCTGCTTTGTTCGTAACCATAACATGTTTTCGTATTGACTTTAGCACAGGAAGCAGTTACGCACGCAAGATATAAGATAAATGATATAATCTAAAATGACCAAAAGGTCAAATAGGCCTGTTAGCAATAGTCTATATACAACGGATACAACCAGCATCCTATTCCCCTGCTTCTTTCAAACACTTCTTTCTTTACAAATATTACAGGTATGCACATTCACATATACAAATTATTCTGATACCTGTACCATCTATCCCATGATAAATCCACAGATTACAGATGCATTTATTACAGAAGTTATCCACATTACTTCTCAGCAGCACCCTCAATTTTCATCAGTAATTAGCAAACCTCAGAACTGAAGGTCAAAGTTTTGTCTTTACCATAACTTGTTAGATAGGATTCAATTAAATTTGCGCAAATGTTATCCATAAAAAGTGGATGTGCTATTTGAAACATATGTTCAAGGAGATGCTTGAAGGTCAAATGTTGCAGACTCTTCACAAGTTTTCCTTTGACGGGCAGTGCACTTAACATTTACATTTTTCTGCTCTTCACCTTTACACTATGCAGAGATGGATTTAGATGAGGTTGGGGGCATTTGAACCCCCTCTGTAATCTCATTATTTTGTTTTCATATGAAAATTAATTGAAAATTATGAGGTTTTTTGAACCCCGGCCCCCTTTATGGAAATCCTAGATCTACCATTGCTTTGAAGTGTTCATGGCTCATGCTAGCTGTTCAAATTGAAGACTATTGGCCATGAAATTCTATAAATAAACTGATTTTGGAAGAGTCTTAACAACATTAAAACAAACCATCATTAGAATTTTAATATTAAGTAAGTTTGACCTCTGGAATATCTTGGTCTAGGGGTCAAAGAATCTTTTCAGTTCTAAGGATAACGTAAGCCCTGCTATGTATGAAATCTTTTTTTTATTTTTTTTTGTAGGTATTCTTGGTATGGCATCAATTGATTATGATTTCGGCGTGGTTTCCAACATAAATCCCCACCAACGAGATTGCCATCAAGAGCCATTGTCTGAGATATTTGGGCGTATCTTTCACATGAAAGTTCCCCGGAATAGACGATCTGTTGAAAAACGACTTACAAGAAAACACTCGGAGCCCTTCATTAATGCTGCAAAAACAAAGAAAAACATCATAACATGTTTAGTCAGTGGACACTCTCGTGAAGCTGAAACTATTTGTGGTAAGACTAAACCCCATAATATACGATACCTAGGGATTTTATCTCATTCCCACTTTATCCTGCATTCCTACTCTCTGAAGAAATAAAACTTTGGGAAAACATGGTGCAAAAAGGGGAAATTGCTTGTAACAAGCAATTTCTCCTTTTCACACAATGTTTTCTACCCCATTTGAAAGTTACTTTTTCAATTTAATTGCACTTTGAAATGTTGTCTGCAATTTTCTTAACTTGACATCATTTATTTTTTGTTGAATCTACAGTCAAAATCATAGGGGCTCCTTTCTAAAGTCAAATATTTGGGAATCCATGAAATAAAACATTGAGTTAATTTTATCTTATCCCATTCCCACTCAGAAACTTTTTTAGACACCCCCCCAAAAAAAGCTTTGGAAAACATTGTTAAAAATGAAGAAATTGCTTGTTACAAGCAATATCTTCACTATCCACAATGTTTTCTACCCCAACAGTAAAAAAATATGAAATTTTATAAGTTTTAAGTTATTGTCTGCAACTCCTTTCAATTTGGACCAGTACAAAATTTTCCCATCTGGTAATGGATTTAATATTGTCTTGTTTTTCTGTAAATATATATTCAAATTTCAAATATATTACATCAGTACCAAAGGTTGTTTGGTATACGGTAAATGCATTATTTTGTAGCTTTCCTTTCTAAAGTAGACCCCAAGAAGTTTCATAATGCTAGGTGATTTTAACTTCCCAAAGTTCTCATGGAGCAGTGACATATACCAGTCTTAACCCATTCCCACTCCGTGATGCCTTTAGACGCCCCTAGGGAAAAAGCTTTGGAAAACAATGTGGAGAATGAAGAAATTGCTTGTTACAAGCAATTTCTTCATTCTCCACATTGTTTTCTTCCAAGAAAGTTGAAAAAATAAAAAAAATCATTAACTTGAAATTGTTGTCTGCAACTTTTTTCAATTTGGGCCAGTCTAAAATTTTCCGTCTTGTAATGGGTTAAAGTCAGGATGCAGTTATACCATCTTGTATGAAGAATTTAATGACTTGCTATCAGATTTTAACCTCACTCAGTTGTCAACAGAAAACATCAGAGGAGAGAATACACTGGACCTTTTCCTAACATCTAACCACACTTTAATTAAAAATGTAAAATGTCTTCCAGGTATATCAGACCATAGTATTGTCTCTATTCATGCAGATACAAAACCACAGATGACCAAACAACACCCGAGAAAGGTTCATCTCTACAAAAAAGCTGACTGGGCAAGCTTTAGAATCTACATGGACAAAGTTAGAAATGAAATACTAATAGATTATCATTCTAAATCTGTTGAAGAAATTTGGTTGAAATTTTCAGATGCAATTTCCACAGGTATCGAGAAGTTTGTTCCAACTAAAAGACTAGAGAATAAGAGATCACTTCCATGGATTACACAGCCTATAAAACGCCTAATTAGAAAAGGGGATCATCTCCATTTCAAATTAAAGGAAAGTGGAAACAACAAGATAAAGACTGCATTCCTGGCTCTGAAAAGAAACAAAAGTCTCATACAATAACTATATATTTAATACATTTTAGGCCTAGATGGAAACACTGAAGACAAGGAGAAAGCCACAAGATTTAACCCATTCCCACACAATGACTGGTCCAAATTGAAAAGAGTTGCAGACGACAATTTCAAGTTCATGGAATTTTAGATTTTATCAACTTTCTGTGTAGAAAACATTGTGTTAAATGAAGAAATTGCTTGTCACAAGCAATTTCTTCATTTGAAACAATGTTTTCCCAAATGTTTTTCTTGAGGGGCATCCAAAAGCGTCTTTTTGAGGGAACGGGTTAAGCCTTTCCTGTTTTTCAAATGTTTAGACTAGTCTAATTTCAAAGAGGTTGCAGACGACAATCAAAATTGGATGCTATTTCAAATGAAACCATAGTATGTCGTAGAAAATATTGCAACTTCTTCTTTTTCCACAATGTTCTCTCATGTATAAAATCACAGTGACGTAAAATCCCGTGTTTGTACAGGAAAGGGTTAACAATAAGAACTTTTCAGTCTAATAAAAAATGCCGAGCAAGACGCAGTAGGAGTAGCCCCACTTCTCGATAAAATTTCAGGTTCCATCAAATCGGACAACACAGAAAAGGCGGATATTCTAAATCAACAGTTCCAGTCAGTCTTTACTCCAATGACACCGATTTCTCTGGCTCAGTCCTGCCTTTCATCCATAAGACAAAATATGCTTTCTTCCTCTTTCAGCAAATACCCAGTCATGCCAAACATTACCATCTGCACTAGTGGAGTACAATAACTAATTTCCAACTTGAAACCAGACAAAGCAGTAGGACCAGACAACATCAAAACTCTAGAACTAAAAAAACTTGTGTTATCGAATTTCACCTATCTTACAAATTCTCTTTCAGAAATCCCTAGACACAGGCATCGTCCACCAGGTATGGACAAAGGCAAACCTGACTCCACTCTTCAAGGAAACAAAGAAGATCCTGCAAATTACAGACCTATATCCTTAACATGTATACTGTTTAAGCTCTTGAACATATTGTAGCATCAAATCTAACTAAACATTTTGACAAAAATAATCTTTATGATTAACAGCATGGTTTCAGAGCAAGGCGTACATGTGAAACCCAGCTACTGCAACTGACCAACCATCTTGCCAGTAAACCTTGCTGAAGGAAAACAAACAGATCTAATTTTGTTAGACTTCAGCAAGGCTTTTGATAAAGTTAGCCACTTAAGACTTTTGTATAAATTGCAGGAACACAGAGTAAACAATACTAACCTTTTGTGGATTAAATCTTTTCTAATAGGCAGAACACAAAAGTAGTCTTAGAAGGTGGATGCTCATCCGAAGTTCATGTCCAGTCTGGAGTACCTCAGGGATCAGTGCTTGGTCCTCTTCTGTTTCTCTTATATATTAGTGACCTTCCTAATACCATCACCTCCCAATTTCGTTTGTTTGCAGATGACACTGCTGTTTACTTAGCTATAAACAACAAGCAAGACTGTATCACCCTGCAAAAAGATCTAGACAAGTTAATGCAGTGGGAGAAAAAGTGGGAAATGGAGTTTAATCCCATCAAATGCATTGTCCTAAATATTACTATAAAGAAGAAAAAGATTTCCTTTGATTACAGGCTGCATGGACAAGTGCTAGAGACTGTGGACAATGCCAAATACCTAGGAGTTACAATATCTGGAGATCTTTCCTGGAACAAGCACATTGACAATATAAAATCAAATGCAAATAAAACTTTAGGGGATTCTCCCCAGAAACATTTAGACCAAAAATAAGAAGATCAGAGAGACAGCGTACAAAACATTGGTCAGACCCCCGTTTGGAGCCCTTACACAAAAACCTACATCAACAAAGCGGAAAAAGTACAATGTAGAGCAACAAGATGGGTTCAAATAATTTTTCTTTTTATGACAGTGTCACTTGCATGCAGAAGGAGCTTGGCTGGCAAACTCTTCAATATAGACGAGACGTATCCAGAGTCGCCATGTTTTATAAAATCGATAATAGTAGTGTTGCAGTGCCTGTACCAGCTTATCCTGAAAGACCAGTTAGGACCACCCGACATATGCACACAACATCTTTCAGACAGATCCACACAAATGCTTCCTTCTTTAAATATTCTTTCTTTCCCTACACAGTGATACTTTGGAACAGCCTACCTAAAACAATAGTACAGCAACCTGACATTGCAGCGTTCAAAAAGAGTCTCGATTCTTTTCAGATAGTGAACCATCCCTGAATTACCAGAATATGTTTTATCAGATATCTTAATCTAACAATCACAATACATTTGAACGTGACACCCTAACCAATGACTAACAGTTTTTATTCCAGCAGAGACGCACACCTGCCAGTAATACCCGAAAGGGGAGTTATGCAGTATATATAGATGGATTTAGACTGGCATAAGAAACTTTGAGAGTCCTGCTTACTTTTTGTCAGTGCCAAACTTGCAAATTATCCATTACCAATTATCAAAATTTTACATCAAACTTAAGGACCTTTCATTACACCCTTCAAGAATTAGGAATTTATCAATTTCTCATATTTTTTTTCTTAGATGAGGTTGAAAATACACTTCAGAATGCTTTTCTTCAATGTCAATATTTTTTCTACCCAGAAAGGTAAAGATTCTTTAAATTTTGACATTTGCAATTGTTGTCTGCTACATTTTGTCATTTCAACTACTGGTATTTTACATTTCGTCATATGGTAATGGGTTAACCCATTTCCAGGCAATTAAGTCCTATTTCTAAAGGGTTGTAGATGACTTATTAAGTCTTCCTATTAAACACCACTTTCACTTTTCTTGAGCATGTCAAAATGCCTGCTTCTGAGGTATTTTGTTAAAGAATTATGCGATTTTTATTGCAGGTAAATGGTATGCAAAAGTACGGGAAGAAACAGATGAAATGAGGAAAGCCATGACAGACGATGTTTATTACTATGACCATCCTAGGAAGGAAGTGGCTTATCTCTACCAAGGAGAAAAGCTGGAAGATTTTCCAAAATATAAAGGACGTTACATTGTTGAGATGAAGAAGGAAAGGCCATCATGGTTTCCTTCAGAATTTTCAACGACTAAAAAGACAAATGGTTCTGATAGTTCTTCCTAGTGTCTGTTTTTATCCATTTTGAGTTGACCCATAAGCAGACAAGAAAGTCTCTGACTGAGCCTAATTGAAAGATTTTGCACACAGAAATTCCAGGTTCATGAAATTTAAACAATCTTTATCCTTTGTAGAAGATAATGACATTGCCTTTTATTGTCTTCATTCTACACAATGTATTCATATCGATTTTCTTGAGAATGGGTTTTGTAGGAATTGGTAAGCACATTATGGTTACAGGACAAGTAAGATTTGAACTAGTCCAATTAACCCACATAGTCCCTGGTTTGTACATCCATGTGATTTAATCCTTTCTCATTTTTGGAAATTTTAGGCTAGTCCAAATTGCAGACGACAATGACAACTGGATGCTATTTGAAATGAACCCAACCTATGTGGTAGAAAATATTGTGGAAAAGGAGAAATTGCTTGTTACAAGCAATTTCTTCTTTTTCCATAATGTTTTCTCAAGTATAAAATCACAGGAACTTAAAACATGTATTTGAACGGGAAAGGGTTAATACTTCTGAAAAAATTGTGAAAAAAGAAGAAATTGCTTGTATATTGCAATTTCTTCTTTTCTTACACTATTTTCTACCACATAGGATGGTTTCATTTGAAATTTCACTCAATTTTCATTTTTGTCTCCAACATCTTTCAAATTGGACCAGTCTGGAATTTTGAAAATTTTGAAAAACGGGAAAGTGGCTTAAAAGGTGTCAGATTTTAATTAACCCAATACAGCATGATCCCCTTGTTTAATTTTTGGAGAAAAAACGCTTTGGAAAACATAGTAGGATAAGGAGAAATTGCTTATAACACACAATTTCTCTTTTTCTCACAGTGTTTTCTACTGTAAGTGATACTTATTTTTCCATTTGAACTCACTTTTAATTATCATCTACAACTTCAAAATATTTGAGGCTCAAAAAAATAACGTCATTTGTTAATCAATAGATTACAAGAATAAACTGAAGAAGAATTTTTTTTATTGAATAGCAGCCATTTTGAGAATAAAGATATGCAGTTTTTATTTCTTTGTCATAATGTTTACTCAATGGTGGTTGTCAAGAAAAGTTAATTCAGAATTTTGTAAGTTGAAGTATAATTCAAGTAATCTCCCTTTAATTGGAAAAACCAATTAAATTGAACTCAAAACTTGTAATGCTACCTGCATCAATAGTGTTCTTACACTATTTTCTACCACATAGGATGGTTTCATTTGAAATTTCACTCAATTTTCATTTTTGTCTCCAACATCTTTCAAATTGGACCAGTCTGGAATTTTGAAAATTTTGAAAAACGGGAAAGTGGCTTAAAAGGTGTCAGATTTTAATTAACCCAATACAGCATGATCCCCTTGTTTAATTTTTGGAGAAAAAACGCTTTGGAAAACATAGTAGGATAAGGAGAAATTGCTTATAACACACAATTTCTCTTTTTCTCACAGTGTTTTCTACTGTAAGTGATACTTATTTTTCCATTTGAACTCACTTTTAATTATCATCTACAACTTCAAAATATTTGAGGCTCAAAAAAATAACGTCATTTGTTAATCAATAGATTACAAGAATAAACTGAAGAAGAATTTTTTTTATTGAATAGCAGCCATTTTGAGAATAAAGATATGCAGTTTTTATTTCTTTGTCATAATGTTTACTCAATGGTGGTTGTCAAGAAAAGTTAATTCAGAATTTTGTAAGTTGAAGTATAATTCAAGTAATCTCCCTTTAATTGGAAAAACCAATTAAATTGAACTCAAAACTTGTAATGCTACCTGCATCAATAGTGTTGTGTTCTATTGTCTGATTGCCTATCTGCTTATAACGTGTAAACAGATTCTTTTCCATGAACAATCATTTAGCCCTTACCCTCTTTTTGACGCCCCTAAAAAAGAGCTTCTGAAAAGTCTATTGAAATTGTAGAGATTGCTTGTTACAAATAATTTCTTCATCATCCACAATGTTTTCTACCCCTAAATGCTAGGATATTTATACTTTCATCAACTGAAAATTGTTGTCTTTAATTTCTTTCATACTGAACCAGTCTTAAATTCTGTTATCTGCAAATTAGATAAATTATCACGCCTACAAGAATACATCACATACATGTCGGACAATGTAAGAGTTCAAAGAAAACTTCCGGTCTAAATAGATGATTCGCTTGGTCAGTTGGTTATTTGATTGTCAGCTTCGATCATATTCACCATTGAGGTACTTTTTTTAGGTTTATCAGTGGTAAATCTGAAAGTAGATGTAATGGGGAAAGATATTTTAATATTATATCATAAAATTTCGTACTACTCCAAATTGAGAAAATGTACAGATTGCAATTCGTAAGCATTTGTAAGTTTGGGAGATTGATTGAGTGATTGATTGAATGGCGTTTAGTAACCTTTTTAACAGTATTTCTGTCATATCGCGGCGGCTTGAGCACCTAACAATGGATTCCTGGTATTTCTCACACCAGTACTTAGTACTACCACTTCATCCTTTCCTAGCCTCCAGCTGCTATCCCACTTAGATTATCCACCCATTGGTGAGAGACAAATGTCAGAAAGGATATGTGCCTCGCCGGGTATCAAACCAATGACATGATTTAAGCTTAGGAGTCTGATGCGCAACCGACTGCGCTATGACGGCGGCTAAGACTGGGATAAGATATCTCTTTTTGTAGAAATCACAGGGAACTAATACAGTTTCCCGCGATCTGTCACATTTTGTATAGGGAAAGTCCGGGCATGTAAACAAAGATCAAGGTGACATCTGATTGGTCCATAAAATATCAAGACGAAACCTAACGATTTTATCCGATCAATTGATACTCTTTTAATAACTTAGGAGAAAAAAATGCATTTCAGCCCTTGAGGGGCGGTTTCTATATCCTAGGGTAGTTTTCGAAAAATGGAGTAAAGAAGAGGGTTATCTTAAAAATGACGTCATAACTCATTGATAAAAGGGATCATGCCATATCACAATTCAGTTATTTTGACGGATGAATGATTGTTCTTGAATTTGATATATGGTTTGACTCCCTTGCAATTTTTGGGGATGAGCTATTTGCTTTTTTCTTATAATGGTGGCCTATCGAAAACGGAATAGTTCCCTGTAACCAAAATGGGAAAAAACATGTTATTAGCTAAAAATTAGCCGTTTTTCCTTTTAAGTAATACGTTTTGTCCTCAGAAAAAAGCTTAGGAGAACATTATTAAAATTTAGGAAATTGCTTGTTACAAGCTGTTACAAGTTGCATGGCTCGCCTGTGGAATAAAAAACAACAAAAGAAAACCCTAAACAACTCAATTTCTCCCAGAGCCAACCCTAAAAGCAAAATCAGAAGTAAATAACATACAAAGGATGAAGTAATAATGATTTTATACATCTTCTAAAGCCAAGAGTTCTAACTCCACCTTGTTCCTTCATGGTCGAATATTTGTCATAGGTCGATGGAATCAGTTTAACCCTTTCCTACACAATTCCTGTGATTTTATACTTGAGAAAACAAGCAATTTCTTCTTTTTATACGCCCGTCGAAGACGGGACGTATTATGGGATCACCCGTGGCGTCCGGGCGTCCGGGTGTCCGGTCGTCCGGGCGTCCGGGCGGTGTCCACTTCTTTGTCCGGAGCATAACTCTGTCATCCTAAGTCCGATTGACTTTAAACTTGGCAGTAATATTCTTCTTATCAATACGGAGTGCAGTGCGCAACAACCATAACTCTACCTGGCCTATTTTTTGAGTTATTGCCCTTTGTTGTTTTTCATACTTGAATCTTGTCCAGAGTATATCTCTAAAAGTATAATAGCTAGGCTCATGAAACTTCATGGGTGTATAGATCTCACCAAGGGGGAGTGCAGTGCACAAGAACCATAACTCTACCTGGCCTATTTTTTGAGTTATTGCCCTTTGTTGTTTTTCATACTTGAATCTTGTCCGGAGTATATCTCTAAAAGTATAATAGCTAGAATCATGAAATTTCATGGGTGTATAGCTCTCACCAAGGGGGAGTGCAGTGCACAAGAACCATAACTCTACCTGGCCTATTTTTTGAGTTATTGCCCTTTGTTGTTTTTCCTACTTGAATCTTGTCCGGAGTATATCTCTAAAAGTATAATAGCTAGGCTCATGAAACTTCATGGGTGTATAGATCTCACCAAGGGGGAGTGCAGTGCACAAGAACCATAACTCTACCTGGCCTATATTTTGAGTTATTGCCCTTTGTTGTTTTTCATACTTGAATCTTGTCCGGAGTATATCTCTAAAAGTATAATAGCTAGGCTCATGAAACTTCATGGGTGTATAGATCTCACCAAGGGGGAGTGCAGTGCACAAGAACCATAACTCTACCTGGCCTATTTTTTGAGTTATTGCCCTTTGTTAATTTTTAAAACTTGAATCTTGTCCGGAGTATATCTCTAAAAGTATAATAGCTAGAATCATGAAATTTATGGATGGATAGAGCTAACCAACTAGGAGTGCAGTGTACAAGAACCATAACTCTACCTAGCCTTTTTTTTGAGTTATTGCCCTTTGTTGTTTTTCATACTTAAATCTTGTCCGGAGTATACCTCTAAAAGTATAATAGTGATTGACTTTAAACTTGGCAGTTATATTCTTCAGATCAATACGGAGTGCAGTGCGCAATAACCATAACTCTACCTGGCCTATTTTTTGAGTTATTGCCCTTTGTTGTTTTTCATACTTGAATCTTGTCCGGAGTATATCTCTTAAAGTAAAATAGCTAGAATCATGAAATTTCATGGGTGTATAGATCTCACCAAGGGGGAGTGCAGTGCACAAGAACCATAACTCTACCTGGCCTATTTTTTGAGTTATTGCCCTTTGTTGTTTTTCATACTTGAATCTTGTCCGGAGTATATCTCTAAAAATATAATAGCTAGAATCATGAAATTTCATGGGTGTATAGATCTCACCAAGGGGGAGTGCAGTGTACAAGAACCATAACTCTACCTAGCCTTTTTTTGAGTTATTGCCCTTTGTTGTTTTTGCATACTTGAATCCCGGAGTATATCTCTAAAAGTATAATAGCTAGAATCATGAAATTTCATGGATGGATGGAGCTCACCAAGTGGGAGTGCAGTGTACAAGAACCTTAACTCTACCTAGTGTATATTTTGAGTTATTGTCCTTTGTTGTTTTTCATACTTTGTTTGACAAAAATTATTCATTCAAAATAACCTCAGTTCTATTCAAACCCCCAGCTAATATTAACCAGTGTGACGGGCGTATCTTGTTACAACTTGGCACCTTGTTCCACAATATTTTCTACCCTACTACATGATTGGTTTACAAATGAAATTGACTTTAGATTGTTGTCTGGAAAGGTCTAAGTTTTTTGAAAAACAGTAATAAATATGTTGAGTAAATGTAGCTTATGCAAATAAAGTTTTTACATACTGTGTATTTTCGCGCTTTCCATGATACGCTATTTTCCAGTCGTTATATTTTAACCTACATACGATGATGCTGTTCTGCCTGGACGTGCTTAAATTGCATGAAAATTTGATGGTCTTATAAGCCATTACTACACAATCCATCAGATTGATATTTGGAAACCATTGTGAGAAAAGTTGAAATTGTTTGTATTCAAACCTGAAAGTAATTTAATTAATGACCTGCAGGGAGTACTCAAGTATAGAATGTATGAAAACTGATCAGATTGCGTGGATTGCCTCATTGTGTTTGTTTTTGGATATGCTGTTCAGATGCTCATTTTGTTGTGCTTGTATATTCTATTCCATTATCGAATACATTCACATTTTAGATCACCTGAGCACTACATGCCCGCTGTGGGCTATTGTGATCACCGCCCGTTCATGAGTACGCAATGTCTTAAATCTTCTCCTCCATATTATCGAAGCTAATTTATCTGTAACTTGGCAGGGATGTTTCTTGAGTGATGCTCTGTTAATATGCGAAGAGAATAAATTTGCTTCAGAAACTCTGGTTAAACGGCAACAAAAATTCAAGGTCGAAAATTTTTTATGGTGAGCCACTGCAAAAAATAAAAGAATGCCTCTGTGTTCCGACTGTGGCTTCATCCGGACACAACCTATTTTAGGACAATCTTACCATTTCTTTTGCAGAGCCATGTAATCCTAGTCGGTTGTCTGTGTTGTCAATTCTTTCCGACTTTTGACAAAAGTCACTTTGTCATTCGTCAAATTTCTCTCACCAGTTGTCGAAAGTAAAGTAGTGCACCAAAGTTGGATCAGCAACTAGTGGCTCGGATCAAATGCTGTGCTGAACTGGAGTAAGACGGGACAGGAAGCCATGATTAGGCATATCAGCCTCTGTGATGTAACTGAAACACTTTTGAAAGTGGCGCTATGTCGCATTCAGCAATTTTCATATCTAAAAAGTTTAAACCCGTTAGCCCATGAGTGGGGTGAATTATGAATCACGAGATCAAAGTGTTGAAAGACCTCGCATCAGTCATGTTGATGACATAACACATTTGCTGCAGATTTCATCCAACAAAATCTAGAGTTTCAAACAGTTCATTTGAATACTAAAACCATTCATCTTTAATCTGTTGTTTTTGTTGGTTGTTTTTATCACTTTGGTGTTGATATTTGAAAGACAGCGATTCGTTGATTTTAGGGGAAAACACTTGCAAAATTTGAGATAAATAATTGGTTTGCGAAATGACTACCTAATAAGCTCTGACGTAGTGAATGATTTGAAGGTGCGCCGCATGTTCTGCTTGCATAGCCTCATGTTGACGTTAGCATTTTCATCTGATTTAAATTTTCTGATTAAATTTCAATTTGATTAACCGATTTGACAGATGACACGATTCTAAAAAAGTCAAACTTGGCGGAATGGTACACGAAAATTAAAAGTATGTTGGAATAGTACACGGAAATTAAAAGTATGTTTCACTCTTTCCTGTTTTGCACAAGTTTAGACCTGTCCAATTTCAAAGAGTTTGCAGATGAAAATGAAAAGTGGATTTAATTTGAAAAAATAACCATTCGGTCGGGTAGAAAATGTTTTGGGTAAAGAAGAAATTGCTTGTTACAAGCAGTTTCTTTTTGTTTTTCTACAATGTTTTTTCGATTATACTCGCAGGGAATTTAAAACCAGGATTTGACCAGGAAAAGGGTCAAGGTGATTGATTGATAGAAAATATTGCGAGAAGATTGGGCATTGCTTGTTACAAGCAACAAGCCGTCGTGTTATGTTTTGTTCGTCTGTTTGTTCGTTAGTAATTTGTGTGCCAAAATCATACATTTCGATTGGAATGAACTGAAACTTGCCAAAATGGATCTGCATGATATCTTGTGTATAAGACAAAATTTATCTAGACCCTTTAAGTACTTTCCGAATTATGTGCCTCTGACTAAGCAAAATGGCTTAAAATTACACTGTGCAGAACTCCCTATATTTTCTATTCGAATGAAGATAAAATTGACCCAATGATTCTCTATGATCTCTAGTCGCGTTTGAGAAAAAAAATATTTAGAGTCGTTTCGGAATTATCTACCCTTTATTCAGCAAAATATCTTGAAATTACAGTGATTTTTGTGTGCGAAATTCCTACTTTTTCTTTTGAATGAACTGAGAATTGCATCAATGACTCTCTCTGATATCTAGTAGTGCTAGAGGTATACATTTTGATTTCTCAAGTCGTTTAGCAAATAACTGCCATTAAATAGCTTAGTATTTTTCGCTGATAAGTCCCTTATGGCGTATATGCGCCGCTCCAAGAGGCTGTTGTCTCACGAATTTTTTCTAACATAATTTGCATTAAAATTTGTTTCCATATGTTGAGACACTTGGAAATGTCGTCTGAAATTTATTCGTCAGCAGTTTCTTCGTATAGGACCGAGCAAAACTTCTCGGCTGGTAAAGCTTTAAACCTGTGCGGTAAATTTCCAACAATTATTATGTTCTCTAAGTCGGAGTCTCCCAGTAGCCTGGACAGCTACACAGTGTCTCTTGATCTGGAATACTCGCTGATCATCTAAAGAAATTGTTTAGTTCGACTGCGCACGATGTGCGAGGTAAGGTATCGTGATCTGTCATTCTGTCTAGCTGTCCACAGTGTGTTTAAACCCATTTCAAGATGGCAAAATTTTAGAATGGTCCAAATTGAAGAAGTTGCTGACGACAATTTAAGGTTGATTAAAGTTTAGATTTTTTCGCCCATCTGGATAGAAAAAATTGTGGAAAATGAAGAAATTGCTTTTTACAAGCAATTTCTTCATTTTACACAATATTTCCCAATTGTTTTCCTTGGGTGCGTCAAAAAGCGTCATTGTGTGGGACAGGGTTAAAGTCTCCTCATTTACAAGTCGACTCATCAAGCTAAAACTTTGCAGTGATGTTGAATGGATGGAGCTTTGTTAAAGGATTTTATTTTCTGGTTGCCATGCTACTTAAAGATATATACTTTATCACGAAAAACATGGAATCAACTTTTTGAAAATCTTTTAACTAACTTGTCACCATAAGGCCTAGATGTTTTATATTTTGCACGTTGCATTCCCTGATGGATGACTACTAAAGTTGTTAGAACTCTTAAAAACAAAAGAACCCAAAAATGAAAGTAAACCATAAGCCCTAAAAGTTTCACATTTTGAATAAGATATTGTCTGGTGACCATCTATAAAAGATTTCGGGATTAATGCCGCAGAGGTCTTTTTTAGGCTCCTCCAAGACACATCCTATTTTACACAAAAACAACTTGAAGACAGAAAACTATACATCTCCTGCCAAACAATCAGGCCTAGAAGTTTATAGTGTACACCATATATCCCCTTGTGGCTCTATTTTAAAACCATCTAGACAATGCTTCCTTGCTACCATCAAGGCTCACCAGGCACAACCATTTTATGTATATCCGTAGAGGTCTTCTTCTGTCAAACCATAAAACCTTGTGAATGTACATTTTGCATATAAAATGATCTTAAAGCCCGATACAAAACTTATTAGAATTAAGTCCGATTTTAGCTCTTTATTCTGGCATTTATTTTTACATACCTTTAAAATCATGGTCACAGCTCAAGGTCAACGTGATTTTATCAAGAGGAGATTAAAGAGCTTGTCCGGAGCATAACTCTAACACCTATAGTTGGAATTCACCCTGACAAGCCGCTAGGTTGTTATGATAAGATTTAACCTTAGTGTTAAAGATCGCTAAGCTATGGGATTCAAATTTGACTTACCCTGACAGGCCGCAAGGCCTCACGACAGATATACTTAATTTCCATCTTAGTATTCAAGGTCACTGGGCTGTTACTTCAGAATGCCAGGCCCAAACCGCTCGACAGTTATACTTAATTTAAATTTTAGTATTCAAGGTCACTACCACGGATTCAAATTTAGATTTCACTCTACTAGGCCGTAGGGCCACTCGACAGTTATACTTTATTTAAATTTTAGTTTTCAATACCGCTAGCTGATGAATTCAAATTCCCATTTCACCCTACCAGGCCGCAGGGCCGCTCGACAGTTATACTTAATTTAGAATTTAGTGATCAAATTTCGATTTTACCCTGCCAGGACACAGGACTGTCACCTTCAGGCTGCCTTGCCACCAGACTGTCAACGCCAAGGAGATCTTGATCATGGTTACCAAGACAATGAAATACCGCACCATGTACTGACTGTTTGTGGTACCCATATCAGAACTCCATAATTAACCCATTACCACACAATCCCACTTTTTACGCATCCAAGAAAAAAACTTCGGGAAACACTGTAAAATGAAGAAATTGCTTGTTGCAAGCAATTTCTTCATAACCCAGAATGTTTTCTACCTCAAAAAAGCAATACATTTAAAATTTTATCAAATTAAAACCATGTGGGCTTTACATAGGAATCTTTATGCAATTTTGTTTCTTAATGTTACCATTGTGGGACCCTACAGGTAGTATTGGAACTAAATGGGTCCGCAATGGAATTATTATTGTCCATTATGGTCCCATGTGTTTCCCAGATGGTATCCATATAAATTGCCTAAATGGGTCCTATATCATCCCCGGATGCATATACTATCGCGGTCCTTTATGGGTAGCCTATACTGGACCCATATAGGGTCCAATACTTTGCTGGCTGGGACTTAATTTATTTAAGATTACTCTTTCAAAAGGCAGTGAGTCTACAAAAATCTCAGAGTCCGTCGAAAGCAATTAAGCAACAAAAACTCTTTGGGTCTGTCGACCAACCGACTGTTATATTTTGTGCTTGATAGGTAGAAGTAGAGACAGGGTGAAGGGGAAAAAAGTTGTGCAGGTGTAATTCTCACAAAGTGCACCTAGAGTCACATCCCTGGTGAGAAAAATCTGGTGAGTTTAGAGTAAGTAGCGCAATAATAGAGGTATTGAAAATAGCAACTTTTTGTCCGCGACATTAACATATTCGACGAGGCTAGCTTAGCTTTGACAATTCCTCGGGCTTTGTCCCAAAACAGACAAACTGAAAACTGACCAGTTTAAATTGGCTATTGCACAGAGTTTTTGAGTCAAGCTGTCATTAAATCCTACTTTTCTGTTCTTTAACAACAACCGTATTTGAATGATTGATAGTGAAGAAATGTCTCTTATAACTATATATTAAATCCGTCTTGGACGGGAGAAAGACAAATCTAAACGTCATCACTATTTCACACGTTCAAGTTGCGAGGCGCTGGCGAGGCAATATGAGCCGTTAAACCATTAATTATGGGACTAGACGTCAGTTAATTGAAGTACTTTGATCGTGTTATTTTGTCGCGTAAATGGGTTCTTACGTGGTAAATAACTGAAGACGTTTTGTCACCATTTTACCCTTTGCCCAGAGAAGAATTTGGTCTCTCTTCTTAGTTAGTTTGACTGCGAAAATATCGATTATCATTAAACCTTTCCTGTTTTGCAAAATTTTAGACTGGTTAAAGTTGAAAGAGGTTGCAGACGACATTGAAAATTGGATGCAATTTGAAATTTAACCATTATATGCGGAAGAAAATATTGTGAGAAAAGGAGAAATGGCTTGTTAAAAGCAATTTCTTCTTTTCCCACAATGTAAGTTGTAGATGAAAATTTGAGGTTGATGAAAGTTTAAAAATCTTTGTCTTGTGGAGAAGAAGACATTTTGAGAAATGAAAATTTCTTGTCAAATAAGTTTCCTCATTTTCCTCAATGTATTCCAGAACCTTATTTTCTAGAGGCGCGTAAAAAAACGGGATTAAATAGGAATTGGTTAAACCATTGAAAGCCGAAGAATTTTAAGACTGGTCGAAATTTAGATGTTGAAGTCTTCTTTTCCCACGTGTTTCTCTAAATAGATGTAATCAATATGTGCGAACTGCGAAATGGTATGAAAGTGCATATGTATCAAAATTCTTCGATGGCTGTGCTAAACCTCGAAATTGTAGCTTATATTTCTGCTCATTTGAGCTGTAGTTACAATGTTTGGTCGTAACATCGATAATATCAATGCAAATTTCGTTATGTCGCACATAACATCGCTTGAAATGAAGAAGCCCTTTTGGGGTGTGGAGTTGGCTTTCTGTGTATCTTTCGTTTAGCAATCAAGTTACGGTTAAATAATTGAATTTTTGTTATTATCAAAAATAAGCGTTCTGATTGGTAAAAACATACTTGCCTTTTTCGTCATTAAATTATGAGTTCTGATTGGTAAAAACATATTTGCCTTTTTCGTCATTAAATTATGAGAAATGAAGAGAATATTTTTTTTTGTTTTTATGATGGTATGGAACGAAACAACAACAACAACTAATTACACTTATGTATGAATCCGCTTCATTTCATTTCTTGTGAATTATTAAAAACTATTGCTGAGTGAGTCGCCGATGTTTAGGAGTAATAAATAATTATAGGGCTTAAAAACCTATTCATTTTACATCGTATCGAAAACAAGTTCCAACTCTCTCGATTGTGCTTCCCGGAGAATACTTCAGTTCTCGAGCGTTTTTTTGAGCCAGTGTTAGAAACAGGATAGATAGCTGCTTCTGGGAATCGAACTCGGAACCTCTTCATCGGGAAGCAGACGCTGTAGCTCTGGACGACGGGCACAAGATAATAATTAGAGAGAAACTGTGGCTTCTTACTATCCAAATGAGGCAATGTGAAACGACAAGCGATAACTGAGATGTCAACCAAGTGATAGAATATCTGCATCACTTCGCCATTTATTTTAGAATTTTTATCGGATAAAAACCATTGCTTTAATATGCAGAGCAAATTTCCATATATGGTAAAAACTCTGAAAATTTTCTGCTCAGAAACTGGTAGATGGGTTTCTACAGAATTTTTCAGGAATGATCCTTAAGTGACCCTTTATAAGTTTCGTTCGGAGAATTTTGATTGGATGAAAAACGTGGGTTTATTCGGCAGAGCTAATTTTCATATATAATGAAAGATTTGAAAATCTTTTTCTTAGAAACCAGTTATTGGATTTCAGCCAATGTTCACAGGCATGATCCTTTCATTACTCTTTATCAGATTATTTAAAATAATTTTAACCGGGTGAAAAACGTGGCTTTATCAAGTAGGACTTATTTCCATTTATGGTATATAGTGAAAACTATAAAAACCCCTTTTCTCGGAATCCAGTGGATTGATTCACAAGGATGATCCCCAGGGGACTCTTTGTCAGATTCCTTCATATAACTAAGATCGATTGATTTATGGTCATGATTTATATCCATATATGGTATACAGTGAACATTTTTTGAAAAAAAAAGTTAATACCTTTTTTCTGACTTAGTTAATGAATTTTACATATTAACTTGAGTTTTGTAAAATAATAAAAAGTTTGAAATGCTTCTCTGGAACTTTTTTTTTTAAAAAATCAGTAACTATATATATTTTCCATGTATGACAAAAATGATTCAGTTTATATTAAACACCTGAAAATACAATTGACTTAATCAGAATATTCAGGCCTGTGGAGCGATACAGGCGCTCAAGCGCCTCTAGTCTGTTACATGTTACTGGCAGTATATTTTGCAAATCGATTGATATCTAATCGGAATTTCCCGTCGGTGTCGGGTGGGGTTGCCATAGGGATCAGTTGGCGAGGCCGCCAATTGCATTGGCGATCTACTCGAACGCCACCTTGTTTATACCTTTCTGTTTCATAAGGTAATCACAAATCATTTTCGAACTAACGTTAAAAATAAAATGTGGCTTGGTCTAGTAGTTTGTGTTACATGACTAATCGGGTTTTGCAGTGGTTGTGCGTATACCATACAGTGGCCATATTTATCATGTATAGATAAAATAATAAATAAATAAAATAATAATTAAATGAAATAATAAGTACAGGAGATAAAGCCGTTTAGAATCAGCCAAGTAAATAGGGATGTGATCATCGGAAACATTAGTTAACCTAACTATTGAGGTACACCTTCACCGATCAAAAAACGTTGCTATTTTTGTTACTCCCCAATTAGTGAACTAGAGCTAATTACTTGGCGCTCATAATTAAGCATTGCTCCGGGAAAACTCTCAACAAGTTGTGGTGTCAACACATTAATAAAGCAGACAGTAATTAAAGAAAAGGAATTCCGCTAGTCCTCCAAATTCCTCCGAGGACATTTTTCATCTTTGTGCCAATTAGTATGTTGCTGTCTGATGCACTTTATCGCAGAAGGCACCGCACTCTCTGTCCGCCAAACTTGTCCATATTCATGATGTCATGGTTCGAACGATGTACGAAGCAAAAGTACCGTACACCAGACATAAAATATGCTTCATTCATTACCTTTTCTCTTATTTATATAATACTTTGATAGCTAAATTATATCCAGGATGCTGCTTACTCACTATGTCCTTTGACTTATGGGGGCGGTTTTGGCCGAGTAGTCAGGTAATTTAGCACTCTCTAGCACTCCCGCTCATTCCCCATTCAATTTAAAAATATCCCATGAATATGATAGTTTTTTCCTGTTGGCTATTCAAACGAATTTAAAAGAAAAGTACATGTAGTTCGATGGTTTCACCTTAAATTATTAAGTTTTAATGCACCTATAATGTATCTTTTATCAAATTTATTTTGTTCAAATCATTTTATTTATCCCGAATCGAAAGGAAATAATATGTCTCCCATTTCTTGGTTTGACAAGAAGCTTGTCATTTAGCCCATTGCAGAGATCAATCGGAACTCCTCGTTCCATTCCTCGACTCAAAGCTCGGATGTAGCTCGTTGGACTATTTTAAAGCTTCACGTGACAATCTTCCAAAATGACGCTATCCGTTATGCAATGCAACTGTGTTAAAATGCATCTCATAAGTCTGTAAGAACTACGTTTGGTCTTCAAAGAAAACTTGATATCAGAGCAAAATATGTCAAAACGTAAAACAACAACAACAGGAAATTCAAGCATTTAAGCGATTTCGAAACTTCCGGACCATCCGGGTTTAGCGAGAACATGTTCTACCTTTTTCTAAATTGTTTCTGGGTAACAAATTACTCCGCCTGTTATACGTCCGAGATCTGTTCCAAAGTGTGTGGGAATGGCCGACTGTGTTTCGATTGTGCAGAGATGTACGGTTAGATAGATAGATTGATAGATAGATAGTTTACAGTTTCTTGTCATATACAAATATACATATACAATTTAACAGAACAAAACAGAGTAACGAAGGACAACTCTAATTGGAGATTAGTTATTTACAGTATATTGCCATGATGATTAGGTTCGATTTTTTGCGCCATGAAAAATGGGACATTCTGTGTTGACAAGTTTTGAAATCCTAAATTTGTGATAATTTACGGATCGCAGCTGTCAATCAAATAACCAGTGTTTAGGACGCCAAACAACTTTTCTACTTTTTTGTTACATGCAACTGGCCATAAATTGTACAAAATGACGCCGTTTAAAATCTTAAGATCGAAACGGGGCTTCCTGTTGGAGTTAATGGGCGTGGAGTTAGTGGGAGGTGCCAACGAATGGTCAATTGACGCATTAATATACTATTGTAGTCATTCGTTACGAAAAGAAGTAAACTTCAAAACCTACATTACCCTAGTGGTATACAGTCTATTGGTTTGGTAACATACAACATAACTACAGCTTATTCCTACAGTAGTTACGAAAATTAGGTTGCATAAAAACGACTTTTATTTTATGTCACAAACGACATTTTATTTTACAAATTAATGTCGTTTAATACCTTAACCGAACTGTGTATTATGTAAGTACATGAATTATGTTTTATGTAAGTATTATACCAATATGCATGTACCATACCTCTCGAGCAAGTTCTCAACATCCATAATTTTAAGAATATCTGTGGACTATATAATTTGGAGAACTGTATAAAAATATCAATTCTTTGAAGATACATGAAAAGATAACAAGCAATTTCTTCATTTCCCATTATGTTTTCTACCCGGTAGGACAATCTTTTTCAAATTTTCATTAACCTAAAATTTGTTGTCTGCAACTTCCTTTTATGTTGACCAGTCTAAAATCTTATCATCTGGTAATGGGTTAAACTCTATAACGTAGATACAGACATGATTCCCAGTCTAAAAGAAATCTCGTCTATTACATGTCATTCGGTATACAGGCAATATAAAAAGAGGGCCTAGTTTTGAACTCATCTGACCAAATTTTGAACTATCATGACACGAACTCCGGTTAGATTTCACGTTAAACGAGTAACAACCATGTCCTGACGGATCGACGTTGGCAATTAAAAATTCATTGACCAATCAAATCATTCACTGGAACTAGAAGAATATTTTGAACTCCGACATTTATGAAAGTATTTTTTCGGTTCGACGACTTAAACGTCGTAACTACAGGTTATTTGAGATGTAAATATGACGTTAGGTCTCCTACCAACGATTCGCTTTTAGTTTTAAGCTTTTAGTTTTAAGCCTTTAGTTTTAAGCTTCTAAACATAAATTATGAAACTAGTGCCGTTTGATATATCAGTCTAAGTGCCTTGTAAGACGCCAGTGGGCGTAACGAGCCATCCGTATATTGTCAACAAGGTAAGTGTCGACGACGAACAACGCACCATAGACGTTTCACTACGGCCATATAAAAAGGAAATCAATTCTCTTCTTCTGATTATGTTTAAGCTAAAGTTATATCTGAGACAAGATATGCTGAATTGTTTGTCCCTACCTTTTGGGATTTATGTACTGCGTTTTACGCAACGCACATATTGCCTAATTCATGGACGATCTTCTTGTTTGTGTAATTCCGTTTATTTATCGTCGCTACCGTAGCTTATGCCCACATAAGCGACGCCCCCCCCCCCCCAGAAGACGGTTAGTTGTTATGAGGGAATGTGCATGGATACAGAAGAAAACTGCTGAGAGTTCCGCCTGATTCTTTAACGTGCTCGATGGATAGCACCGTCACATGAGGCCTCGGTTTAACGTCTCATCCTAAAGACAATTAGTTTGTTAGTTGATATGGTTAGCCCAGGTCTCGAACCCGTGATCTTGAAATTTGAAGTAAAGTGCTCTACCAACTCAGCTTATCGGACTGAAAAAAAAACTTCAACACGTTATACACAGATAAGCTAAACATATTGCTCGTGACACGAAAGGGTATGGCGTACTAAATGGGTCAAAAGTCCACTTAGTGGTTCACACTATAAAAAAGCACACTAGCGTATTTGATAAAAATACATCCTCAGGTTCAGGCTTGTGCGCTGTCTCCGCGCATAAAATGTGTATAGAATTACATGCGCTTGTATAAAATGAAGTTGCTCATTTGTATGGGCCGATGGGAGACCAAAATGTCGTTAATACAGCTTGAAGAAAGCTGTATTTACGAAGTTTTGGTTGCCAAATAACGATATCTATTAAAAATCCAAAGTTGTCGCTTTGCATTTGAAGGACAATGCCGTCACATGAAAAGAGACCTCTCGGAATAAACATTTGAAATAGAGATCGGGTCAAGCAGAGGTCAGCTTGGTATATAGTTATTCGAGAATAAAAGGCTAAGGTAGAAATGTAATGTAGTTTTACCAGACGGCAAAATTTTAGACTGATCCAAATTTAAAGAAGTTGCAGACGACAATTGAAAGCTTCTAAAATTTTGTACCCTTTTTACCTTTGGGGTAGAAAACATTGTGGATAATCAATATATTGCTTGAAACAATGGTATTTGGGGCGTCTTAAAGCGTCATTGGTTGGGAAAGGGTTATAAAAATCTACATAAAAGGGAAATTATTGATCCTGATTAGTCTGCACGGGTTGATCAGGATTAATACTTTGGCATTTCCTACAAGTTCCTTTTTCGTCTGACGTGTCATAAATATATTGTAATATGTTTTTTGCTTTTTAGAACGTATCATCGGGTGAAAGCTTACGGTTAGTTGGGAAAACGTAAATGTCCGATTGCAGGCTAGGTATAAGTTTGACTTAAGTGTACACCAATCTCATTGGAGCTTCAATTTATACACCATCTTATCCTGGTTTTAAATAAACCGACTTCTTATGTGGTTTGGTTGAGCGCGAAATTTTCATTTCCAATGCATAGCTTTCTTTCATTCTTTCTTTCTTCTTTTCAGTTGATAAAACCTAAATTGTCACTTGCTGGCTACGTATACGCTAGACTTAAGTGTACACCAAGACATATCTATTTCTCACAGGAGCTTCTATTTAATTGTATATTGGTTAACTGTTTACAATTGCACCGTCAAGTTTCATAAGCTTCGAACTTTCGTCTGCAACTATTTTCATTTTTTGGACCAGTCTACTATATTATCTTCTGGTAATGGGTTAAGTCG
The DNA here is from genome assembly GCA_946902895.1 of Fragum fragum. Lineage (NCBI taxonomy): Eukaryota > Metazoa > Mollusca > Bivalvia > Cardiida > Cardiidae > Fragum > Fragum fragum. The sequence goes on from OX336372.1 coordinate 38,768,053, forward strand.
TTCTCGGCAAGTGTTGATTTCTGACGTTTCGGTCCTTATCGACATAATACACGTATCATCTTAAACAATAAATGGTTCAATCGGCACCTTTTCGTTCTCAAGAACTATTATACATGTTCATTATAAACTTTTCTAATAAAATATATTCACATTCCAAACAGACAAAATCGGACACGTCAGATAAAATCCCATATCTGATAGTGTCAAATGCGGTCTAATATAAGGTAGCTGTAGATGACGTCATTTTTTATGTAGATGACGTCATAATGCGAATATACGTATTCAGAATGGTAAAGGAGAATGGAAATATCTGTAGAAATACAGATTTTTCTTATTATTTCATCGAATTAAGTAAATAAAAAATAGGTATACAATAAACGGAATATAGTATAACGATTGTGATACAACATCTTGTATTTGCCTCTCGCTGCGGAGGAAAATATTATATTCCGCTCGACCAACGGTCTTGTGAGATGTCAAAATTTTCCTTCGCAACTCAAAGCAAATATCTATCGTAACATAATATTACCTATATAGACATATTGTCAGAGGGCTTTAAGTGTTTCGGTTTAGCAAGTAACTGGTCCCGCCGAATGACCTCCGACAGAAAGTTCGAGTTCCATTGTTAGTTCCATATTAACCCTTATCCTGCTGAATATTTTCCTCTTTACTCTATATTTGAAAACTTTTACATAAATAGATTTATCTTGCATTCAAAGATTTCTCTCAAAACAACAACATTGAGCAGATAATGTAGGCTAAGATCAGACTGCACGTCTGTGCAGGCTGATCTTAGTCTATATACCTGTCAAAGTCATTGTTAAAGCAGGAATATTCCGGGATCAGCATGATAAGGGTTAAAAATATCATTTTGAATATTTCATGGCAAGTAAGATGTAACAATAACATAAAATGGTGGGTTGGCGACCTCGTAACTATTATTGATAAAATCTGTAGTTACGACGTTTAAGTCGCCCAACAAAAGAAAAACGCTTATTTTGTCCACCGATTCGGAGCCATTTCCGATGAAAACGTATGATTTAATTGGTGTATCGATTTTTATTGTCACCCATAATCCGTCAACTCCTATATATAGATTGATTGATTGCTTGGGTTTACCGCCACTTTTAATAGTTATATCGCGGCGGCTGGAGCACCTATATATAGATAGAATGCTGACAATTCTAATTTTTAGGAAAAGGGTAAAATATTAAAAATCAAAGACTTCGTTTTGTGTCATTATTTTCAACGTTATGGCTGGATAGGCATCATTTTTGGATTACCACGAGCTGTTAATGTGAAAACAACTCAGAACAATACAAACTACAACCCAAACCTCAGTGTATGTGATGAAGCCAAGTTTAAAACCGCTATATCATTTGGGTAGCAGTCGGTATTATCCAGGGTTCAAGTCATACTTATCTGAAGTCAAATTAAGCGACTCTCCCCCATGTGTCTGCAAGTGGTCAAAAGGGTATCGAATGGATGACATAACCCGTCGTCTGATGGTACGTTCAACTTATAACGGTATAATTGTCACGTTAATATTTTTCACGGTCTGTCTTGTTTGTTGTATTCTTTACGTTGAGCAAAATCGCGATCATAGAATCAAACTTAGTAAAGGTGTTTTATACATACTTATACGATATTCTAATTCAATTACGTGATTCGATTTTTTCTTATCAAATGTGTATGGCTTTTAGCAACATTTTATCAATAATACATTGGAATTACGAGTACTTCGGAATGTGATTTGAGAATTTAGAAATCTTGTTTAAATGTTATTTTCAGTGTACAAAAATCCAGTTTAATAGTGAATGTGAACTTGTCATTGGAAGATAGTACCCCGTCGAATGAAAGACTTTGTTTGCCACAAGCAACAACAACAAAAACAACAAACATAACAACATTATCCTCGTTTTGCCTTTTCTGTGATGAAACAGGAATTCGTGAAAAGCTGAAATTAATTTTTTGATGGAGGGGCTGAAAGAGATCAGCTTAAAAAATATTTATATATTTTTTAATTTATTAAACGTTAACACATATTACACATTTCTTTGTAACGTGACCCATGGAAGTGCTTAAATTGGAAGAAACTGTTGTAGATGAGTCCAAAATGACTAAGGACTCTGAAACTCACCAGGGTTGACGAAGACTTTGCATTCAACACATAAGCAATATTTAAAAGAGTCCCAAAACACCAAAATTTAAAACTCCAATATTGATAGTGAGGTTTGGCCTTATAAGACTCGAATCATCAAGAATTTGTCCGGAATCCGATCTCAATTCTCAACATAAAAAGGGAACTGAATATCTGAAAGGTAGGGTAGATATATATTTCTCGAATAACCGCACAAATAACCCCGAACCCTTCACCTAGATTTAACAAACTTTTGAAATCTCACCTTAATCAAGACGAATAAAAAGTTAGAAATCGTCGGCGAGAGAGCAAAATATCGCAACTACAGCTTAACTCGTTCCCACACAATCTCTCCTTTGTTCGCGTATAAAGAAAAAAAAGGAAAACATCATGGAACATGAATAAATTGCTTGCATCATTTTTTCATTATCCACAATTTTTTTAATAAAAAAAAAAAAAAAAAAAGGTCAATGACATATAATTAACCCTTGTCATGCTGTCTTAAATCCCTCACCGAATTGCATTAAAATCAAGGGCTGAGAGCACTGATAGTGATTGTTGTTAAATAATCAACATTTCTCTTGAAAATCAATTTCATAAACTACCCTGAGAGAAAAAGTACAAGCATGAGGTGTAGATTAAGATCAGATTGCGCTTATGTCCAGGCGGATCTTTGTCTACACCTCCTATCAATACCGGAATATTCCGGGTTCGACAGGGGATAAAATATAGAATGGTTTGTGAAACCAACGTAAATGCATCCCCCAAAAGTCGAATACTGTTGGAGTTCCAAGTTCACTTTGTCTAGTGTATGATTTGATTTGTCTATCGATTTTTTGCTTGCCCTCGCGATCCGTCAATTGTCTTTCGGTAATACAGTTTGGGGTAACAAATGATATTACTTTGTAAAAATCAAGCACCCTAACATGTTGAAATTTATTTCTCTTTAGAATACAAACCAAAAAAAAAAAAAAAAAAAAAATATATATATATATATATTTTTTTTTTAAATGTAACGAAATTCCTAAACAAAAGTTTTTCAAGAAGATCTGGTTTAGTGTATACTACTTAGTTGAAGTAATATTTAAACTGTAATATCTTTGATTTAGCTCCTCTTCCAAGTTGTACATAGATCCATACTATCGATTGTTTGTTTACATTGTAAATGCATTTTGATGTGTTTTTTGTGTGAATTGTATCTCATTTGACGAGAGACAGTAAAGTTTAAGTCAAAACTATCTTGTATCTAACTTGTATCTTTATAAAAAAAACGTTGTCGGGTCATAATTCAAAAAGCAATTCGTTGTCAGCGACATAAACATATCAACTGCAGCTTGGATAAGCTGCACTTACGACCATTTAGTCATCGACGCACGGAAATTGTAATAAAATATTATGAGGTCAACATTGCTATTCTTATTAAATAAGTACAATTTTAAACGAAAACATCCGATATGATGGAAAATATTGTGAAAAAAGAAGAAATTACTTGTTACAAGCAATTTCTTCTTTTCTCCCTTTTTTTTCTCAAGTATAGTATCATAGAGACGTAAAAATCAGAGATCGTACAGGGGTTAACATGTTACCATCGGGAGAGGGTGAAAACAGTCGACCAGTTCGGAATGTGCGGACTGCACATCTTTACCATGGTTGATTCTTATCGCTTAAGCAGGTTTTCCGTAAGTAGAATGACCATTCTACCTTAATATGATATACCTATATTCATATTATAGATATAAACTCGGAATGACCCCTGCTGAACTCCATCAATCTTTCAAATATTTGTACTAAGGAATTCCTGGATGATACCCTTTTCGCGTGATATGTTAATTTGTACATACTTCTGCGTACACAAAAAATCCTTTCAGTCTAAGGTTACTAGTTTTAGCTTCTAATTGCTTAACTGATAAATGAGTACCTACAAAAGAGAATCTTTGACCAGACAACAAAATTTAAGACTGGAACAAATTCAAAGAAGTTGCTGTAAATATTTTCAGCTGATGAAATGTCAAAAACCTTTATCTTTTTATATAGAAACATTGTGGATAATGAAGAAATTGCTAATGACAGGCAATTTCTTCATTTTCCATAATGTTTTCAAAAAGCTTTTTTTCTTTAGGGGCGCCCTGAAGCGGGATTGCACTGAAATTGATAATTTTTTTGAGGATTCTAAAAACAAACTGTTTAGCTTTCCTTAGTACATCATACTGATGATGAGTTATTTAACAGTGATCCTTTACATGCCTGTCGTCATGCTTAACTCTTGGGAGAAAGTGTTCCAGAAATTAACAATTAGCAGATTAAGAACAACCCTATCCGTTCTAGAATTGCCCTTTTGTTGTTCTAAGACACAGTTGTGTAACTTGAAAGGTCTAAAACAGTTCTAATACTGTTTCTGGAACAAAATTAGAATTTCTCCCGAGAGCTTTAGTCCAATAGAATGGTTGTAGATTTTTATTTTATTTTAGTACTGAGTTTAAGTACTATTAGTTCCTCGGATTTATAGGAATTTTCTATAGACTTGTTTGGTACTTACATAAGAATAATTTAATAGAAATAAACACATAAAATTCTATAAGATTTTCAATAAGTGTTGTAAAACAAGTAGTCTTTTGTGGGATCAGTAATTTCTAGAACTGTTCTAGGAAAGCAATACATCTCACCACAACTAAGAACAGTACTAGAAATGTTCTATCGCTATTTGTAGAACAACAAAGGAATAGTTCTAGAACTGTATTAGAAAACTAAATGAGACTAATTTCTTGGTAGTTTGTTCTATAATTGGTTCCACAGGAATGTTCTAGACTAGATCTATCCTTTTGTAGAACAATACTTGTAAACATTTTTAGAAATGTTTTGAAATTTACTTATATAATTTCTAGAAGAGTTCTAAACATGTCTGACGTAGCATTCTTCTTCTGCACCAGGATCATTATGATGAGATTTCATCCCATATTAACGGAAAAGGGCGTTGTTAGGAAAGGTTCTCTGCATCAGGTCGCAATTTTACCCCAACATTTCCCAAACTTGCTGGATATGCTTTTTTGGCCCTGATGAAGTTCCATCTTAAATTTTGGTATTCTGATAACTGTCAAGTGATAAGGAGGCTCATTGACAATCTCCTTTTGACTGTTCTATAAGTCACAGCATGTTGAAACTGTTTGTAAAGTCATTTGCAAGTTTCCTATTTGAATATTAGAACATCCCATTGAATATTGAAAACGTTTGAAAGTACATTGGACAATTCCGAGATGAATCTAGTGATATCAAATGTTGCCTATCGTCATTGTAATGTCTCTACAAATGTGGAATGCTAGTCAGTAGGACTTCAATTGACCAATCGCTGGCCCCGCCCAGTTACTCCATAGACCCCGCCGATTAATTCCAACAGGAAGTTTCGCTTTGATTCTTAACGGCGTTAATTTGCAAAATTTATGGCCAGTAGCATGTACCAAAAAAGTAAAATGGTTGTTCGGCGACCTTAACCAACAAAGAAAGTTAACAAAATTGGCGGCTTATGTCAGAGTTTAAAGCTCAGGTCCGGGCTGAATAAATGATTTGATTTGTTCGTTGATTCCTTGATTGACAGCCGCGACTGGTCATTTGAGTCGGTGACCAATGTAAAAGATTCGTAGAATAAATGATTGCTAATTTATTGCTTGATACGGACACAGTCTGAATGCTACTCTTTCAATTAAATCTCAAAATCAAAATGTTCTCTAGAATAACAAAATGTAATAGAAAGAACTGGAGGTAAAGGTACCCCCCGTATTATTGACATGCCAATATAGTAGGACCTTATGTCGTTCTGACATCGACTTTTACACTTACAAGAAAAGTTTAGTCAGTGCACTATGGTAGTTAGGTTGAGCCTTGGCCTTTTTTATCGAGATGTCCCGATTTCGCTTTAGCACATGTTTTGGAAGGAGTAGCCGTGTGTTCTGTAGAAAGCAGAATAAGAATAATTAATCATAGAAGAACTCGATCGGTATAAATAAAATATGTTCAAACCGAATAAAGTAAGGCTAAGTGCAGTTCAGTTAAACATGATGCCCAGAGCTTCTCTCGTTTAGACTACTCGCGCACATATAGACCATTTACGCACAGCGAAGATTTGATTGATAAAATTGATCAAGTGCAACATGGAAAAATATGTTTCTTTAATGCTAGTATCTTTTAAATTAACGAGACCCATACGATATGGCTTATTTAGACCTTTGTTTGAACTATTGTGATACAGGTTCAGTAATACATGCCTATAATTTGAAAGATTCCGGAAAAATGACTTGGAATGGACAAGAAATCATTAACTTATATAAGTGTCTGCCACTCCTTTTTATTTGGACCAGTCCGAAATTCTGCCTTCTGATTGCAGAAACTTTTGATTCGTCCCATTACACCTTGTTCGCTGTGGGATTTCTTATCCTTGATTGTCTGATCCCATTTCCAACAACTTGAATCTTTAAACGCTAAGAGGCTGGATTTCCTCTCGTTCTTTTCAATTTTGTTAAAAAGTTTGATTAAAAATAGTGACCCTATTCAAAGTGGGGCCCTTCGGTTTTGAACTCGTTCACTGTTGTTTTTTTTTCTGGTTGCTACAGTTATGGACTTAATTTAATATGCAATGATTTTTGTCTAGTAACAAGGAAAAAACTTTTTGAAAATGAGACTTATTGGTTTGGAAACGAAGAAAAATGTTACTTTTTACATCTAGCTCGACCTTGATGAAACATCACATGAATGGTTATCATACAAGTTAAGAAACTATTAAAAATATGGTCTTGATTATTCAACCTTATGACAGTTTGGTAAAAACTACACAAATATTAATAACTCGATGCCTTAGTGCTTAAAGGGCGTAATCACTACTTCGAAAGACTGGCTGTAGACCTTTTTTTGATATGGGCTTTTCAGCTCTATTCAAACATAAAAATGCCTTTGGAGATAACGATACTTTGTTTTATAGAGAATATATAAAAAGTGTTTAAATGATTACCAGTAACCATTTCTTTTTATTGGTCGGGTTCGAATCGGGCTGCAATCGGATATCGATTTTTCGTCGTCGCTGAAATCCGGAGACTTCTTGAAATGATGAAACATTTTACAAAAAGACTAAAACACTGATTCTGTGCGCAAGAACAGAAAGTTGTTAGAGAAGTAAAATAGTTGAGATTCCTTGGTATTTCTCAGCACTACCGATATATCCTATCCGAGCCTACAGCTGCTTATTTCACATAGGTGGAAGACAAATATCGGAAAGGATATATGTGAAAGCCGAGGATCGAACCTGAGACCTCATGATTGGGAGTCCAACGCGCTACCAACTGCGCTGTTGCCGCGGCCGAAGAAAATTGTAATCATGACAATGAAACACTTTGGAAAAAGCCGGAAGATCTCCATAGCTCAAAGTTATGTTACCCTGATCGAAATGTTTTGATTTTTGGATATTGTACCATTTTCTTATAAGTATATAGAAAAAATGTCACTGGCGACCTAGTAGATAGTTCAAAATAAAATATAATTGTACTCTGCTAATGATGAATTATTTGAGTGGCTTATATCTTCTAGTTTTAAATTCAAATGTATTAACGATTTTAACAAAGAGTTCGACCGAAGCACTAAATATCCATTAGTCATTGGTTTTATATCGTGTGTTTTGTTTTGCGTGTGTTTGTTTTAAACTAAAAAAGAAAGCTTCCTGATACAGCAAAAAAATGTTTAACATAAATACAGTAGTTCAAAGATCACAACCGGTGTAAATGAATGATTTGATTTGTCTGTCTTTTTTTAATTGAAAGCGGAGATTGGTCAGTTGTTTACGAAAGAGGGTGAATTATATATGATACTTTTCAAATAACCCAAAACATGTTTTAGCAACATAGATAATGAAGATAAAATCCACAATTTCCAGCAGACAAACTTTAACCAATCCCAACACAATCCCTCCTTTTACGCCCTTTAAGAAATCAGCTTTGGAAAACATTGTGGAAAATGAAGAAATTGCTTGTATATAATGTTTTCTACTCAAAGTTATGAAAAACGTAAAGTTCTCTCAACTTGAAACTGTCGTCTGTATCATCTTTCAATTTGGATCAGTCGAAAACTGAGTTGTATGGGAATTGGTTAAAAGAGAAAAGCCACAATGAATAATAAGAAATGTATTCAAATAGTGAATAGATGAATGAGTGTAAGCCCCGCCCATATTTATATTGTTAAACCGCCCATCAAAAATAATTCATAAATACTGTCTGTTGTTTTATCGTACATAACCTAAATAAAGCTAGGCCGATACAATTGGCCACTTGCTGTAATCTTAATGAAATGAATGAATTTTGCAGAGTATACAAATAAGTAAATATGCAAAAAAAAAAAACCAGGATGGCTTTCCATCACCTTTCTGAGAAAATTACGGTTTTTGAAAATTCGAAAAGTTAAATTTTTCCGAAAATTTGGCAATGAATTGACCAAAATTGTTTTAAATTAAAACTAACTAAAATAATGCATAAAGCACGTTCCTAAAAATACATTTTCAAACAGAGAAACACCATCTTAACTTTGATAGCGTAAAAATATTCAACTATGTTAATTGAAGTCAAAATAATTAACTCGAAAATTAGTTCGACTAAAGAGGAAGTAGTAACTATGTAATAGAAATTGGCATCCAAAGAAATTTTGCCATTTTGGTTGAATAAAAACAACCTACCCTCCAAATCTAGGCTTGAAACACTTACTGTTTTTGATGATATATTTTACACATCGAAAAAGTAACACCAATTCCATCCTTATTTACGGACACTGAATTGTCGTATTTTCGGCTTCAATCGCTGATAATTGACTACAACTAATCGTCAGTCCCGCCCACTGACTATAATAGGATGTCACGCTTCGATTTTGAACGGTGTTATTTTGCAAAACCTATGGCCATTGGCATGTAACAAAAATCAAAATCCTTGGTTGACGACCTAAACATCGTAACTACAGTTTGGATGAGCTGTAATAAAGACGTTTAAGTAGCCAACAAACAAAAATATTTCACACAAACGGCCGCACACTTTCCGGGCTGAATGAATAATTTGGTTGGTCGATATATTTCTATGTCTACCGAGGGCAGGAGAGCTTACTCCAACCCCTCTTTCTGAAACAGAACATGCATGGTTCCAAACTGTTCGGTTAATCATGCATCATCTTGTTATTTATTATATATAAATCATATCCACTCTAGTGTTAGCAACATATCTTGGAGCTTCCCAATAGAAATTGAAATACATGGCATGTTTAATGTAAATGTAATATATTATGCAAAGAAAGGAGCTTATAAAACCTTCTTAGGAAGGGAAAGGTTGTTTGACAGAAGTGGTTTGTTTCTTCTCAAACGATAATTCTGAATTTTTGACACTGTTTTTTTTCCATTCTAGTTTAACTCCGCTTTTAACACTTTCAGTCATATCGCGGCGGCTTGAACAACTAACAATGGATTCCTTGTATATCTCGCACCAGTACCACCATTACATCCTTTTCTAGCCTCCAGCTGCTGTCATCCATCCATTGTTGAGAGACATTTTGTCGGGAGGGTTATGTGCCGCTGCCGGGGATGGAACTCATGAAATCCCATGATTGAAGGTTGGGAGTCTGATGCACTACTAACTGCGCTATGACGGCGGCACATTGTTGGGTTAGATAGAAACGGACGATTTCACTTATGGCTATTTGGACAATACTATGTCATTATCATTTGAGTAGTTTATTCAAAATATTTTCGTGAAAAGGTGTACAAGAGAAACTACTTTTGAGTCATTATTTGTCCTTTCCCGATAGGGTTTCACAAACATAATAAAAAAAAAGTACACATACAATTTTTTATTAGCTCTTTTATTATAATTCTTTACAAGGATTAGAACCCAAAAATTTGATGGCCGCTTCTGTCAAAAAATAATAGAAAACAAAGTATTTTTTAAAGGGAAGTAATGTATATATCACTTTTTTCGCCTAAAAGAGTCATTTCCCCCAAATATTTCGGTCTACCTTCAAGCAGAGAGAGTATAGCTACCCTGAGTTAATATCAGTTACAGCCTCTACAAAACTGGTGTTTGTATGTTTTATCTTCAGAATCATTTAGTTCATCACGTTCACTTGGTTATAATTTAATTGTTAGTTTTGTCTATCAAAAAGGAGCGATCTGATTGGTCGAAAATTTAATTCATACCTCCATGAACAAAATTTTGAGTACGCAGCCATTTTGAATGCTTCCGCACAAAATAGTTCACTACAAAAAGGTATCAAAATTTGTTAAGTTGTTGCATTTTTCGCTTGATGCTATTAAATTATAAGAAATGAAGATAATATTTTTTTGTTTTCATGGAGGTATGAACCGAAAAACCTAATCACACAATGTATGAATCCGCTTCGCGAATTCATACATTGTGATTAGGTTTTTCGGTTCATACCTCCATGAAAACAAAAAATATTCTCTTCATCCCTTAAAACATTGATTTCTGATCGTCCAGCAACTAACCTTCAAACCGTAAAACATAACCTCTCTTTTGCTAACTCTTTCCCTGAAAATAATTTGTTTTCACGGACGCTTGATATTAAAACAGTGAAAACATTACAGGAAAAGAAGAAATTGCTTGTTATGAGCAATTTCTTCTTTACCCTATGCAATAGATATTTTTCAATCGAAATACTTTTGAGTTTGTCGTCTGTAATATCTTTCAAACAGGACCAGTATTTAATTTTGTCGTCTGGGAAAGAGTTAAACAACATATTCTCTCCCTCAAGGTCCGGCTCTCTTTTGACTTCGTGCATGCAGTAGCTTTGTCAACGTTATCTTTGTTGGTTTATTACATTCACCGACCGTCTCTTTTGTGGAGATTGATAACTATTGTAGAAAGCTCCGCCCATTTTAGACCACATACACCTTCAAAAACAATGGAACATAAATCGAGAGTGTTTCTCATCTTTTGTTTCAAACCAGACCATTTGTGACAGTTCGAATATTGAAACACAGACAATTAATATCTGATCAACCCTTTTACGATTTCAATAGGATTTCATTATTATTAGTGGATGAATCTCTACGTTATCTTTTTTAATTCCGTCTTGATAGCACGAAATTGGTTTGTAGCTCTGGGGTAAATTTGGCTCGATCATTACTTCACATTTTCAAGAAAATGCTTTAAAAGAATCCAGAGAGCTCGTTTTTTTCTTATATCCTGACAAGCACCTTGTTGCTTATATACAAGTGACGACGATATCTTGAAATGCTCATGTATTAACTTGTATATAAAATGGTTCAAAATGGTTTAATGTAGACTCTTAAACTAAATTGAATCACAACAATCATATTCTATGAGACAAACGCTCCAGAATCTAATTTCTTATGAAATAAAATATAACAACGTGCATTTGGTCTCGAGGGGAGAAGGATAGACGATAATAAATGTCAATAGGCGGTTTGGACGATCTTTCATCTGACGGCAAAGGCTTTTGTGCTATAAACAGGACAAAGATTTGTCGGTGATTAGAAACTTAAAGTAACACACACTTATACACAGCGCGAGCGCGCGCGAGAGAGATAGATAGATAGAAAGATAGATAGATAGATAGATAGAGAGAGAGAGAGAGAGAGTGAGAGGGAGAGAGAGAGAGAGAGGGAGGGAGAGAGAGACAGACAGACAGACAGAGACAGAGAGAGACAGAGAGAGAGAGACACAGAGAGAGAGAGACAGACAGAGACAGAGAGAGACAGAGAGAGACAGAGAGAGACAGAGAGACAGAGACAGAGAGACAGAGACAGAGACAGAGAGACAGAGGGACAGAGAGAGAGAGAGAGACAGACAGACAGACAGAGAGAGAGAGAGAGAGAGACGCCTCACGGGAATAGATTGACGGTGAGGCATTGTATTTAAGACAATTCATTTTTCTAAACTTTGACATGTGATGACCTAAGTTTTTGATGAATTAGAAAACTTGCACATGAAGTTAAAAAGTATTCTGGTTAAATAGCAGCCCAGGTAACGTAGGCACAGAAATCCTCTAATGTGAAAAAGAAGACCAACGTGAGTTAAATAATACCAAAGGAAAGCCTAATTCTGAATCAATAACCGACTAATTATTGACATGTCCGCATAAATGTCAGGTCTGTAACCTTTTAAAATGATTTTTGTTGTGACTTAATGACTCTCGTATACCTCCCGTCCTACACAGAACACCTGTCCCTGGGATTACTAAAATATTTACATTTATTGAATTCTGCATCTAGATTCAAAGTGCATATGCGTTAGACTAAATCATTTGTTGAAAAAGTTGAACGACTCAAACTTGATAATTGAACGAACATTTTAAACTTGTTGATAAAAGTATAGATGTACAAGTTGTTGTGAGTGATCAAAGGTCGATTTTGTCTATACCTGTATAGACAAAATTGACCTTTGATTTCTCTACAACTTGTACATCCATAAACCATCTAAAGGTGCTGATAAAGGTAAATCACTCAAACTTATTGATGAATTCAAACATCTTAAATTTGTTGATAAATTTTAACATCTCGAACTTGTTGATAGATTAAACATCTTAAACGTGTTGATTAGTTTTGATATCCCAAACTTGTTGATAAATTTTAACATCTCAAACTTGTTGATAAATCTTAACAACTCAAACTTGTTGATAAATTCATCATATCAAATTTGTTAATAAATTTGAACATTTCAAACTTGTTGATAAATTTAAATTCTTAAACTTGTTGATTGATTTTGATATCTCAAACTTGTAAATAAATTTGAACATATCAAACTTTTTGATAAATATTAACATCTCAAACTTGTTGATAAATTTCAACATATTGTTGATAAATTTCAACATCTCAAACTTGTTGATCAATTTTAACATCTCAAACTTGTTTATAAATTTAACATATAAAACTTGTTGATTAATTTTGATATCTCAAACTTCTTGATAAATTTTTACATCACAAACTTGTTGATAATATTAAACGAGTCAGATATGTTTTTAGTAAGAATACATCATAGAGATTAATATGTTTAGAGCTAAAATATGTTGTATAAGGTAAAAGGTTAATTTTGTCTGTACCTGTTCTGCTGTTCACCACTGTCAATAAAGATCAATTGACCAATGAAATCATTCTATTTGACCAGAAGTGAATGTTAACCTCCGACATTAATGTAGCTGTATTTACAACATGTAGGTTGCCAACCACAAATATGCTTACCACAGCCGTTTTGCCTTGTCGAAGTTGCGCTATCCGCCATCCCTGACGATTCTACAGTTAACGCACCTTTTTCAAGTCTATGAACTAGGAAGCAGGGTGTAATACATCGGTTGGTTAATATTTCCACAGATTATGCCAAACCATAATAGATCCTAGTCTGGTTTTTAGGAATCCCTCCAAACATCGTTTTTCGGTCTTGGGGCCAGGATACAGAGTAACCATACACTCAATCATAATTTTATTTCCTTGTAAAAGCTGCTATATGGTACATGTTTATGTAAAGTCGACCTTGCTCGATACACCACCTCTATTAAACGACAACTTCTATTAAGCGACCACAATCGAAACTACCTTTCAGAATCAATAGCTCCCACAAAGAAGTGGTAGCATTTGCTAAAAGCATATCATACCCAAATCCAGCGTTGTTGGACACTGAGACGATTCTAATGAGTCCCAACAACATAGGGCTTAACAAGAATTCTGTATTAATTTATGTTTGCAATCGAAACAATCCTTCATTCATATCACAAATATGTGTTTAAAGCCACCACTCTCTTGAGCGACCACTGTTGGTAATCCCTTGAGTGGTCGCTTAATAAAAGATTTACTGTATATTAAAGCAGCAGGACAAATGAGTTAAACGGGATCATAAATATAGGCATTCAAGGACTCTCCTGTCTTTAATTTTCCTAGCCCATTCCCACACAATGACTCCTTTGAACGCCTCCGAAGGAAAACAATTGGGAAAACATTATGGAAAATGAAGAAATTGCTTGCTAGAAGCAATTTCTTCATTTCCCATAATGTTTTCTATCCAGAAAGTTGAAAAAGTCTAAAATTTCATGAACTCTAAATTGTAGTCTGCAACTCCTTTCAATTTGGACCAGTCTAAAAAATTTATGTCTGGTAATGGGTTAAAGTCGGGAATAGGGACGATAGCAATAAAATGTTTGATAACCACAAGTATGCGTACCCCAAACTTTGACTACCTAGGGCAAACAACATGGCGCAGCAATTCTACAACTCTACATCTCAATTTGTCACTGCATTGCGTGCTTTTGGCATCAAAAATAGTGAAATTAAGGTCTGTATGCAATGCAAATTAGAGACACAAAGTACTGAAAGTACTGTAAGCTAACAAAGCATAGTTTTGATGAGTATTCTTCTTCGGCTAAAGGCTATCATGATAGATAAACGAGGTTAAAGTAACCGAGGAGTTAACCCATTAAAACACGACAAAACCTTAGACTGGTCCAAATTAAAAGAAGTTGCAGACGACAATTTCAAGTTTGTTAAATTTAGAAATCTTTCCCTTGTTTGAAAGAAAACATTGTGGAAAATGAAGAAATTGCTTGTAAAAGGCAATTTCTTCATTGTCCACAATCTTTTTCCAGCTCTTTTCTCTTGAGATGCTTAAAAGGCGAATTTGATTGGAAAGGGAAATAAGATGCTTTTGAAAGAGTTTTCTACAATTTGCATTTTTCCTGAAATACACGAGAACTCCTTTTTATGGCACAGGCATTCAATGGATTTAGTGGTTAAGCCTCCAGTTGCAGTTTGCACTCGTTGAACTTTGAGACGACCTCAAAATTTCGTCTGTTAACTCAAGCTATCAAAGCTGGCGCTTTGCTAGTTAATAACTCTGAACGGACGAGTTGTTACTGAGTTATCTGAAAATGGTTAAATGAAAGTAACAATATCGCAAATCTGAGCACCGTTTATCCAGAAGAATGGAATCAAATCCAAGGAATTAAAACTCTGTCTTATTATCATGAGGAATAGGGATAATATAATAAAATAAATCACAAACTACTTGGGAGTAGGCTAATGATGTCCTTTAACCCATTCCCAATCAATCTCTCCATTTCACACCACTAAAGAAAAGGCTTAGGAGAACATTGTGGAAAATGAAGAATTTGCTTGTATCAAGCAATTTCTTCATGATCAACAATGTTTTCTTCCCAAAAAGATTATTTTTTAAGAACAAGAAAAAATAAAATTAACTTGAAATTGCCGTCTGCAGCTTCTTTCAATTTGGATAAGTCTAAAATTTTGTCGTGTTGGAATGGATTAAAGTCGAATAAAAATCCCCACCGACTAAGAACCTGCAAATGGATTTTCACTTATTGGCGGATCGTTGGTCCCGCCTGTTGATCTACGATAATGCAGTTAGACTGGGATATTTCACGACGTTAGTTTGCATGATCTATGGCAAAGAACTCTAAACAAAAATGGTTGGCGACCAAAACGTTGATATAACATAGTTAAACCAAAACAAACAAAAATGCTCGACATAAATGGCGGAGATCAACGATCACGTCCGGACCAAATAAATGATTCGATTGGTCATTCGTTTTTTCCCTTATTCAAGCTGTAGTTACGGCGTTTAGGTCGACAACCAACAATTTTACTTTTTTGTTATTTATTTGTCCATAAGTTTTTCGCCTTTTTTGTATCGCCGCGGAACGTCCTGTTGCCAGCAGAGTCAGCGGGAGGTACCAGCTATTCGCTAATTCAATAACCGAGCGAAATGAAGACAATGGATTCCAGTACAACCACACAGTACATTTAGAACTCTCGTTGATTATCTAAAGAAAGTACAAGTTAGCCCATACATGCATATACTCAGCGCTCATATTGATCCGAGTCTTGTTTGGGCGCAGGTGTTCAATTAATTGAAGTTCCATGTGGAGGTATATATGTCTTTGAGTTTAAGTTAACTGGCATTGACATTTGAGATAAGTGCCAAAATTGGACACGTTTCGTTCAGAGAACACAGTTGTTAAAATGTAAAGAGTGGCATTTTATTTACCCATACTGTGACCAATAGTTTTTGTACAGTTTTAAATTATCATAATACTTTTCCGGAATATTGGTATTACATATTAATATATATTAAAAAGTGTATATCACTTTTTATCTTTTCTTGTTTTCTTTATAAACTAATGATAAATAAAACTTGTTTTGTCATGGAAATTGAACAGATCCGAAGTCAAGGGATAATTTTGTGATTTTCGATTGACAGTTGAGATCCGTTCACTAACAGTTATACACTTTGGCAATTGAGCGCTCATTTTAAACCATTCGAACGTGATGTTTATTTGGTAAATCTACGAAATAAGGTATATACAAAGGGGCATGTGATGATTGAGTCAAAAGACGGCGCGAAAAGGAATCATGTCATACTTTTTTGTTGTCTTGAATGTATGAAAGCTGGATAAGGCTGAAGTTTGAAGCAACCTTTTGGATGAAGATGCTACGAAAAAAATTTACTTCCCTTACAATTACGTTCTAAATTTCTCACACACGAAACTCGCCCTTTCGTCTTGACTTGTCGATTTAAATAAATGACAGATCGATGTGGTCAATCAAAAGATCGAAGTAATTTTATTGGATTGTCGACTTAAACGTTAACTGAAAGTATATCTTATTGAAACTAATTTCGCTTAACCCTTTCCTTTATAATCACTGGTTCTTACGTCTATGTAATATTATACATAAAAAATATTGTGATAAAAGAAGAAATTGCTTCATACAAGCAATTTCTTCTTTTATCACACTATTTTCTACCACATAGAATGGTTTTGTTTCAAATTGTACTCATCTTTCATTGTCGTCTGCAAAATGTTTCAAATTGGGCCAGTCTAAAATTTTGAGAATCAGGAAAGGTTTAATATCTCAGTCAAAGTAACCAGTTCGAGGTCAGGGGGCGTAGCCAGTTAACCGTTTATTGACCTATCGCGTCTGTCAATCAAGGAACCTGTCGACCAATGAAATCCTTCATTAAGCTCTGAATAGAGCTTCGAACTCCGACATTTTTCGCCTTTTTTGTTTTCCTTATTTTGTTGGTTTGGCGATTTAAACGTCGTAACTACAGCTTATATAAGCTGTAGTTACGACGTTTAGGTCGCCAACCAATCATTCTACTTGTATGTTTCATGCTACTGGCCATAATTTCTACAAAATATTGCCGTTCAAAATCGAGGCGGGATTTTCTGTCGGAGTCAATGAGAGGGATATACGGTGTCAGTTGGAAATTGATAACATGATTAGTCGAATAAGGTTAACTAAAGACTCGTCCAGTTTTACGACATTTCAAATAAAAACGATGAAAGAAAATATGAGTATGTTTGATATTTTTTTTTTTAAAAAAAAATACTTTTTACGACAAGTAAATACTGAGACCAGTCTGTGTATCCGCTTAGTCACATCAGAGTCTTCAATATGCTCTTTGTAAAAAGCTATTGCCCAAAAGTTTCCTAAGACGATCAATGAATACCATCCTAACACGACCCAACTTTTTTTACGGCCCCCGAGAAAAACGTTTGGCAAACATTATGGGCTATTAAGAAATTCATTCATTGTAACAAGCAATTTATCCATTATTAACGCTTTCTATAATCCGACGCATTTGCGTCTTCTTTCAGTTTGGACCAGTCTTTCAGTTTGGACCAGTCCAAAATTATGTTGTTTTGAAATGGTTTTAAGTGTGTGTGGCTTCCCAGGCTGCTAAATGTCTGTGCTTCAAGCATATCTGAATTGGTTGGAAGAATCGTGCACAGACCCATCTAATAGCGTAAAAACTTGGAAGCATTATTGAAATACTACATAATCGTATAAATTCCTTAATCTATTGATTGATTGATTGAATAGGATTTAACGCCACTTTTAAGAGTATTTCAGTCATATCGCGGCGTCTAGGGCACCTAACAATGATTTCCTGGTATTGCTCACACCAGTACTATGTATACCATTACATCCTTTCCTAGCCTCCAGCTGCTATTCCACGTAGATTTACGATTGATGAGAGACGAATGTCGGAAAGGATATGTGCCGCCGCCGGGGATCGAACCCATGACAGCCAATGATGAAGATTGGGAGTCTGACGCGCAACCGACTGCGCTATAACGACAGCTCTCCTTAATCCATTATCAGCCTACAGAATTTTAAACTGGTCAAATTCAAAGAAATACAGACGACAATTGTGAGTAGTAAATTTAAAAAATAATCTTCTTACGGGGTAGAAAACACTGTTGATAATGAAGAAATTGCTTGTGACACGCAATTTCTTCCTTTTCCGCATTTTTTAAAAAGTTTTTTTCGGAAGGTGGGAGGGGGGGGGACGTAAAAAGCGTGATTGTGTGGAAACGGGTTAAACAATATGTTCTTTTCCGATTATGTGTTCTAGAGTAATAACATATTTTTGCATAAAAAAAGTTTGGGTTTTTTTGGATAGGGAATTTGTGGCATGATTCACCTAATTTATTCCAGAAAGACGAACATTTTATAGTTTTATTTGAGATCACCTGGGCAACTTACGGTTATGTGTTTAGCTATTAAGACGCTGATAAACAACGGATCTTTCACTATAAATTAAATTGAAAACCGTAAAAAGGATCTCAACCTATTACGTGATGCATTTTAGTCTGGTCTGAATTTAGCAACGTTGCAGACGACATTTAAAAAGATACTTGAATCGAACAAATAAGCCCAAAATAGAATAGAAAACATAGCGAAGAGAAGAATTTTCGTATAACACACAATCTCTCCTTTTCTCAAATTGTTTCTTAAAGTTATAATTTTCCGCATATAAAAAAAACAGGCATATGTTGTCATGGATTGACACATTCCCATGCAGTCCAACTTTTACTCTCGTCAAGAAAACAGCTTTAGAAAATATTGTGGAATGTGAAGAAATTGTTTTCTCCCTCATAAGACAACTATCTTAAAAATGTCACCAATTTGAAATTGTCGTCTCAACCTGTTCAAAATAAGACCGGTGTAAAATGATGTCGTTTTGGAAAGGGAAACCTTCAATGGCTTTCTGGCAGTGTCATAAACTCACCTTTAATGTTCCGCTATATTATCTCTGCATATGGTATACATTGTACATGACAATTGACCAATCGCTTGCCCCGCCCACTTACTCAGTTGGTCACGCCTACTAAGTCCTACAGGAAGTCCCGCTTCGATTTTTAGAGGCGTTATTATGCAACATTTATGGCAAGCAGCATGCTGCAAAAATGTGAATAGCTGGTTGGCGACCTAAACATCGTAACTACAGCCTGGGTAAGCTGTAGTAATGACATTTAAGTCGCCAAAACACTTAAAATACAACATATAAATGTCGACCAAAGCCAGTTCACTTTCCGTCTATATGAATGATTTGTTTGGGAAATTGATTCTTTGAATCTTATTTTAATTGTTGGCATTAACTTTGCTATCAAGAACAACACGCAGAAAAATTATCAACTAAAAGTTTTCGTTTGAAACAGCTGGTCAAGTCTAAAATTGTGTCGCCTGGAAACGGATTAACTCATTACAAGACGCCAAATCTGACTGGTACGAACTGAAAAATTCGTGTACAATACAGGCTATGAGAGCGGTTGGTGGCTCGTTGAATGACGTGGTTGCACTGTGTGAGGATCGACAGGAAGTTATGGGTAGATGCTCCAGTCGCCTCGATGATATTGAATTCTTACAGTATACAATTAGGATATGACCCATTCGTTGTAAAAGAAGAAAGTGCGTTTAAAAGCAATTTCGTCTTTATCAAAATGTTTTCGTGCATTATATATTACAGGATCGGGAACGCTCTCAATAGAGATTTTGCTGGAAAGGGTCGTAAAAATATCAAACCAGGTTTTCTTTTATAACATAATTTATTATCAGATGAAATATTCTTAAACAAATTACTTTCACAAACAATTCATATACATATACACGTATAAACATTTAAAACGTTTGTGATTGGCTAGTAAGTAAACACCCAAATAACACGAGTTGCACTGAAAACGATGAAATGTGAAATTGAGTACAAAATACAAGTACAAATATCACAGAATAGGAGCGGGTGTAAAGTATGTATTGTACAGTCACTTGCAAATGTACATTGAATGTTCTATCACTTGAAAAAGAAAACAACATCGTCGTCAATCGATCGTACAACAAACTGAGAAATCACTTGACGATGTAAATTTTCGCTCAAATGGTAGAATCGTTAAGGTACAAAGTCACAAATGATTATACAATGAGTACATATTTATACTTTAGTCCCCTATCTGCGAATATATTATGCAATAAATTAATATTCGGTAAAAAAGACAAGTAGGTCCTCCTTTTAGCAATCGATACAAAATCAGAATGTGATGATAAGAGATGTCTAGAGAGAAAAAAAGCTAAATTGAGTATCAGCATATCGTAAGTGGCCGATCAAGATGTCGTATTTACAGTTTTGTTCAAGCAATTTTTACGACATTTTGATAGCAAACCGACGATATATATAATATCTATCATAGTATACACAGTGAGTTTGCCCCTGTACTTATAACTCAAACATGATATATTGACCAATGGTTTCATATCATTTGTAATAGAATAGCGAATTCTATAGATGTACACGGTTTAGTTAAGTTATCAAAGGCCAATTTTGTCTGTACAGGCATAGACAAAATTGACCTTAGATCAGCCACTATAGAACTTGTACATCTATACTTATATTCACATACCCTGTTTATGCTGTCGTTATACTTCGTCGTGGAAAAATGTCAATTGTTTACAACATTAGCGATATTGTGTTCAAATCAAGTTTCGTCCATTGGTCACTTATGAAATATTCTCGCTTTTTATGCTATAAAACTTTAGAACTGATTTGCATTATGTAAACGTTGAGGCAAATCGGTCTTCACCTAGTTACATATCGCGGCCGGATTATTAAAGTTGAAAGTCATCTTATTTTGATCATATCTGTGTTTCTGTGTACACATTGAAACCAAAATTAGTACTGACTCATTTCGATTTTATTTTTTCCTGTCTTACAAAATTTTATACCTGTCCAAATTTAAAGGTTTTGCAGACGAAGATTTAAAAGTGGATTTAATTTGTAAAAAATAACCTATCAGTAGGATAGAAAATATTGTGAAAAAGCAGAAATTGCTTGTAACAAGTAATTTCTTCTTTTTCTACAATGTTTTCTCTATTATAAAATCACATGGACGTGAAAACTAGGAATTGAACAGGAAGGGGTTAAAATGATTTCCAGATAAAAACCGAGAAACTTTTAAGAGTAGTTTTAGCATGTATTCTCTTTATAACAAAAGTAATGCGACCAAATTTATATATGAATTATTAAACAACAGTTCGTTAGGAGACATAAAAAAAAAAAAAAAAGATTGCGAGACGCTTTTTTATTTCCTTTTATTTCCTATTGAAAAATTATGGAAATGAAAAAATTTATGGAAAGAGAGAATGAAAGGTTTGGAAAATTTAGAAATGGACGATCCTAATACGTGATTTGAATTTATTGTATGGTTTATTGAACGTTATTTATGTGTTATTGTTTTGTCACAGTAAAGAACAATTCGATGATGTGAATTTTTGGTCACCCGTTTAAAGCTTCTATTGAATAGTTTGGTAGTTTACATCATAAAGCTACGGATTAAATTTTCTCATATTTGAGTTTTCGTTTGCTTTTCTATTTTTGACAAATTAACAAAAAATATCGATTTATGACAGTGATAACAAGAACAGTAAAATGTAGGAAACAGAAACCGCTAAACAGCGTTTTCTTATTTTCCCACTATATCTTTATTACTTTGAAAAAGAAAAATTTTAAAAATTCAATATTTATGATTAACTTGGGTAGAGAACATTAATGATTTACCGTATTGACCTGTCCAATTTTAAAGGTAGTGCAGACGGCAAAATAAAATAGGATTTATTTGAAAAATAGTTATTCAATAGGGTAAAAATATTATGGAAAAAGAAGAAACTGGTTATAACAAAAAATTTCTTCTTTGTCCACAATGTTTTCAAAAGTATATAAACACTTGGTCGTAAAAACAGTTATTGAACAGTGAAGGATTAATTCACAGATTAAAAAAATGGCGCAAATTTCACTTGAAGATAATCACTTTCAGCGTTTCACGACCCAAAATGCTAAAACATTGTGGGAAAAGAGTGGTTTTGGTTTACCCCCAAAAGATTCTCTTACCTCGATATTAAACGTTGTTCTTTTGCAAAATTTATAGCTAGTAACATGCAACAATTAATGACCACAACAACAAAAATAAATTGAATGGTTGGTCGGCGACCAAAATGTCGAAACTACAGTTTGAATAAGCTATACTTACACGTTTAAGTCGCCAAATCAACAAAAAATGTTTCACGATAATGTCGGTCAATGTTGGGGTTCAAAGTTCACTTTCGGTCTAAATGAATTATTTGATTGGTCGAATAATCCTTTGATTGACAGCTAATTGAAGACTAAATCATATTCTATACCAACAGGTTCAACACTTAACTACAAAAATAGCACTTGAGCATACTTTAAAGTAAACTTGTTCTTTAAAAAAACAAATAAATCATTTATTGATCGAATTATTCAAATAAGATGATCTTATTAAATTGAATTTTATCTTAAGTTATGAACTCTCCTATTCCTATAAGAGTTGAACCATTCAAACATAGTATTTTTAGCTAGCAAAGCGTCAGCTTTGATAGCATTAGTTAACAGACAAAATTTTGAGGTCCTTTCAGAGTTCAAACGAGTGCAAACAGCCACTGGCGGCTTAACCACTGAATTTCTCCGCCAAAAAAGTAGTTCTTGTGTATACTCGAGCATATTGTGTAAAATGACTGGTCACGTGAATTAACTTTATTCAAACCATAGAGAACACCTTCAAATGCATGCTTTACAAACCATTTCCATTCAATCCCGTTTTTTAAGAATCCTCAAAAAAAGGCTTTGGAAAACATTATGGACAATGAAGAAATTGCTTGTAACAAGCAATTTCTTCGGTGTCCATAATGTTTTCTACCCTACAAATGACAAAGAAGATTACATAACAAAACAATGCTTTGCTAGCTTACAGTACTTTCAGTACTTTGATTTGAAAAATGCAATCAGACCGATGAGTCTTATTCGAACGGTGTTTCCGATTGCCTTATCAATTTTCCCTTGCGCTAAACAACCAATAAATTGTCGGAGCGCCGACATGCCACATGACCTCAAAACTGAAAGGAATTGCAGACGACATTTCAAATTGCGCTAAATTTGGAATACAAGGTGCCAGGTAGGATAGAAAACATTGTGAAAAAAGGAGGAATGACTTGATACGAGAAGTTTCTCCTTTTCCCACAAAATGATCCATAATTGTTTTTCTTCAGGGCGTTAGAAAGTGTGGTAATAGGTTAAACATTCTCTTAAAATTAATATTTTCTCGTAAGCTTCTGGAAGAAGTATTTTGAAAATATTTTGAAGAGTTTCATATATGTATTTAAAACAATTATAAATTTTTGTAATGTAGTTTGGACTCTGTGCTAGAAAAGACACACTGATACACTTCTCAATTCTTATAAGTAAAAAGAACATAGGGTTAGTTGGGAAGAAATGATGTAATAAAAGAAGATATTGTCTATGTTGTTTGAAGTTTATAAATGATCATTTTATTCATGTAGCTTAGGGAAACCGGTCGATTCATAAAGGTCGCACCAATAAAGCTGAATATTTATCATCGAAAATTACTATATCATGCTCTGGTCAGGCTATAGATACAAGTTGTGTATCTTGTATCTACCATCTCACTGTTAGGTCCACCACGGTATAAGATATTCAGCAACACTCACAGTAGTTCAATAAATAACATGGAATGTTTCTCGATATGATTGGTCACAACTGGTCACATGATAGTCACAAATGGTCACATGATACCCTACGCAATGCAGGTCTGCGTTTGACTAGTGAGCTTAAATCCTTGACTAGACGCACACAACGGTCATCTTGGAGACACAGAAAACAAAACAAAATCACAAACTAATTCAATAACTAGTGTGTGGGAATTCTTCATATTTCTAACATTATGCTAATCATTTTGGCTTAAGTTAACCCCGATCCATTCTCCGTTGTTGGTTGAGTTACCTTGTATCGTGACAAAGGGTCATGGAATTGACGCCCAATGAATCAAGTCCTAATTGGCAGTTTTCACGATTGGCCCCGAATTGGGCTTCCCGTAATCTCTTCTTCTGCTTCATTCTTCTGTTCTGAAACCATATTTTCACCTGTGTTTCGTTCAGTCCTAGTGAAGCCGCGATCTCAATGCGTCTTGCCCGTGTTAGATATTTGTTAAAATGAAACTCTTTCTCCAGCTCGGTAAGTTGTTTGTTTGTGAAGTTTGTTCGACCCATGTTTGAGCCCACGCCGCCTTGAGTCTGTGTGTAGCCGAATTCTCCGGGTTTAGTAACTGCTTGTGGAGTAACTGAAAATAGAAGATGACTTTAGTTAGATATCCAGGAATTACCACTCTAGCAAATTTCACAGAAAATTGAAAGAGCCTGAAAAAAACTGATCATGTGAAAACGGCCATTCATGGAATCAGAAAAGCAAATATATAAGAAAAGTATATACATTTGTCTATTATTATTCAAAACCATGGTATTTCAATTGAAGCTAATATTTTGAAAAAATGCAAAAAATGCAGATTTTCCCCCCAAAGTTTTAAATCTGAAAGTCTTCATATACGTTTTGTATTTCACGTACAAAACAAAAGAAAACTAATGTTCATCATAGAATAATTGAGCGCATGCGTGATACTTCCAACCATTACACATGTGCGCCAAGTAAAGACTCAGACCAGCCTGTGCATCCGCACAGTCTGATCAGAGTCTTCACTCTGCGCTCTGTAGATAGATATTGACCCAAAGCTTCTTTAAGCAATCAGCGAATGTTTTAATTGCCCAGAAAGACTGTCCAATGTGCCCAATGTGTGCTAGTCACGCACATGCGAAATGGTTGGAAATGTCACGCACAGGCTCAATTTAATTTTAGTTTCGTCTATCAAGATTCAGGTGTTTTGATTGGCCGATTTTTCATTCTTCCATGTACAAAATTTGAACATACAACCATTTTTGCTTGCATACCAAGTAGACCTATAATATCTTACTCAAAGCTAGTAAAATGCATTAAGAAATTAAGAAGAACATAATTTGTTTTCATTAAGGTATTAACTTAAAAAAACCTAATCACCCTGATTTATGAACCCTCGCATAAAAAAAATCCTTATGAAAATAAGTATTTGCCAACAGGACCGAAAATTGTATCTTTATTTCAGACAAAAAAGGCATTTAGTTATGATTATGAAAATGAATATCAGTAAATATCTTTAACGTTTCGTCGTAATGAAGTGCAAGAAAGGGGCTTTATGAAAAGAAGAACTATTTTGATTAACAAAAGATATTTCTAAAAAAAGAAAAAGAAAAACAAATAAACAAAGTCGGATCCTCAATACCTGAACTTTTTTTTAAAAGTATATTCACAACGCCTGAATGATAGGAGAATACTTATTTTATACTTATTTAATACATTTACGTGGACACAGCGACCGAGTTTGACAAGACAATTATCATTGTGGTTACTGAAAATGATGTTCGACCGTTGCTTTGGCAACACTTACACGCATTTTGACACTATACATGTCCGCGGCCCACCCATGATTTCAATTAACATTTCTTGTACAACATTGTAACTAGTCGCCGAGTCTCTTTGCCTCTTATAGCCTTTTAATGAACTTAAACCTTAGTTTAATATTGAATTTTATGTTCCGCGTTTATTTAAATATGCGAAAGTGAATTTTTTTGTATGACATTTATATTGTTAAAAGCCATCGACCGTTATTAAGGTTACATGGAAATTGCAATGAAATTTGCTTTATTGCTTAATTGTCATTGTAAACCCGAAATATTTGATTTTAGCGTCGTCTATCTAGATTCAGGCGTTTTGATTGACTTTTTTCATAATTCCATGAACACAAATTTTGCTCCCGCAGCTAATTTGAATGCTTGTGCACAGAGTAGATCCATAAAAGTTTACTCAAAACTTGTAAATATTTTGCTTTGATTTGCTTGATGACGTTGAAGTATAAGAAATGAAGAGAATATTTTTTGTTTTCATTGAAGAACCTGTATGGTTCCAAAAACAATCACACCAATGTATGAATCCGCTTCATGAAATGTACTTAAATTTTGGGGTTAATACCTCAATGAAATCAAGAAATATTCTCTTAATTTCATAAATGTCAAAGACGATTTTGTATATATTTTCTTCTCCTCGGGCAGGAACGGCCATTATAACAATGATAATAATAAAGTTTGTTTTTATGAATTGCATTTCTGAACCCCTAAACATTGAAAACAAAATAATTTATATCTTATTAAAGTTTTCAAATCAAATGCTGCTGGTAATATTGTAGCAATCGTTTCGCAAAAGCTAACATACATAAAAGAAATTACACAACAATAATGAGACTGCTACACAACAATAATGAGACTGATAAAACATAAAAATAATAATTAAATGAATAAATAAATGAATTAGTAAGTAATTAGGTAAATGAATAAATAAATACATTAACAAATAAAGAAACATGTTCTAGCACAATTCGTAAAAATACTAGATTATACTGGCCAAAGAGCTCACGATGAGAAGGGATAATCAGATTTTATAATCAGTATTTTTCAATAAAATCTCATCAATGTGTTTGTTTGAATTGTCTCGAAGACGACTTAAAGAATGTCCATGACATAGGGTTTGGGTCTGAACACTTATATCGGATCTCTTTCCAGTACACACTCCACAACCAAGAATGAAGAGGTATTTATCTAATGATAAGAGATATTCATACGCCAAAGACACACAAGCCCGAAAACTCATGTCGACAGACTATTAATCTCGCCACACAATTTAATTTCCCCTCGCACCTCGGCCCGGTAACCTCTCCGCCGGTCCCCGGGACGTGTCGGAATGATGGATGCCGGGGACCTGTAACAAGGTAGAATTCTCCGAGAAGCAGAAATTGCCAGAAAATTGCCAATATATAAGAAATGAAGATCTTCTAAATATGTCTGTCACCCATTCCTCTGACATTAATTTCCTTACAAATAATTAATCTTTTTTTTCTACAACTTTTATCCAATAGTCCATATGCACGTTTCGGAGTTTAATACACGGGCTGTGAACTTCACTTCATTTTCCGTTGAAAACTTTTGAAATGAAATAGTAGAATACTTTTACAACTTTTATATAATTGAACGAATAAGAAAATGCAATTGCTTTTTAAAAGTCATTGGTTCCGCAAAGTACAACTTCTTATGGTGTTTCATTTATAATAGCACGTTGACATAAATTTCGATGGCTTATCTTCTAGAATTAAGACGAAAAGTATGCAAAACGCCTTTCAAACTGTCTCCACTTTTGTCCCCAGATACAATAAATCTACTATATTTGTAGAAAGTGTACTCTCTTGAATTATTATAAAAAAATTGACGAATTATACAACAATAATGCACTTGCGTGCATGAAAACTATGACACGACCATTAACAACAAGAGGTAGCATTAAATATCGCCTCTAAGAAATGTATGGCACCATGTTTTCTGTCTACTCCATGTCACTGCACAGTGGGTTTTTTGTTGTGTCAACACCTAGACTACAACCATTTCAGATTTGAAAATGTCAGCTTGAATTATTTCTTCAAAAATCCGTTAGTCATGCTATCATTATTTTGATATAGAGAGTTTTTGTTTCAGGCACGCCGTCTCCTTTTAAACAAGATTTAAAAACAACTGTTCTATGACTTTCTTCTCTAATTTACAATGTCATAATCATTTCATAAATTGACCAATCGCGGTTGTCAATCAAGGAAACAACAGACCAGTCAAATCACTTACTTCGCCCGGATCTGAATTTTCAACTCCGACATTGGCCGCCATTTTTTAACCTGTTATTTTTTATTTTGTGACTTAAACGTCGTAACTACAGCTTATTTAAGCTGTAGTTTCGACGTTTAGGTCGTCAACCAACCATTTTATTACTTTGTTACGAGCTACTGGCCATAAACTTTGCAAAATAACGCCGTTACAGTCGAAGCGGAACTTTCCATCGGAATTAATGGGCAGTGTCTAGGAAGTCAGTGGGCGGGGCCAGCGACTGGTCAAATCCTGGCAAAAGCTGCTCAAGGTATATGAGCCGCAGAACAAATGAGGGAAATGTGCTTGTAGATAGCGACTCATTCAGGGACTTTCTTGTCCTGTTGGGATAAGTGAAGATAAAACTTAAAATTTTGATGACCACGTATATTTATTTCCACAGAATTTGACAACCTTGGTCGAAGAAGTAAGTGGGCGGAGCCAGCGATTGGTGAATTAGTAAGGGTGTAATCCATACATTGCTATTTCGCAGTTCAAAAGCTTGTTACCTCCCTTTTAATAGATGTATCTTACGAAACATTGATTTTGCAATCTCATTGTACTTTTAATAAATGCTAATTTCACATGATGTTTATTATAATGATTTTAAAAACAAACAATGTGGAAGTAGCGGAAGACCACAAGTAATTCATTTGATTTATTTTAGACAATGACAATAACAAGCCAAAAGATGATACAAAAAACTACGTATGTAAAAAGCATTTCAAATAGAGGGAAGGTTCGCCTGGAGGCAATCCCACAAAGAAAACCACTCGTAAAATATCAATTCGAACGATCAAAGTTCATCAAACACTGGGACTGGAAAATATATGGAACTTAATGTCAAACTAAATGATTAATTACAAGCCACACTTTCCCCGAGTTTTAACTTTACCCATTACCTGACGGCAAAATTGAAGACCTGAGTTGCAGACGAGAATGTAAAGTTAATGAAATTTTAGATTTAGATTAACTATCTGTGTAGGAAACACTGTGGAAAATGAGGAAAATGAGGAAACTGCTTGTAACAAACAATTTCTTCATTTTCCACAGTTTTTAAACATTTTTTTCTTGAGGGGAGGGGTTCTTCAAAAAACGTCACTGTGTGGGAATAGGTTAATATGTACATATGTTTAAATATGTCATGTCTTCCTAGATTTCAATTCAATCGAAGTTAAATTATTTCAATGAACATTCAGACAAAACGTTACGCATTATAATTTATGCTTGGTAATCTAATACCAATGGTTTCAACATTTTTTATCTTCCGACTAAAAGAAGGCATTCAACTAAAACTTGACCATTACAACACCAGCACTCTTCTACTGCAACACCAAGAATTATGTACGCTGATTTACAAATCTTGCAATGCTATGTGTTCGGCTTTTCGAAATATTACATTTATTTGTCTTGTTTTCAATATTATCTAATATTACCAATAAACGTTTAGGAGAAATACAAGTAAGTGTATCTGAACAGTAAGATTCAACTGACTTGCTTAGAAATATTAGTTCAATCATTCATGAAAACCAACAAAGACACAAACACATATTTTTAGGTACCATTTACGCAGCCATATTGCCGAAGGCGTCATTTCGTCGGTGGAGGAGCAGAATGTCGTAAATACAGCTTTAATAAAGCTGTATTTGACATTTTGCCCGCCGATCGACGATATAGACGGTAAGTTCAAGGATGCGACCATATGCAAATATTGCTTTAAAAACGCATTATCAGCACCGAAAATATAAATCGTTTAGAAAAGTTCACCAGTGATATAAACAATGTTAAATAATTATTTCACTTTCGTTGACTTACGGAAATGTTTCATTGACTCCCGTTTTTCTCCGAAAATTTTGACAACATCATAACGATGCAATAACTAGGTAAGTATCAACCGCTAGCATTTCATTGACATTTAAGCTTAGAGTCATACAGAATGAGTGGAGTCGTGGCGACCGACTATACTAAAATATAAACGGATCTACTCCGACGTGCGAAAAGCACATTTTGTAGGTTGGCTAGGGTTGACATTTGTCCCTCTGCATGGATTTCCAGAATCTAGAATGCCCATTCTCTTTCTCTATATATCCAATTTTGAAATACCAAATCTAACTGACCTATAATTGGTCTGGTCTGTTCTTCAAATATGTGTTGTACGAAGTTTGCGGGAAGCCCCTTTTTCGTAAGGCGGGCCACGTATGTACAAAATATGTAGTATCATTTTCTTCTATGTCGTCTATGTTTTCCATTGTTGTAATATAAAAATGGATGCTGTAAGCCGACTTATGATACGGTGAAAATAAATAAAAAGGTATCTAAATCCGTCCTCATGTTTTCTATCTCGCGACTACCACAAATTTTGCAAAATGATAAGGACTAATGAAGGTACCTATCATTATATATATTTGATATAACACTCCACCAAGTGAGAACGAAACTCCTTGAAAAGCGTAAAGAATCGACCCACTCAGACTGTGCGGACTGACAATTGTAGAATCTTATTGCTATTGATAGATTTTGTGAATCTGGTATGGTCATTCTATCTTACTGTGTGAAAGACTTCAGATCATTTAAATCTGATAAATAATTAAATTCAACATTTTTTCTAAGCATTTGTTTCACGGAACCCTGAAAATCCCCCCTTTTTGCCTTGCGGATGGCATATCATGACCGGTCAATACTAGTTAATACTCATCATATTTCATATATATATATTTCGATTAAAAGTAATTTCTAACCTATTTCAAATGCTTAATTTTCTAAACTCGCCGCTGGACAAGATATTCCATCTGACAACGATGTTCGTCAGAAGATCTGTGTTTACTTTCCATTCCGAGGCAATAGGAACTTTAATTATGATGGCCAAAGGATGTCTTTGACACTCTTGTTTTAACGCATGATTGATAGCCCTGTCTGTAATTACCATTGCCTGATGGCTTTCTGGGAACTGCCCTAAGCTAGCAATAACAGCGGTTTTCTCTTCTCATATAAATATTCCGGATCCATGTAGACTGCGTTAACCAAGTTTGCCATTGAATTGAAAGAAATACAGATTACATTTACAACATGAACTAGTCGTATATTAATTTGCTATAAACTTTTCAACTTAATCGTAGTGATCCAGGTTTGAAAACTCGTATATATGTTTTAACACATGCGAGAATTGACATACAAAATAAGCCTTTTATATCTAAAGCAAAGTGCATCTCTCACACTAAACCGGCTTTTTAAAAAATACCGAACAAAAGAATAAAAATGCGTAAACGTCAGGAATCGGCACTTCAAACGTGTTAACCCTTTCCTGGACAAACCCGGGATTTTACGTCACTGTGGTTTAATACTTGAAAAAACATTGTGGAAAAAGTAGAAATTGCTTGTAACAAGCAATTTCTCCTTTTTCCATAATATTTTCTACCACATAGAATGGTCAGATTTCAAATCGCATGCATTTTTCATTGTCGTCTGCAACCTCTTTCAAATTGGACCAGTCAAAAATTTCATAAAACAGGAAAGGGTTAAACTGTATGAAGCAATTGTGACACTGAATTCCGTCATAGTTGGAAATACCACGCACACACTCATTGATATAGACTAAACCCATTCCCACTCATTCAAAACTCATTCACTCGAGAGTCCACTTTCTAACGACCCGCTAGAAAAAAAGCAAACACATTTAGAAAACATTGTGGACAATGAGGAAATGGATTGTATTTTTTTTTAATTTTTCTTAAATTTTCATCGATTCTTACTTCCATATAAGGAAAAACAATGCTTGAACTCCACGAACTTTTAGTTTTCGTCTCCAAGTTTTTCATTTTCGATCAGTCTGAAATTCGTCGGCCGGTAACGGGTTAAGAGTCTTAATTCCGAATAATTCCTGCATCTTTGCCTTATTTTGATTCATTATTTTGCCAAATTTAAACGTTACAGAGTGACACGGGATGATGAATCGCTCGTACGATATGGTAGGCTTTGGGAATTCGCTTGCAGGGACGATAGAAATTGTGTCCCCTTGGTGCTATTAATCAAAACTGGTATTTGCTTTAAATTACGTGTCAATATGGAGGATACAAGGAACCGACTTTATGCTCCTAGGATATTGATGTTACTGTTTTCTCCACGAATTTATCAGCTTAAACTTACTTGCTGCTTATGTTATAAAAACAAATAACAATAATAATAATAATAATAAAATGAAACGAGAAAATAGATATCAATCATAAAAAGTAATAAATAAACAGTAATTAGAGAAGGCAATCTGGAACACATTTCTTATGTGATGTGTTGTAGTGAAAGGAATTTCTAAAAGAGGGTTTTTATAGCTTGGACAAACGGAAAAACTACGAATTAAATGAAAGCACAACAAAGCAAATTCGAAAAACAACAAAATAAGCCATCTTCTAAAATGTTCACATCAATGTCATTAATTCTGGAGATAATATAGAAGAACGTTTTACACTTTTAGAGCTTGTGAGAATTCAAAACAGTTTGAAACTATATTTTTTTCGGCTGAGGCCAAAATTCAAACAAATAGTTAAATTCCTGTTTCAGCCATTCCCACACAATTATGCTTTCTGATGCCCCCCACGAAAAAGGATTGGGAAAACATTGTTTAAAATGAAGAAATTGCTTGATACAAGCAATTTCTTCAATTTAACACAGGGTTTTCTGCTAAGTTGAAACACCACTAAAATTTCATAAACTTTGCCGTCTGGTAAAGGGTTCAAACAGTATTATGATTTCTTTCACTGTGTTCGTATTGTACCATATGCAATCCGAGCTTTGCCATTTTAGTTAACTCGCAATTCGAGTTAGCAAGTTTGTATGGATGCTTAAGATTCAAAGTAAACCTTACTCTGGCTTGAAGCGGTGAAATTGCCAAAATAGTCCGACAACAAACATTATCGCCAGTTCACTTAAACCTATTACCAGATGATTTAAATTCTGATACATCCAAACTAAACCTTTGGAGGTTGCAGACGACAATTTTTACTTGATGATTTTATTTTATTTTTTTTAGATATAGATGGTGATGAAATTGCTTGTCGCGTGCAATTACTTCATTTTCCTTAACGTTTTCAGTAGCTTTTTGGGGAAACTTAAAAAGGGACCGTGTGAAAATTGATTAAACATAATTTCATAAATAAAACGTTGAGCGAAGGGGCTTCTTTAAATCAAATTTGTAAATATTTTTTTTTTGTTTCTCGGTAAACAGACTTTATCGTAATCACAAACCTGGCAAGAGAAATAATCAAGCATGCCTATTAGCCACAAGGATAACACAGAGGCACGTGAGCAAAATAAAAGTGAGCCGCCTTTGGTAGCGTGAGTGTCGCGTGTTTGCAGGAATTTCCAGGCGGTTCTATTGACAAATGTAAGATTAAAACCATTGTTTGTATTGTTACAGGTGGGAAGCAATCCGATTGGAATCGATTTATGGCATTGATGACCATTCGTGCGGGGAAACAACAACTCTCCTGTTTCAGAGGCTTGTTTTCATACTGCCAATCTGGTACCCGGTATGCGAATGTAATCTAACCAGAGCATGGACGGAAAGTGGTTCAGTTACAACACTGTCGCATGATGTGATGAATTGCACATGTGATGAAAATGACATTGAGTGGTTTTAGTAAATCCTGAAACACATATATATAACCGGAATACCATAAAATAGAAGCATTGGGATGACAATAAGTATATACTTAACCCATTCCCACGCGATTCCTCCTTTTTATGACTCTCAAGAAAACAAGCTTTGAACGACATGGTGAATAATGAAGAAATTACTTACAACAAGCAATTTCATCATTATCCACTATGGTTTCTACCCAAAAGGTAAAAGAAAAAAAATTCTAAAATTTCATCAACTAAAATTTGTCGTGTGCAACTTTTTTTCAATTTGGACTAGTCTAAAGTTTGGTCTTTGGTTAAACAATGATAACCGTAAAGTCAAGCTCAGAGCAGCGCAAATTTATAAGTTGTCGGCGTTTTGTAGTTAGGGTATCTTATATGCGATCCGTCTGGGGAAAAGGAACCTATTGCGTGTTCCGTATAAACTAATACTCGATAAAGAGATTTGATAAAGTAGAGGTCAACCAGATATCGCATTCACAAACTAATTTTATAGTCAGGTAGAACGGTCTTTATAATTTTAGAAAATCGTATGTGCTTCATTACATGATACTGAAAGCCATCTCAAAGGGACCAAGACAGCCAAGACAGAGATGATGTAATCGAGGTGCCTTAAATATATGATCGGAATGACATGCTGTCAAAAGTCAGATTATATTTTCTTTTGGATTAAAGAAATAGAATAATCGTTCGTTTTACTTGTAAGATCGTCACATCTTTCACTTCGTGAACAACAAGAGCTATATACGTCCACTCGTGCCCACCCTCATTGTTTATCCAAAATAAATAAATAAATAAATAGATACTTTGAATCAAACCATTATTCATTGATTATCGCTGTGATACTACTAGTATATATATATATGTGTGTGTGTATGTTTCTGTACCGTGAAGGCGTGAAAATAATGAATTACTTCGATCATTCTACTCATTAATGCATGACGGCGATTAAAATTCTAAACAGATTTTCAAACAGCGTAGTAATGGTTGTACATTGAAATGTCACCCAATTATGCATTAGGATCCGCATAAATTCCTACAATATATGCAGGGAAGTTGAGTATTTCAACCTAAGTACCAATAAAACAGCGCGACATTTTCAAACGAAGGCTTTAACCGACCCGTTTTATCCCATTATATGTATTAATTATGTCGATTTCCCAGTATTTAGATGTCGCCTATCTCTGATTTATGATTCATAAATGATTCGACACAAAACCCTTTACCATATAAAAAATGCCATAAAGAAATTGACAAACAATGAAAGTAAATAAAAAGTAGATCTGTATATTTTCCAATGTTCATATACATGTACTATTTGAAATTTAAACCCTCTTACACGAAAATTTTTTAGACTGGTCCAAATTAAAAGAAGCTGCAGACGACAATTTCAAGTTGGTTGAATTGTAATGTCTTTAGTCTTTTTGGATATGAAACATTGTGGATAATGAAGAAATTGCTTGTAACAAGCGATTTCTTCATTTTCCACAATGTTTTCCCAAGCTTTTATGTCAAGGGCTTAAAAAGGGCGAATTGTGTGGGAATAGGTTAAATGAATTCATTGTCTCCTCGGAGAAAGGTACTGTTATATGACCCCTTTATTGCGGAAAACCTGAGTGAAAGGCATTCTTTTAAGAAAATTTGAAAAATCCTATGTTTTGACTCCGTCTCAATTGTCTTATAATTGCTACGCCCTTCAAGACAAAGCCTTTGAAATCATTCAGGAAAACGAAGAAACTCCTCGTTACAATCTGTTTTTTCGTTGTCTACAAGTGTTCTACATCCCCAATTACATAGTTTGAAAATTAAATTAACTAAAATTGTCGTCTGAAATTCGGTCCAGTCTAAAATTTTGACGTCTGGTAATGGGTAACTGTATATAGTTTTTGTCTTTTTCTTTTACTATAATGGCATTTTAGTTATTTGAATCAGAAAAATCCTTTTATTCTAAAATTTGAATAATGGTGAAAACAATAATAGTTATGACAAATGAATAAATAAATCCTTTTCTGGTGCCATTTAGGGAGGGTTTTCTGGGTATTGGATCACATGTATTTCAGCTTTTCTTGTTAAGAGAGTTGTGTCTTTAATCGCAAAGGGGCAAACTTAATCGAGAACCACAAATCGTTTGAGGTTTAGATTTATGAATAATATTAATATCCGAAGTACAAAAGATTTAAGAAAATAACGACTCCCTGTTGACAATTCGCAATCATCTTTTGCCCTATGTCCCTTTGAAAATTTGACAACTCGACTTACATTTATTTGACAGTTTTATATACCATTATAGTTTTATATTTTACAATAGTCTATGTCCGCGTTGACTCGGTCTGTCCTTCTTTTGTTGTTGTTGTTGTAACATAAAAACTTCAAGGAAGCGAATAAAACAATTTAAAAATGTCCCTCTGTTTCCGTTTTCGATTGTGGTAAATTCAGACAGCGGATGGAAGAATGAATGGCACGCAAGTGTCCTAGTCTTCCTTAAACTTAATATCTTTCTCAATTTTGAGATTTCTCTATTCCGTGTTTTAAAAAAGTACTTCTGGTTTATTGGTAATGAAGAATATGTAATAAAGGGACAAGGATAAAAACTATTTTTTGAGTATGAACTATCCGCGTATGTTATAAGTATATACTTAAACCTTTAACCAATTCGCGACATGGGAACGGGCCTTGAAAATGTGAAATTTTCCTTAATATTGGAGTTCCTTACACAGTCAAAATATGTTTAAATAGAGCATGTTTAAGATTTACCCATTTCCGTTCAATCACAAATTTTGACGACCCTCAAAAATGAAAGCTTGGAAGAACTTTGTGGAAATTAAGAAATTGCTTGTTACAAGCAATTTATTAATTTTCCACAATGTTTTCTATTCAGAAATTTTAAAAATCTGAATTTCATAAACTTTAAACTTTTCCAGTCGGTACAATCGAGTAATCGCGCAATTCATGATTTCTGATACCTTGCTTTAAGAATAATCTGAATTAATTTTAATTTCTAAATATTCAGCAAATTTCATATAAGAATAGTAAAGGGAAAAAGACAGTAAAGCACCATCTCGGGGCAGTATCTTTTATTGGACAAATGCCAACCCATTACCAGACGACACAATTTTAAAAAAGTCATAACTCAAAGAAGTTGCAGCCGACATTTCAAAGCGACCTAAAAGTGGTAACAAGTAACAATTAAAGTTGAAAACATTGTGAGAAAACGAGATATTGCTTGTTACGAGAAAAGTTCTCTTTCTCTAACAAAGTTTTCAAGAACTATGTCTTTTCAGGGCGTATAAATTCCCAGTGTTTCTTTGGATACGGATTAAGTCGTGCTTCGCAAAGTAAAGTTGCATCTCCATTCTCCGAATTTTTCAGTTTAGCAGAGCAAAATATGTAGAACAACTCGGTAAATTTGATGGTTATGCAACATGAACCAAAACATACTATAAATTAAAGTTTGATACACATACACGTTCCAGATCGCGCCAAGCCGAGTGAAATGACGTGTGAAGTCGGCATTAGGGATGACAGGTTATATTTTCGACCTAGGTTCAGCCACTCAACCATTCCCTCTACGGGATGTCATCGACCAAAAATACATACATCATTGAAAACCTTGGCTTGAGTAGATTTTCTAAATTAACTCCCACCAGGGCATATCCTATTTCCTCTATCAAATATTGTATAGGGTCTTGCTGCGTGAAAACGTGCAATTTTAAACATCCTTAGATTGGCTTAAAATTGACAAAGAT
The DNA here is from genome assembly GCA_946902895.1 of Fragum fragum. Lineage (NCBI taxonomy): Eukaryota > Metazoa > Mollusca > Bivalvia > Cardiida > Cardiidae > Fragum > Fragum fragum. Next base: position 38,805,536 of record OX336372.1, read on the forward strand.
CTTGTTTGGAAGTAAAGGGCTAAACAAAATGGTATAATTCATTTTCAACTCTTATCATATTGAACCCGAAATATTCCTACTTTGTGACTTAGTCTACAAAACTTGCTTTACCCATTCCCACATGATAAAAAGTTAGACCGAACCAATATTAAAGAACTTGCAGACGACAATTTCAAGTTGACGAAATCTCTAAAAGCTTTGTCTTTTAATGTATAAAACATTGTGGATAATGAAGAAATTGCTTGTAACAAGCAATTTCTTCATTTTCAACAATGCTTTCCAAAGATTTCATATTGAAGGGCGTTTGAAAGCACCAATGGTGGGAGTCGTTTCCAAGATAAACTTTCAATGTGATAATTAACCTAAAATAAGTGCTTCCAGGGCTTTCAGGTTTTTGATTTTCATGCAATTTTGTAAAGATTTTTTTAAGTAAGACATGGGTTAAAGACCATTACGATATCCAACGGCATCGACAAAGATGCCTTTGTCATGAAAACTGTGCCATAACCAACCAGATAGATAAATGTGAATAAAATGTCAATTTATTACAGAACTACATGGTTTACTCGATTTTCCTTAAGTGGTGGGGTTTGTGTTGCAAATACATGCCACGGGACATGGACCTTTTAGCTTCTTGAAATTAGTAGTTTTTTGTTAATTATAGAAACGAATAAAATGCTTCCTCGTATACACACGGACAAACTAGAACACACAAACTGGATATGAACTTCATAAAGCACTAGTTGATTTTACTTTCAAAACTGATGAATAATTTGTGCCGTAAAATATACACCAGACCTGCTCTGTACTTTTTGAAAAAGGACAAATAATGTTCAGATTATAAATTTCTCGGGTGAAATGCCTTCATTCTGCAGAAAGCTTGAACATACCATCTGAATTTTTGGCCTTAACCTATTCGCACTAAATAACGCTTTTAAACACCCTCAGTATACAAGCTTTGGAAAACATTGTAAAAACATTATGGAAAATGAAGAAATTGCTTGTTACAAGCAATTTCTTCATTATCCACAGTGTTCTGTTCCCCAAAAGACAAAAAAATTTATAAAGATTTCGTCAACTTAAAATTACCGTCTGTAACTTCTTTGGATTTGGACTGGTCTAAAATTTTATCGCGTGGGAATGGGTTGAAGGCGTAACTCAAGAGTTTAAACGCCTCTGACAAGTTGCCTCAGTTGTGATTATGATATTATTATGACGTAATGATTGTTTAATGATGAATTTATTATGCGCTGATATTTATTTATGATCAGACGAATCTAGGTCACTTTCTTTTGATGAAATATTGAGGTATTTTATGTATGTAAATTTAGATATTTGTATGCTGAAACTCTCGGTGGTAATAAAGAATTTACTAAGGATGCACAAGAGAAATTTTTCGTAGCAAAATGAAAATTTTGCTTTTCACAATTCAGTATGATTTTATATGTCAGATAAAACCCATATTAATCACAATGACGCTTTTTGAAGTCCCTAAAGGAAAAGGCTTTGAGAAACATTGTGGAAAATGAAGAAATTGCTTGTTACAAGCAATTTCTTCATTATCCACAATGTTGTCTTTGCCGAAAAAAAAGAAGTTTTTTTTATAATTTCATCAACTTAATGATGTTTCTTGCAACATATTTGAAGATTGACCAGTCTAAAATCTTGCCCCTTGGTAATGGGTCATTACACAGTCAAAATATCACTTTGAATAGGAGAAACTAGATTTCTAAATAACTTTAAACAAATTTAGTCTAAAACCTTACCGCTTTGTAATAGGTCATTATACAGTCAAAATATCACTTTGAATAGGAGAAACTAGATTTCTAAATAACTTTAATCAAATTTAGAGTCTTTAGTTTTTCTGGAGGGAGAAAATGGGTGTAGCAATCTCGTTATATTGAAAAGTCGTTGATTCAGTGCATGGGTAATATCTTACTTCAATTAACGGATCGCTTGCCCCGCCCACTGAGCTCCGCAAGGAAGGTTTACTTCGACACTAAATAATTTAATATTTAGTTTCGTCTATTAAAAACGAGCGTTCTGATTGGTCGAAAAGAATTATTCATAACTTCATGAACAAAATTTTTTGAGCATGCAGCGATTTTGTATGCTTCCGCACAAAATAGTCCCATACAAAAAGTAATCAAAATTTGTAAAGCTTTTTTTTTTCTCAATGCTATTAAATTATAAGAAATGAAGAGAATATTTTTTGTTTTCAAGGAGGTATGAACCGAAAAACCTAATCACACAATGTATGAATCCGCTTCGCGTATTCATACAGTGTGATTAGATTTTTCGCGTATTCATACAGTGTGATTAGATTTTTCGGTTCATACCTCCATGAAAACAAAAAATATTCTCTTCATCTCTTAAATGGTGGTATTTCGAAAAATTGATCGTCAGTAACCTTTTAAAAAGTAGAATGGTTAAGATTTTAATTCGCAAAATTAAAATATTAATTTTGCCTAGCCAGCCAGCTACCATCTTCTTCGATAGTTTGATAGAACAGTCAAACAATTCAACGAAAGAAAAAGTCACATATTCAGATACAGTTAGCATAGTAAAGCCTATAAATCAATTTTGTCCTGTAATAAATTATGCTTAAAACTATCAAATATTGCCTTGATCGAAAATAATCGTTTTAAGAATTGGATCAAAATCAAGGGGCTGAGAGCACTAAAAGACGTAATTGTAGGTCAATTCTTTTTTATTTAGCCAGTATAAATCGATTGAACAATCCTGGCTTTAAAACGGACAAGCAGGTGGTATAGACTTAGATCAAACTTAGATCAGACTTCACGAATGTGCAGGCTGAACTTTGTGGTTATGCCTCATGCCAAGATCTAATCTTTTTCGAGCTCAGCATGACAATGGTAAAGAAATTATATTAAAGGAATATGTTATCCAGGGATGCACTGTTTAGCTCCCCTTAAATGGAGGATTATCAATATAAAAGTACGAAATTTCTAATATAGATGCTTCTGTTATTTTTAGAGACGTATATCCAGTGTGTTTCTGTATGTTCTACGCATAGCTATCTTGTTATCAAAGCTTCTAAAATCGGGTACTGAATACCAGGCTAGTGACTGCTTCACAATCCATCAATATCAAAACATACCTTGAAATTAATTGAATTAAATCGACCAAGATTGCGTTAAGTGTTTCTCAAACACTTTCTAGAACATTTTAATGTTATAACGTTTCACTTTTAAACCTAATGATCTGATTTGGTTGTTGTTTTGGAAAATATGATGTTCTGAAGAAAGGAAAACACGTTACTTAACAGTTTGTGTATATTTGGTCGATGACTCTATTGACATTGATCGATTATCGATTATTAATAAGTTATTGCGAGTATTCAAATAACGTAAGTTGATGACATTTCGGACATGACACTCCGGACATGTACCTGTCATAAAACGCGTTGAGTTACAACATGGACCATGTGCATTAGGTTGGCGAACCTCTCATTTGATTCTATTGTCAATAGATTTGCACATACTCACCAATGAAAGTATTTACTAGATTTGCTTTTAATTTTAAAGCCATGCCACAAACTAAATTATGTTCCAGCGTTATTTAAGATATTTTATTTAACCTCCTACGTTTTACTTTGTTATTTGTTAACTTATTTTATTCTGATTGCGCCTTACAAATTGAATGCTTAAAAAAAGAATCGTGTATGTTTCATATCAAGAATCGAAAGCAACACTATGATAAAACTTGAAGATAAATAAAACAAAAGTTAATCATTTTCATGTTGAACCCGGAATATTCCTATTTTGGAAGGAGGCATAGACAAAAATCAGTCTGAATATACGTGCAGTCTGATCTTAGTATACACCACCTGCCTGTCCCTATTAAGCCGGGGTTGTTAATAAAACATCTTGTCTAAATACACATTACTTCTCCGTGAGAGCTTCTAGTCTTTTGATATAAATGTATCTTTTAACTCAGATTTCATTCAGCATGACAAGGGTTAATCTTTCCTGGTGAAAAACTATGTGTGCCCTATCCTTTTTAAAAAAAAAATGTACATGGTTTTATAGATTTTATAGTAATAAAACGTCAACAAAGCTTAAATACTTGTTCAGAAAAATGAAAGCAACCTTATATCCGTAAAGAAAACTAAAAGGTGATTAGTTTGGAAATCAACACCGAAAATAATTAAGTCACTTGTAGAGCTAATGAAATAGTGCGAACTGTCCATATGACGGATTGGGGTAATATTAAAGGACCCGGCTATCATTCTGTTATTCAATTAAGATGGCCAAAAGTGCCTGAATATCCTACCGGACAATTTATCATCTAGTAAACTAGAGTCCAGCAAAACTATACAGTACGGCTTGATGGTCAAAAAATCAAATTGACAATTTCGAAAAATATCGAGATAGCTCAGAACACGATCAGATTCTTTACTCTTTACTCCAAGTTCCCCCCTTTTAATCACCTGAAGAATTATATAGAGGAAAACAATGTTAAAAATGGCATATTGCTTGTATCAAGCAATTTTTCTTTTTCTCACGAGGTTTCTGTTTAATTTTTCAATATTAAGTCACATTGGACAAGCAGGCTTTTAAAATTTTAACAAGTCGATTTTTTCTTGTAGTTATGGCTAAATGAATAGCTATAAAACTATTTTTAATACATTTGCAATAGATGCTTGTAATTAAAATGTACCGATTTTACTCAAACGCCTACGATAAAAACTAAAAAAAATCCATTTTTGATTATGTAAAAAATGCCTTAGAATGACCCATGGCGCATTCATACAGAGGTGCATCTAGGTTTTTGTTTCATACCTCCATTAAAACAGAAAAAAATATTTCTTGTAATTTTATACTACAAAGTCATACTTCCTAAAAAGATACCAAATATGCGAAGATTTACAAGTTTAAGACATTACTTTATGGAATTACTTTGTGCGCAAGAATGGAATATTGTTCTGTACTCATTTAATACTGAGTTATGAAACGATTTTAAGCCAACCAGACGGTGGCGATTTTTACAGACGAATCTAAATTAAATCATTTGATTTACGCCGTTGGTAGGCAATGTAAACTCCATTGTTTAACAAAATTGAAAATGCTTGCTTTGTTAGTTAAAAGATACACGTATTTGCTTCAACAGATGGAAATGCTGTTTTTGTTTATAGAATTTGCTTCAAGGCACCAGTATATTAACCCATTCCAACACAGCAAAATTTTAGACTGGTCCAAATTGAAAGAAGCTGCAGACGACAAATTCAAGTTGATGGAATTTTGAACTTTTTTGTCGTTTTGGATAGAAAACATTGTGGAAAATGAAGAAATTGCTTGATACAAGCAATTTCTTCATTTTCCACAATGTTTTCAAAAGCTTTTTTCTTTAGGGGCGTAAAAAGGAGGGATTGAGTTGAAATGGGTTAAGTAGTTTCCATCTTTTTTTCCAATTCTTTAGTTTGTTGTAGAGCTCTTTTAATTTGACTTCTTGAAACAAGGCTCGTTAAGATTCCTAAATTTTTTGAAACCTTGAACAGATTTACTCGTAGCTACAAACAATAAGTACTGTGATAACCCATCTATAAAAGTGAAAACGCGCTCTTATGGTTTCGAACGGTATTAAAAAAGGACGGTAGTGCGCAATAAATAATTTCTGTCTACCAATAAAATATTGTAAATAGGTCTGAATATTATAAATTCCAGTGTTTAGAACTACAAAATACTCGGAACCGGCCCTCGTGAAATATGACCACATATATCATTAATAAATGGATATAGCATTAGAAATATCATCCAAAGGAAAAGTAACGTTTCCGGTCTGGAATGCTGGGAAAACGTGCCTACCGGTGGACGGAAGAAGATGGCGGACGGAAGGATGGGAGGATGTGAAAGATTTTAATATGACAATATCGCTTAATGATTCCGTATGAATCCGAATTGTGCGTGACCACACACACAGTACAAGTGAAATATTTTTAAATAAAATGATGCTTTCTGAGGAGGAAAATACTTTTCCCGTGATATCTTGATTATATTTTGTAGCCAAACATCTTGCTACTGTTGTCGTATTTTGTCGATTTTTATTCTATTTTAAAAAATATCACTTGATTATAATTATTAACTACACGTACCTTCAAATTGCGAGTCAATACAGCTATCTTAACCATTAGGTTGTTAATAAAAAGAACGACAATAACCATGTTAAGGTTTAAGAAGCGAAGAAATGTGTATGAAATATCCATTTATGTGTATATTCTTTGAAAATTCACTGAAAGAACTTACAATACATTAATTGAAAAGGAAGTTAAAAAGAAGAAGAAAAATTTCAATTAGTGGAGTTGAACATGCAGCAAAAGAAACAAATAAATAGTTCAAGAATTTTAAAACGACAACTTAAACTATTCAGAAAACTTTTTTTTCAACTCAGCAATAAAAAATGATATTTTTTCAGTTATGCCTTTAAACTTATTCGCTAAATTATTATTTTCAAGAGAAGAATTTGTTGCACGTTATCAGATTTCGTGACAACTTTCATTATGTCTAAAATTTTAAAACCGCGTTCCGGAAAAGAAAAATAATGGGTGCCATCAGAAACCTAAGATTTTTTGCTCTTTCACGATTTTTAGAGAACTTCCGCTTCATTCGGAACCATCTGATTTCTTCGTCATGTGTTTGTTTCGCTTCACACGACACCACAATTTATTCATCAATGGCTCGAAGCGATTGTTCTTAGAGGGAGGATTTTACATGAAATATGTCACATCCAACATGCTTATTACTTCTTGATACCAGGCGAAATGGATCAAATATTATAGTATACAGTTCCTAATTGGGGAGGCTGTCCGAATTTGTTTATCCTTTAAAACACTCGTGACGTGACGCAGATGAAATAAACACGTCTTCTGTCACTTCCTACAGACGTCTAGCAACAGATTGATTTTGATGTAGTTTTTTTTCTTTTTTCGGTAGAGATTCTATGGTACTCTTAAAATCAAGAAATATCTCTGGTTGAATTTAGACTTCTCTATAAAAGAGGGTATAGCCCAAATGTTGGATGTTATCTTTTATCATCTAAATATGTTATGATGACACCTAGTTGATATAAATAAACTTCATAAGTAAAATTTAAAATAAGAAGAAGAAGAAAAAAATAATAGAAAATCAAAATAATATATATGATCCGTTATCCAGAAAAACCTGCCTTGCCTAAATTACAAAAAGAAAATAAAATGATTTTTTTTATTTTACAAGTTTTAGATTCGAAAATATCTTTCTGATTCACAAAACTGAATGAAAATGTTACTATCTTAAAAAAAAACAAACTGAAAAAGTTATTTGACCTTCTAATGATTTTTCGAATCAACCTTTAACAAGACGATACAAATTTCGACTGGTCGAAATTAAATTCATTCCCAAGGAACAAAATTTTAGACGAGTCTAAATTGACAGGAGTTGCAGACAACAATTTAAAGTTTAGGATTTTTAGATTTTATCAACTTTCTGGTTAGAAAACATTGTGTTTAATGAAGAAATTGCTTGTCACATGCAATTTCTTCATTTTTCACAATGTTTTCCACAGCTAAAAGCGTCATTGAGTGGGGATGGGTTAAAGAAGTATCAGACGCCAATTTTGAGCATGGCTGTTTTTTGGAGAAACCAGGAGGAATTGCTGTGGCAAGGTTTTCGGCAAGGTTGTCGTCTGCATCAACGCCTGCGTTGTCATCCGAAAACTTCGACATTTTGTTATAGCTCTGAGATTACAGAACTCATTCACTTGAAACTTGGAATATATGTTCACTATTTAAAGGGCAACTCAAAGCATTTTCGAATGAACACTATTCCCCCTTTTCGACTCAGAAATTTTATCCTTTATCAAGCACTTGAAATGCCGGGTGTTGGCATCCGGATACAATGCTCTTGTTAGTTGATTTTTTTTTTTAAAAAATGAAATTCATGGCAAGAAAAAACATTATGGACAACGAATAAATGCTTGTAACATGCAAATTTCATCATTTTCTACGATCTTTTCTTCAAGAGTTATTTCTTGACGTAGAAACAACCAGATATTTCTACCGTCATCAAAACACTGGGTTTTCGTCTGAATTAGCCCTTTCCTGTTTTACAATATATTAGACCTGTCCAAATTCAATGGTTTACAGACGACAATTTAAAGATGATCTTACTTGAAAAATAATCATTCAGTAGGGTAGAAAATATTGTGGAAAAAGAAGAAATTGCTTGTCACAAGCAATTTCTTCTTTTTCCACAATGTTTGCTCAATTATAAAAACATAGGGATGTAAAATCCAGAGATAAAACAGGAAAGGGTTAACTTCAAGATTAAGTGGTGGAATATTTGAATAGGAAAAAAAAGTTAACTCTTGTAACACAAAGTGACAGATGTAACATTATTTCAATCATAGATCCAGCATACTAATAATCTTGCTTAAGTTTTATGCATTTGTTGCCTTTGATATCGAGCCACGCAAATGAATGTAAAAATATTATTCTAATTTATACGTGACGAATTACCACCTTGCAAGAATTAAAAAGCCTAATTATTGCTTAAGAACACAGTGTCTGTGTTCTTTATAGGAAGGCATCAGCATATTTTACATACAGTGTAGCTAAAAAGTAAATATCTTTATTGTTTCGCGGCTCATATGAAACTGACCGTCTCATTGATACACTTATAGTAAATCTTGTATTAAGCGACCCCCAATGGGCCGAACAAAAAGTAGTCGCTTAAGAGAATGATCGCTTAAAACACATTAATGTGAAATATCTGTTCGGGAGGTATCGGTACGTCATACATACCTGTGTAACAAAATTGAAACTTCGCGTTTTGTTGATATAAATTAACAACAAATGTTCAAAAAGCGAAAAATCATTTAAGAAATGAATAGAATATTTCTGATTTTCATTTCGGTATGAACCTTAAACTTAACCACACTGTATGAAAACACAAAAGTTTTAATATTTTGCTACATGTTACTGATAAAATTTTGAAAATAATATATAAGTCGAACGTCCTGTCCGAGTTTTGTGGGTATGCCAAACGATTCGCCAATTTACAACTCAAAGCTAAAATTTAGTAACAAGTGCTCTGGTTGGGAAAAGTTCATGTCTCCGACAATCAGTGCCTTTGTTTTGAAATTCCATAAGAATACATTTAATTAGAGTGATTGGTGATCAGAACATTGGTCTCTTTTTTCAAGTTCATGTGTTTAACTTGCGGCTTTCTTAGAACATTCCCTTTTCACGCAACGAGGAATATATATGGCAAATAGACAAATCTACCCTAGAGCGGAAGAGCAGACAATGGAAAATCACAAAAAGCCGTAAACTCAATAAATATAATTGGCCATAATCCAGTGTGTTACAGTAAAACAGGGAGGCCGCGACGGAGCTGTTCATAATTTATGACTGGTCGCGAAAATTGTGACGAATGAGCCCACAAACCACATTACAAGGGTTGTTAGGAGTGCCTTAGCGGCATGACCCCGTCATCAACAACGTCTAGCATGGTCAGACACGGCGTTTGATTCTCTTCTTACGGTATTTATTCATGTAAGCTTTCTTATAACCACTTAACTGGCTATTTTATTCCTTTATATTGCAACATATTTTTCTGGCTGACGAAGAAAAATGCCACTTTGTTTATCGCTTCGAAGCAATAAGAATGATCAATATTGACCCATATCATGCTGAATAGAAATCCTCGACAGACTTGCATTCAAATCAAAATGCTGAAAGCACTGGAAACACTAACTTTTGGCCAATGTTTATTTGCTTAAAAGGGAGTAGCAAGAGTTTTATCTTTAGGGCGTAAAAAGTGGGATTTAGAGTATGAGTAAATGAATAAATAAATGATAAATGAGAGAGAGAGAGAGACAGAGAGAGAGAGAGACAGAGAGAGAGACAGACAGAGAGAGAGAGAGGGGGAGAGAGAGAGAGTGAGTGAGATAGATAGATAGATAGATAGAGAGAGAGAGAGAGAGAGAGAGAGAGAGAGAGAGAGAGAGAGAATCATGTGAACCAATGCGTTTTTGCGTTTATAAAATTGTACATGTATGTAATCAATTAACAAGCAATTACAGGCATAAATTTATACGTTACGGGTCAAGCCTTCCCTTTTTTTTCTATAATCTACATTCATAGTTTAGATCATTTAAAGGCTAATCATACGATGAATTTCTACAGGAACCTTTTTTCAGAGAGACATTGGCGATACAATTACATCTCAAAGGAGTTGAAAACTATGAGCCGTATTGCATTTCTCGCTCACTCAAAATAAACATATTTCTTAACAAAGCTAAACAGATATTGCCACCAAATTTCCGCCAGGGGTCGCTAGGGGTCAGGCAAGGTGACGGGAGAGCCGAACATGATAAATGGTCCCCTTAATTACTTCAGCACTCATGTCAACTTTAGGAAAAAACAGAAACCAGTCGCAATGACTGATCACTCCCGAAAAAAGACGGGACAAGTCGCATGATCTGTGGAACTAGAATCGAGAACAGTTTTTTTTTTCTTTTTTATCAGCGTTGTCACCCTGCGCGCAGATATTAATGGCAACAACGGAAAATTATGATGGATTAGAATTATTATGGTCTTCCCTTTATCGGTGAACAAAAGCTAGATGAAAATGTAGAATGGCTGAGAGTTGGACTACAATAGTTTTTAGATGACAGGAAGTAGGGTACAACCCTTTTAAATATATGTCACTGCAGATGGATTGACAGTTAAGACCATGTATCTTTTAATTATCGCTAACCTAATATTGCAGGCCGACATCAACCCAACAGTCGTCGTGGTTCAGTAACTGGCAAAAAAACTAAAAAAAATATTAGTTTAGTCAACGGAGCACTAGGTTTGTATTAGAGGAATTGAAAGTTCGAGTTTCAGCTGTTTCAATATTTTGCTCACACATTACCAGATGACAAAAATAGACTTGTCCAAATTAAAAGGCGTTACAGACGACAATTTAGAGTTTAGGGAATTAAGATTTTTTTTTAAACTTTCTTGGTAGTAAACATTGTGTAAACTGAAGAAATTGCTTGACAAAAGCAATTTCTTCATTCGTACACAATGTTTTTCCAATTGTTTTTCTTGAGGTGCACCAGAAAGCGTCATTGTGTGGACTTAGGCTAAAACGTTCGACCAAGCGCACATATCTATTGTCTTTGGACAAATGGTGACAAAAGTAGAATCTAGGATATAAGGTCGTAAGGAATGTGTATTAGAAATATAAGAACATCGTGGTTACATGCACTTATTCAACTAGCACAATTTAGTTCCTTGCTCACGTAATGAGCGAAAAGCACTTTAACCCATTACCAGACGGGAAAAAAGTTAGACTAGTCCAAACTGAAAGGAGTTGCAGACACTAATTTATGGTTTATAAAATTTTAGATTTTTTTTTTTCAAATTTCTGTGTAAAAAACTGTGTAATACGAATAAATTGCTTGTTAAAAGCAATTTTTTTATTTAACACAACTTTTACCCAATTAATTGTTTTTCTTGAGGGGTGTCTAAAAGCGTCACTGTCTGAGAATATGTTAATACACCTGACATGCGAAGATGCATCAAGTACAAAAGCAACAACAACTATTTGAACTATATTAATTCCGAAATGAAAATAAAATGATAAAAAATTGGTGATATCTTTTTTTGATAACCATAAAATAATAGTAGTTAAAGATACTTGGAAAACTTGACATCAATTTTTGTAGTCGTTTGAAGGGCGGTACTGCTTTGCCAGTTTAAACTGATGTCGGATGACAAGGATAGGAAACCAGAAACTAGTTTAAAACTTACAAATAAATCTCACAAAAATAAAATTTGTTAATGAAAGTGTCTTTAATCTATTTGGGCGTTAGAATGGTTTTTGAAAAAAGGGAATATAAAATGAATATACATTTTGTTCATGAGATAATCAAAATAATCAACTCATTTTGGCGTATTTCATTCAAGATTTCATTATGAATTGACCAACCGCTGGCCACATCCACTAACTGTATTGGCCACATCCACTGACTCCGACAAGAAGCCCCGTTTCGAATTTAAACGACGTTATTTTGCAAAATCTATAGCAAGTAGCATTTAACGAAACAGTACAATAGTTGGTTGGTGATTAAAAGGCCGTAACTACAGCTTGAATAAGCTGTAGTTACGACGTTTAAGTCACCAAACCGACAAAAAGCTTTAATAAAAATGGCGGCAAATATTGGAGTTCAAAGCTCATTTCTGGTCTGAAAAACGATTTCATTGGTCAACTGGTTATTTGATTGACAGGCGCAATTGGTCTATTATATCATTAGACGGCTACCAAGATGCAGCCAATATAAGCTGTATTTACACTGTATGGTAATCCGTCCATGATATCTTTGGAATAAAGCGTTACATATTATATATTTATGTTAATGAAGCGCCTGTAATAAGTACAGGAGCACAGGGAGAAGCCCATATACTATTGACATTAACGACGAAGGACCACATTTCGCTTGATTTTACATTAATAAAAATATCCCATTATAGGACAGGAGCATTTAGTACAAAACTATTCTTATCGCCTCAAAGTTTCAAATTTTTAGCATTTATTTCAAGTTTTGAGATTCCTTGAAATGACAAAAAACGTCACTGAAACAACGTTGGTTTGTATTCGTAAGCATGTTATTTTGGTGGAGAATGGCATATATTTGCATGTCCTTAGGAAGAGGCGCATGATCTGGGTTTAACAAGACGTTTACAAGATACACACTGCGTAAATACGGCAACTGTGCAAGCTCAACATTTTTATAATGAGAAATTTTGTGAATTTTATAGGAAATGTAATTTATCTAATTTGTGAAGTTATAATTAAGGCTAAAACCTTTTTGCAGTAGTTGTTATTTAATCGCCAACTAGATTCCTTAATCAGCAAAATTGCTGGTAAATTGTGTTCCCCTCACACCAAAATGACGAGAGACACGGAATTATGAGTGAGCTTTCACTATATATATATAAAAAAACAACAACAAAAAAACATTGAAAAAGCTTTTGGGTTGAAATTGCTTCTGGTTCTTTATCTCCTGATTCTTAAACAAATACTGCATATTGCAGATGGCTGCGAAAACTCTGAAATCTGCATTGTTTTGGCTTGCAAGAAGAAAATATTTTTTTAATATTACCTTCGGCACGAGAATGAAAAACCAAACACGTTGAAAACTCGAAGTATTGCAAAGGTCACTTAATACTGGTATAAGAAAGCAAGCAGGATGAATCCTATGGCAGCGGTTTACCGGTATCGTGAAAATGACGTCATAATACTTGATTCGCGGAAAATATCTTATTCATCGCAATAATTCAAGTCATATTACAAATAGAATATCAAATCCGTAGCCGTTCAATACAGGATATATGAGCAGATCGGAACTCGACAAGCCTCGGTTTTGTCTTTTTATCTATTTTTCGTTTGATAAATTCGAAACACGACCCTCATCAAATATCCCCTATTTATCCTCTATATATCATCTATCTATCCTCTAATTATCATCTATTTATCCTCTGTTTATAACATATCTAAAGTTTTACTGGTAGGAAGCGGAACGATCCAGAAGACAAAATGTTTACTAGTCTAAATCAAAAGGCACCACAGTGGAATGAAATTGAAGAAATATAGCTATAGAAAACATCGTGATAAAGGAGAAATTGCTTGTTACTAGCAATTTCTTCTTTTCTCACAATGTTTTCTACCTATTATGTCCATTATTTTTCTATTCAGACCAACTTTGTCTAGTGTTCTGCAATCTCTTTTAATTTGGACCATACTAAATTTTTTATCGTCTGGGAATGTATTCCCAAACAAGGAAATACACGGTAACGGATTAAATCGCTAGATTCCGAGTCCTCGAAAGGTTTAGAAATATTTCATTCTCATCTGTCTGTTTGTTTGAAATACCATGTACATTTCACTGCAATCTGGTTCATATTTTATCGTAAAAAGCGATAAAAATAAAAAAGCTTTGTTGTTTTTGTTACTTCGCATTTCAATTTTTTGTCACTCCAAAGCCTGTACCACAAAGTTTGTACTGCTATTTTTAAGTTAATGTAGGTTTTTTATTTAATGTCTATATTTACTTTTAAGTCATTATTTGTCTCCATACATGTCAGGTTTCTCAAACTTATAGCTTAAAGGTTGTTTATTCAAGTGTTTGTTTAAGGATTTCACCTATTAACCACATTGTTCAAGTACCAAATGGTCAATTTCTTAACGCATTGATTTTAGTATCACATTAATCCAAACAAGATTGGTTTGACCAGTCCATGACCAAAGTGGCTAAAAGGATTGAGATTTTTAACCTTCGTCAGACTGAACCCTGAATCTCCCTGTTTTGGCAAGATGTATTGTCAAAGACCAGTCTGCACTTAAGTGCAGTCTGATCTTAATATAGGCTACTTACTAATCCCTTTCAAATCAGGGTTATTTATAAAATTAACTTTTTGAAATAAAAATCAACCCATCAGATCACATTTCAGTGTTTTCAGCCCTATGATTTTCATTGAATTTAGAATATGATTTTAGTCAGCATGACAAGGGTTAAGTTGTCCTATCTCACAGAGGAATGCATACACATACGAGAAGAATCAAGATTGTACTAGTTTCAAAGCATTCTTTAACGCCTTAAAGTATTTTCAAACATAAAAATCATTTATATTTCCTCTCGTGTGTTATCTAGATAATATTCTGGTGTTACGAAAGACATACAAACTAGTTTTTTGAATTTCTTATGTCATCGATTGTTACAAGACATATCTATTATAGAATATTAATCTAAAAACTTTGAAAAATGACGTAAAGCAAACATTTTAAACTAAATGACTTAAGAATAACATGAAATATATATATATTTTAGAAAGAACCACTTGGCATTTCTTAAAATATAGTAATAATAGTAAAATGCAATGTCTTGCTGCATGTTGAACTACGACATCATTCCCATTTGTTTTGATAGTGCAAGCACAAATAATATTAATGTGTACAAATGCCTGAAAATACACAAAATTCCCAATGTGCAATACCAGCAGAAGTTCTAAAGTAGAAACTATTTATTTTTAGTCTTTCTTTCCACTCTGCAATTTATATGACGCCCTCGGCTCCAGCATGCATGTCTCAAAGTGCAGTAAGGACAATAGCTTTGTGCGAATTAGTACCGTTGTTATGACATATTCTCAACGTCCGAAGACGACACCGCAATCAAGCACTGGCCCTTGTCCCGCGCAAGTCTTAATAGGAAATCAATCCCGTGTAATTTGGTCATTATAGGGGCACTTATTGGTTCCTTAAACTGTTTCCCCTTTCTGAGAATCATGAATTCACCACACACACCTAATCATCTTTGTTGTAACAAAAGGTATTTTTTCATCAGAAGTAAAAGCCTGTGCAACCGATGCCATTCTTGACTTTGTTAGTTTTAGTTAAAACGTTTTAAATATTTTTTTAAAAAATAAGATGGACACTTTTGAATAGAAATTATCAAAAATGTATTCAATCATACCCCGGCCATCAATTTTACTCGATATTCTGCATGCTCAATACAATCATTTGGACTACACCATTCTAATGAGTACCTGTAACATAGGGTTTATATTTAAAAGAAATCGTCTTTGGGAGATACGATGTCATAAATACAGCTATATTCATGCTGTATTTACGACCTTTTGGTCTCCCTTTGACAATTTACTAGAGTGTCATTATTTTAGCTTTTCCAGAGTCTGGGCGACTCTCCAAGGAAAGGATTATTGGTCAGACGGAACACCCCGTAAACTACATTTATCATCATTTGGTCAGAAAAGGTCACCATATGGTCCCCGGCCCGGTGACATTTCGGGATGAAAATGTATTTTCTTGGGCTAATCACGCAGAAGAAATGATGTGATGTGTTTCAATAGAATATTGGCTCCCGGACCGTGATCAGGGTCTAATCGTTATGTATGATATACCGCCAGAAAGGAACAATCCTCATACTTTATACACCATGATTAGAAATTCGTATTTGTTCTTACGTTTTCTTCTTATCTTTCTTTCTTTATGACCCATCGGTCACATAGACCTGACATAGCTAAGAACCAATTTTAGGCAGACAATTTTACTTGTACTCAGTTTATGTACATCTAGAGAATTCTAAATAGTTTGAACATGAATCTATCGCATTGAAATAAAATAAAGGAAAATATTACATCATGATAGTAGATTTATTTTTATTGAATAAATGATTATTGAAAAAAGACAAAAAAATAAAAGAGAAAAAATAAATGTACACATCTATACAGGAACTGGGAAAACTATACAGGTCTATTCGTGTTTTTTACCTATTCCTACACAATAATGCCTTTTTACTCACCTCAAGAAAGCTAAAGGATACATGAACATGAAGAAATAAATCTTACAAGCAATTTCCTCATTATTCACAATTTTGTCTACAAAAAAGGTGAAAATTTCATTAAGTTGATATTGTCTACTTCTTTTGAATTTGGAACTGTCCGAAACATATTTGAGTGGGAATATGTTAAAAGAGCCTGTGCGACATATTGCTAATAATTTTGCATGGCCGGAAACATAGACAATGAGCATCCTATATATCAATACATTACACTTAAAACGTTCGCTGTAATAATTTATGCCATTAGTTATCCAGAAAACACACAGATTAGACTCTGCTGATCAGTAAATGCACAGGCTGATCTGAGTCTATACTACACACACATCGTCCTTGTAATTCTAAAACACTGTTTTCTCGCTTTGATTTTTGACATTTCATGAGATTAAAGGTTAATGGAATACTTAAACTTTTCTTCGAAGCGGAAAGCGTGTCGTCGCTAATCTACAAAAACCTCGTAGCTACAGCTTATTCTAAGCTGTAGTTACGAGGTTTTGGTAGAACACCGTCGGTTCATAAGAGTTTCGAACTTTCACATCTACAATCTTTGATAATAGAAAATTGGACAGTTTACGGTGGAGTACGAACAATTGAGTATTTCTTTAAGCATTCTTCAAGCATTGCAAAGTTCGCACAAAGTTGTGATCACTGTAATTCAAGGATCGAGAGCAACACACTCTGGGCTTACTCAAGCTGCAGTTTCGAAGTTTAGGTCCCCCAACCAAGGTTCACCTTTTGCTTAGTACCCCTGACCATGTATTTTGCAATGTCTTGGCGTTTGAAACCTCATTGTCATTGTCATGTTCATAGATCATAGGACTTTGCCAACAACCCATCAATTGAATCTGAATAATTTGCTTTTACATACTAAGAATAAAAACTAATGATCATTGTAGATTAGCGATAACTCCGTTTTCTAATGTTTCTTTGATTATAGAATCGTGTAATTAGAACTATTTATAGGCATGCATGATTCTCCTGTATTTCACGTACAGAAAAACTTGTATTAAGCGACCACTCATGTGACGGCCAAACATCGGTCGCTTAAGAGAATGGTCGTCTAACATATTTTTTTACATGATTATAATTTAATTTTTAGTTTCGTCTATCAAAAACGGGCATTCTGATTGGTCGAACAAATTAATTCATACCTCCATGAACAAAATTTTGAGCACGCAGCAATTTTGTATGCTTCCGCACAAAATAGTCCCATACAAGAGTTATCAAAATTTGTAAGGCTTTTGTTTTTTTCGCTCGATGCTATTAAATTATAAGAAATGAAGAGTATATTTTTTGTTTTCATGGAGGTATTAACCGAAAAACCTAATAACACAATGTATGAATCCGCTTCGCGTATTCATACAGTGTGATTAGTTTTTTCGGTTCATACCTCCATGAACACAAAAATTATTCTCTTCATCTTTTAAATGTTTGGCCGACTTGCTTACATACATAAATTATTGCAAGATTCTCACTTAATTCTGTGCTTTACCGACTCATTAGAATCGTATCATTGAGATGATTCTAATGAATTTAAATTACATAGGATTTAGTAACGAATTTTTTTTAGCGAAAGCAACTTCTCAAAAGCTTGTGCTTTTTGGAAAGGGAATTTAGATTATGGTTGCTTAATGAAAGTGATCGCTTAACCCTTTCCTGGTTAATCCCTGGTTTTTACGTCCCTGAGATTTTGTAATTGAGAAAACATTGTGTAAAAAGAAGAAATTGCTTGTAACAAGCAATTTCTTCTTTTTCCACAATATTTTCTACCCTAGTAAATGTTTATTTTTCAAATAAAATCAACTTGGAATTTTCGTCAGCAAAACCTTTAAATTTGGACGGGTCTAAAATTTTGCAAAACAGGAAAGGGTTAACAGAGATGGACTCTTAAACAAAATTAATGGTATAGATTGATAGAAAACATTTACTCATGCATTCAAATCTAGACGTTAATTTTTTAACTAGGTAGGAAATACATATTGAAATGACATAATCCTCATTAATATGTCTAATCAAATAGCGAAGAAGGCAAACAAACATTCTTCAAATGTTAAGTATCTAGATCTAATCGTTACAGTACTGAATCTTTGCAATTAAAAATATCATTTAATGAACTCAAGTATGTACTGAATAAATTTCCGTGTATATATGAAATAATTGGTCTTTTTAAAAAGAAATTCTTGGAACACAGAGACACAAACCCTTTATCCAAAATTTGAATAATATCTTGATGAACTCATTGCCAGACGAATTTCAAATTGGAGAGAGATACGGACTTCAATTCAGAATATGTCTAAATTGAAAAACAAAACACCACGTAAATGATAAAACATTATGAGGAGAGCAGAAATAGCTTGTAACTCTCAATGTTTTATAGAATATTTTTCTCCAGTGATATCAAAACAGGGATTGTTCAGTAACAGGCAATATGCATGATTGTTTGTATGTTGAAGAAACCAACAGTGTTTCGGATTTTCGTTACTGTACACGGAAATTGTGACAGTCGAAATAATGTTAATCAGTGATCACCACCCACCTTCTAATGTGTTTCATATGTTGTCAATGTATGTTTGTTTTTGTGTTTCCTGACGCGGAAATATTTTTATCTATCTCTTCAGTCAACCTTTTAAGAAAAAAAAAAAAAAAAAAAAAAATCATTTCTGTTGAGTCTGAATATTTTAAGCTGTTTTATGCATTCTAATTAACAAGTCTTATGGCCGGCCGAAAGGATTTATTTGATGGACAAAATTAAGACCCCCTCAAGAAAAACACAACAACAACAACAACAACAAAAACAAAAACAAAAAAAAAAAAAAAAAAAAAAAAAAAAAAAGACCCACAACTAAAACAATGAAATATTCGACAGATCAGTCAAATAATACATTTCGACAGGGATTGAACTTTGAACTCCGATATTAACCGACATTTATGATAAGCATTTTCGTTACTTAGGCGATTCATACGTCCTGTCTAATGCTTATTCAAGCCGTAGCTTCGACGTTTTGATAGCCAACCAAGTACTTTTATTTTTAAAACATGTAACTGGCCATGCATTTTAAGATATTACGCAATTTAATATCACAAACTTTTTGTCGGAGGTGAGTGGGCGTGGCAGGCAATCCGTCAAATTCGACCTGTTGTTTCCATTTTTTTCAATGTCGACTTTTATAAATTGCTTCTTGTCCTTTCTCTATGAACGTTTGTTACAACCCGTTACCAGACGGCAAAACTTTAGACTGATCCAAATCGAAAAAAGTAGCAGACGACAATTCAAAGTTTATTTATTTCAGATTTTTTAAAATCTTTTCTAGGTAGAAAACATTGTGTTAAATGAAGAAATTGCTTGTAACTAGCAATTTCTTAATTTTACACAATGTTTTCCCAATTGTTTTTCTGAAAGGGCGTCAAAAAGCGTCATTGTGTGGGAATGGGTTAAAAAGCGTAAGTATTTGTTGTCAAAACCCTCAGAGACCCTCAAGTCTGATGTAAAACATTGAAAAGTAAACACTACAAAAATAGTTTAATATTGAATTAACTGGTGTGTAAATTTGAACGGTGCATAGATGCGTTTGCTAAAAATATTATGGTTGTCGGGCTACAGCCCATTGTTTTAAAAGGCAGGTGGTTTATATAAAAACGTAATTCGATGGTCAGACAATATTGCTGATTTAGCCTATCATTTATAGTTGATATAAACGAATAATCTGTCTAATAAAATGTAGATCATATTTATGTTTCACAGAGAAATTGAATTGGTTAAATGCTATCATTGTACAAGATGAATGGGGAAATTTGAATGACCACACGAATGAAAAAGTAATTGGTGTCAAGATGGTTAATAAAGACAAGAAATCATTTATTAAAATTACGGAAAATGGGGTTACAGTTTTCTTGTCCTTAACCCATTCCCACACAATCCCGCATTTTCACGCTCCCTTGAGAAAGAAAGAGCTTTCAAAACATGTTGAAAAATGAGGAAAATGCTTCTCACAAACAATTTCTCCATTAGCCACATTTTTTCTGACACAAAATATAAAGTTAAAAAAAAAATATCTACATGTAGTTGTCGTCTGCAACTTCCTTGAATTTGAATTAGTCTTAAATTTTGTCAATGGCTTAAAGCTGGATAAAGTACGATATAATGTAAACTCGCTTGGTGTGTTTGATAGAGCCTCCTTTCTGGTTTTAACTTAAAAATTTCTTACAGCACTCACAGGTTATTTTTTCACCCATTACACGACGATGAAATACAAGTCCGGTTCCAATATAAAAATGTTACAGGTGGTATTTTAGAGTTAGGTAAAACTGGAAAATCAGTCCCATATATGGTAGAAAACATTAGCATTTTTCTCTTTTTTACAATACGATGGTCAATATACACGTAATTCTTTGGGAGCGTAAATATGCAGTATTGTGAAGTAATGAGTAAAAGTAAGACAAGCTTGCAAGAAGCTCATAAATTTTATCAAATTGAATCTGGTTTACCCGGCTACACTTATTACAAAACAACAACAACAACATCAACAACAATGTCATATTTGAATAATAATGATAACAATTATGATTATGGAAAATGGAATATCATGTTTTGCGTCACAACCTGGTGAAATTTTCTGCAATTACTTGTTTACATATCGTCGGTGCATAAAAACGTCATAACTTCAGCTTTATAAAAGGTGTCGTTTCGACAATTTGCTCGCACACCGGCGATATTTCTACCTAGCTGTTTGGCCTTTTTTCTGTATTTACTTGCCATGGATGCATTATAATAGCCTTTGATTATTATATTTTGTACAATGTTGCCCCTTCCTCAAGACTATAGCAACTTTTTGGTGTGTTTTTTACCCGAAATTGTGGGTATTCCTGCTCCGATGTTATTTAACATCGGGAAGTTATATATATATATAAAAAAGGCGAATATTTCTATTTCCAAAAAAAAAAAAAAAAAAAGCAAATCCTGATATGATGAAATAAAAAAGGGACAAAAAAGGTTTCTTACAGCACAAATTGCAAATAATATTATGAATAAGAATAATAAAAAGAGTTTCGAAATTAAAACGTCCGAGTCTTATATTTATAATTTGTTTCAATTGCGTAGAAATGCGTCGAATTCATAATGTAAACGTTTTCTAAGTGATTCAAACCACTACCAGACGACACAATTTTAGTGTAGTTCAAATTCAAAGAATTCGCATACAGCAATTTTTAGTTTAATGGAATTTGAAAAAATCTTTGTCTATTTTGGTAGAAAACATTGAGAATAATGAGGAAATTGCTTGTAACAAGCCATTTATTCAATTTCCACAATGTTTTCCGAAGTTTGTTTGCTTGGGGACGCAAAAAAAAAAAAAAGGAAAAAAAAGGGGGGGGGGTTGTTTGGGAATGAGTTAAAGTTGCATTTTTCTTTTCAAAAGCAACATTTTTTACTTCCTGTATGTAATTGGTCATCTTTTCTTATATATAATTGTTACATATCGCATAGACGTCGATTAAAGAAATAATGGACCCGTTATCCAGGAAAATCTGTCTAAATGACGTTACTGTATGACGTTGGAAAATTCAAATGTTTTGATGACGTCACGATTCTCTGATTATAACTACGCCACCAAAGGAAACAAAACAAAACAAACAAAAGTTCGAAAAGACATTGTATGTTATCATGAATTTTCTCATTATGTACAATGTTTTCTACCCAAAATGCAGATTATAAATAAAAATAATAAGAGGGGAAAAAAAATAATTTATCAACTAAAAAATTGTTGGCTGAAACGTTCTGTCTATTCTGTTTAAAATTTTGTCGTCTGGTAATTTGTTTATCTACAGAAAAAGTTGTATCTTAGTCAGTTTCTTTTTTAAATATTCACTTTTTCATTTTTTGTGAATCAGAAATATAGCTTATTCTCAAATTTGAAGAAAAACAAAATCACACTTTTCGCCATCTGTGAAGGCTCAAATGTTGTGGATAAGCTCTGGTGGATATTCAAATTGACGTGACCTTGAAAGCATCGAACACTTACATATTTGAGCCTATGCGTGACATTTCCAACCATTTTGCATGTGCGTGACTCGCACACATTGAGCACCCTGGACAGCCATTCGGGGCAATTAGAATATTCGCTTGTTGTTTAAAGACGATTTGGGTCAGTATCTATCTACAGAGCGCAAAGTGAAGACTCAGATCAGACTGTGCGGATGCACAGGCTGATCTGAGTCTTTACTTAGCGCACATGTGTAATGGTTGGAAATGTAACGCATGCGCTCATTTATTATTCAGCGTCTATGTAATGTTGTATGACGTCATCATGAGGGATTGATTGCGTCACTTGTTGTTAGTGTAGTTCAAAACAAACCAAAACATGGAAGTCTTCATCATTATCTTATGAATTAGATATAAAGCTTTTCTGTTCAATTTCTAGGTTGGTTAGACCATTCTGTTCCATTTGACAATTTTTTTCTCCAAGAAGATTTTTTTAATTCAAAGATACATAGTGGCTTCACAGCGGTAAACCATTAGGCATTTAATTTAGTTTAATCCTGGCAGAAAAGTAGCATGTTCATAAAAAAAGACCGAAAAGATTTTTTTTTTGATATCTGCAGTAGATCCTGTGTAAAATCCCTTTCGCTATGCCAGCAAAAATACTCAGAAAACTTCGACCGTCACCGCATTTAGAACACAGCGTGTCCCTCTTCAAGAGAGAAGATTCCTAATTTTGATCGCATGATTCCTTTTGTAATGGGGACTTGTTTCTATCAATGACCCTGTATTAAAGACGCTTGAAGTGAATGGGGTTTGGCGTTTAGGCGACACACTAGTTGTTACAAGTTAACAAGTATCACTGTCAATTATAGTCCGCTTTCCCTTTATACATGGACAACCTCTTAGGTCAGATATGCTCAAAAATTTCTAATTTAGCCCATTTATATGTTGATTTCTAATTCATAATTTTGATTTATCTAACAAAGAATAGTAAAGATGACTATACATAATGTAAAGTCATTATCAAAAAAGATGAAAATCTATTAATTTCTTGAAAAAATATGTGACACTATAATATACAAAAAGATAAAACTATAGAGAATTATACCAAAAAGTCAATCCCTTAAAACATTTGAAAGGCTTCATTTTTTCTTTAAACAGCACACGTTTTCAAAGCAAACAACAATTCACTCAAAATTTAGTAAAAACTTTATATAAACCCGAAATTTATAAACTAACAAGTTCAAACGGTTATATACTCTTTTTGGTTTGGAAAGGTACATTTAAATTTTTGATTGTTTGCTTTATTTATAGCAAGCAAAAGCGGAAAGTAAAGATTTGTAATTTGGTTTTCATGGTTATATATAAAAAACCTGCAAACTCGCGAATTAGCACTATAGAAGTGCACCTGGAGATTGTCATGTTCATACAAATTTTAACTAAAAATTGATAAATAGATCAATATGGTTTTTGCAATACTCGAAAACCCTGGAAAATAAAAGAAGTTGGTATTAACGGAAAGGGTAACATGTTTGGTTGTCCCCTAAAGTGTTACTACAGCGCTATGATGTGCTTTGACATTGACCTTTTTAAAAATTGATAGGCTTGTGGTCCCGAACTCCTTGTGTCTCCCTTTTTGTGGAAGACCCCTTTAATCTTTAACATTGTGTTTGTTTAGAAAATAAGAATACGTGCAAAACATGCTGCGATCTTCTTTTTATTTGTTTTGGTTTTAACGGACCCTGCAATAATATCGACATTTTCAAGCTTTAATGGTATTGAAAAGGAAAATGTATATTGGGTTTTAGATTGGATGTTTAAGAAGAAAAAGTGTGAAAAAAAAATCATATTTTTCAATTCAAATTATTTTATGTTTACGATTTCTGCTCTGTTTCAGTACCGCTTGATATAAAAATATGTTATTCACCTTGCAATCTTAGCGTTTAAAACATTTATTACCGAATTCAAAATCTTTATCTGCTTTAATTTGAACCATAATCAATTGCCTTTGAGTGTAATTCGAGTTAAAAGAAGAAAGATTCCACGTTTAATAAAAGTTCTTATTGATATCTCGTACGATGAAGATTTCAATAATAATGAAATAATATCTATATCATAATCATAACTTAAATGATTCTATGAAAATTAAAACGGTGATAAAGAAATAAAAAAATAGTATCAATATGTTTACAGTTTAATATCTTTGATGTAAAAATAAAATCGCTCAAAGTGGTGGATAAAAGTTGATAACCATTTTATGTATACTTTCGCCCTGAATCTATTTGAGTACTCAGGTCTGTTTTGGAGAATTGGCATAATTCTAATAGAAAAGAACCGATTTTCAAATTCAATCCAATACAAATTGACAGTTGGGTGTTTTCTCTAACGTCCGCGCTGCAAACTCCCCTACCGTTCAATCCGTTTTAATAACATGATAACATCTTATCAGGTCAAAATAACAATTAAGTGACAATAAGACAGAAACTTGAAGTAGAAAAGTCAATGGATTGGGGCTATACGGGGTCTGAACGTACGCTTCCGCTATCAAGATCGGAATACAAAAGCCGTAATAATCACAATACGGTAAGGCGATAGTTATCGCTTTCTAATAAATAAATAGAAAACTTGAGATATTGATCATTAAATGCAGAATGGGCGGTACAGATCGATTCATTTAAAGAGTAAATATGTTTGTAACTTTATCAAAAAAATATTTGAATTTATATAAATCTTATCCTAAATCGGAATTTAATCTAAAATTGATTTACAAACAGTTTAACCCTTTCCAGTTCAAACCCGGGATTTTAAGTTGCTAAGATTTTGTACATGTTAAAACATTGTGGAAAAAGAAGAAATTGCTTGTGACTAGCAATTTCTTCTTTTCAAACAATATTTCTACCACATAGGATGGTTTCATTTTAAATTGTATCCAATTTTCATTGTGGTCTGCAAGAGTTTTCAATTTGTGCCAGTCTATAATTTCGAAAAAGCGGGAAATGGTTTAACACAGTAGTAAAGATTATTTAACAATCTATACAAAGAAGAAATACCTCACTGAAGTATTCGCAGTTAGAATTATGAAACAACAACAACAACAACAACAACAACAAAACCCCCAAAAAAACCTTCTTATATACTAATAGTAATAATGCAGTAAATGAGTAGTTAAGAATTGTCATAAAGTCGAGATCATTCCCTCGACTTGTAAAACTGTACATTTATTCTTCTTTTCCATTGCTAGTTGTAAAAGACCGTTTCACGTTGACATATTTTTTTCAGATCCCAAAAGTCGTACAACCGGAATATTTTTACGATGTATTCATTTGCAGAGTTTTGCTAATGATGTATGACGGCCAATTTTAAATATATTTTTCTGTGTGAATTTTCTTCTATTAATGAATATTATTTGACAGAAAATAACTTAGTTGTCAAAAGTCTTGTCAAAGGACAAATTACTCATTACCAACAATTTCTCATTTTACAACTTTAATTTCTACGGCACAGGGATAAATAATGGTATCAACCCAAGTTAAAAAAATCACAATCCGAAAATGTTGGATACCCATATTTCTACGGTACGGATTACCGAAAACAACACACACTAAAAAAATGCAGCTACAAAAGTACAAAACGATTTTTCTTTAGAAAAAAAGCTTTTGTGAACTGAACTACAAGATTAAACTCGTACACCTTTTTTTTTACAAAGTCCGCCTTCTCTAATGTTATATACTTTCTTTTGGTTGATTGTCAACAGAAAAAAAATCTCCAAAAATCTTTCAGAAAACAAAAACAAATATGTATGCATTTTGGGGGAAATGCCGACAGAAAACTTGATAATTAAAATATTTCGTTAAAAAAAACATGTCTATGAAATTCATTCTTAAATTGCTAACTATAAGAACTTCACCTAGTTTAGGTAGAAATGACAAAAATCTACATATGGGATTTATAGAAAAGGGTACAACAGGCATTTTCGTAATAACCCACAATACAATGAATTCGTACCACATTCAGATTCTTTGAAAAGATTCCACAAAGTACGTAAGGAACATTTTCATCTTGTTACGGCTTCTTTTCAACTTTCGTAGTTTTTTGTTAATTAATTCAGATACTACCAGAAAATATCGAGCAGTGTAAAGTGACATATAATTACTTTGAAATAATTTCTCTGTGTCGACCCATAGATACCTGTAATTTTCTTTGAAATATAATGCAATCTGTTTTTACCCTGGAATATTTCCTAACCTGCGCGCCGATCAATTTACCAAGGCCAGGAGTCCACCATTAAGTATAAATCGCATCTGAATTGTTCGGATTAAAAGAAAAAAGAAAAGAAAGGAATGTTCTTTTTAAAGAATATTTTGTTTTGATATAGTATTATACTTTTCTAGGAACGACGATAAAGATTAAAAGTGACACTTTTTATATTCTTAAGTATAAATCGTATATTAATTGTTTGGGATGAAAAAAAAATATATTAAAAGAATGTTTGTTCTTTTTGTAATAGTATTATACTTTTTTAGTAACGACGATAAACATTAATAGTGACATTTTTTATATTCTTAGCAACACGTATACGTTAAGCTGACTTTCAAAACTTGCTAAAAATCATTAAATCTTATAATTAGGAGCAACTGATTCCAAGATATAATGGTCGTATGTAAAAAACGAAAATGATTATAATAAAAATAATAAAACGTTTTCATGAACCACAATATACATTAGACAAGGTATAAAGAATGGACGGGGGAAAGAATGTATTCTAAAAACGAACTTGCTTGCAAAATATTTTGATATGATTGCCGACTTTGGTACTTCTGGATACTCCATAAAATATATATATATAAAGCCCAATAATAATATGACTTTGTTTTGAATTAATCCAAATCTTACCTGTTTTGCCAGGGTTTCTTTTTATCTGCATCCACCTGAAAGGTTTCGCTTGTAAGCCCTGTGGTGAGGGAGATTCTGACTTCACCGGGGAAGGGGGCGTCATTTGTGAGAGGTAATGACTGTGGCTTCCATTGGGTATTGAGCACTGTCCCATCGTATCTATACACGGGCTCCCGTACACAGATCTCCCACCCCCGGGGGAGTGGGGAGGGATTCCTCCGTGAAGATTCTGTGTGTCGCAATTGATAGCTGCAAGACCCGGGCTGTACTGGTCCAAGCACTGAGACAGTTGTCCGTCAAGATCTTGGTAACCGGTTCCAGTCCGCACATTTCGTCCCATCATTGAATTGTTCACATTAACATTGTAACCTAAATTTTGATGTTGTGAGACTGCATGTCCGTTTAAATGAGACACGTCAAGTCCTTGAACACTGTGTGGTAGACTGAGTCCATTGTCCGTGCTGTAGTACGCATGTTGTCCCGTGTCCAGGGACCGAGAATTCACTGAATATCCATATATGGAATTGTCCGCCGTCACGTTATAACCTGTTCCATAGGAATGTGTATCCAAGTTACACAGAGTGTAATCCCCTTCTGTATTCATCATTATGGGATGAGAATCACGATCGTCCCTACTTTCTTGTAAAATTCCTGTCAATATAAGAGACTGAAATTGGATGTCTGATCCGAGATGTATCTGAAAATAAATGAAGGTAAATTACGATGCGAAATTGACAACATTAGTTAAACCCTCATCGAAACCACGTGCCTCGCGTCAGCCAATCAGAGACATCGTTTTCGGCTTGAACGATGAAAGTCCCTCGTTTGACAGATCGACCGGTTTTATGTTTGGCTTAAAGCGTATTTCTGATATTTTTCTCTCTGCAGCTCAAACGGACTTGAATGCCCGAAGACACGGTTTAGTAATATTATATCGGTGATGTGTTTTGAATTTTGAGCGATTGAAAAAGAATTTTAATATGCAGATAATGCGACAACCCGTCTATGTTTTTGTCCCCTATCTTACGCAAGCAGACGACAAATTTGTGAATTAAAAATATTTAAGGCCATACGTTTAACTTCAAATAAAGTTTTGACGACTCATGCTAATTTCCCTTTATTTTCGGAATTATGCGAGAATTTAAGTTTTATTGAAGTATTTTCTGGAATTTTATACTGAACTTCGTTTCGACAAAGAAATGCAACAACTCGCAAAAACTTATCATCAACCCGTTACCAGACGACACAATTTGGGATAAGGGAAATGCAGATTATGATTTCAGGACGATAGAAATCTAAAATCTCTCTCGCACTGGGTATAAATCATTGTGGAAAATGAAGATTTGCTAGTCATAAGCAGTGTCTTCATTTCACAAGCCTTTCTATACTTTAACTTTTAGAGGCATGCAAAAGCGGGTTTGGATAGGAATCGGTTAATTCATTATGAGAACAAAATTTCACAAACCTTTATTCAAATTCATCTAAACTTTTTTATTACCATAATCAGAGTAAGAATAAAACAAACAAATACATAAAAAAATAGTAATAATAAAAAAGGATAATTCAATAAAAAATGCATTTCTCGTTTTCACACATTTGTACTTTATATCACTCTTCAGGATCGAGAATTGTTTTTATTGCTTAACCAATTACCACACAATGCATTTTCAACACTCCAGCCGTGGAAAAAATGTGTGAAAAAGGAGGAATTGCTAGTAACAAGCAGTTTCTCATTTTCTTAAAAGTTCAACCAATTTTGGCATTTATTTTTAAATTTACACCAATTTTGAAATATTATCAAACTGAAAAAAAAATGTTGTCGTCTGGTATTGCGATAATGAAATTGAACGACCACCAAACCACCACTACTACCATCACTACCGCCGTTACCATGGCGACGACCACCACCACCAACAACAGAAATACGTGTGGTGGTAGGATAGATTTCTTTATTCAAAATAAATAAACAAAATATTTAGAACAGTTTCTTTGCTTAATAGATATTACCACACAATAAAACTTGAGACCAGTCCAAATTCAAAAAAAGTTGCAGACGACAATTTTAAGTTTATGAAATTTTTAAAATCTTTGTCTTTTTTGGGTAGAAAACATTGTGGAAAATGAAGAAATTGCTTGTTACAGGCAATTTCTTCAATTTCCACAATCTTTTCAAAAGCTTTAATATTGAGGGGCGCTTAAAAGCGTCACTGTGTGGGAATGGGTTAAAATTCGGTCAGTTGATAGATCTTTAACCCATTACCAGACAAGAAAATTTTAGACTCGTTTAAATTGAAATACGTTGCACACGACATATTTAAGTTGATGAAATCTTGTTTTCAGGGGGTAGAAAACAATTTGGATAAAAAAGATTCCCCTCGAAACAAGCATTTTTCTTCATTTTCAACAATGTTTTCTCAAGCTTTATTCTAAAGGTGCGTAAAAGGGCGGGATATTGTGGGAATGGGTCAATGGATAAACATGTTTTCTAAAATACGGTAAGCATCACTTCTACGAGCGTTTTAAGTAAACATCGAAAAAAATTATTCATATCTCCACGAACAAAATTTTGATCACGCAGCGACTTTGTATGCTTCCACACAAAATAGTCCCATAAAAAAGTATCAAAATTTATAAAGCTGTTGGTTTTTTCGCTCGATGCTATTAAATTATAAGAAATGAAGAGAATATTTTTTGTTTTCATGGAGGTATGAACCGAAAAAACCTAATCACATAATGTATGAATCCACTTCGCGTATTCATACAGTGTGATTAGGTTTTTCGGTTCATACCTCCATGAAAACAAAAAATATTATCTTCATCTCTTAAATAAATAAGTGCTTGTGAATTCATAGTTTGCGTATTTTTTCTTTATACTAAATTCTGTCGTGTTAAGTTAATAGATGAAGATAATATTTTTTGTTTGCATGGAGGTATGAACCGAAAAACCTAATTACACTGTATGAATACGCGAAGCGGATACATACATTGTGTGATTAGGTTTTTCGGTTCATACCTCCATGAAAACAAAAAATATTATCTTCATTTCTTATAATTTAATAGCATCGAGCGAAAAATGCAACAATTTAACACATTTTATTACCTTTTTGTAGTGAACTATTTTGTGCGGAATACATACAAAATGGCTGCGTACTCAAAATTTTGTTCATGGAGGTATGAATTAAATTCTTCGACCAATCAGATCGCTCGTTTTTGATAGACGAAACTAACACTTAAATTATATAATTATGAAAGAACGCTGACAGAAAGATGCGTAACTGAATGTACAGTTAACCTTGTTGAAGCGACCTCTTCTATTAAAAGAAAATCTCATTTAGCGACATGGCCAAAATACAAGGTTAAATACAAGTTCAGCTCTATGTCTATTATTCTACCTTTCGCGAGCATTCTTGAAGTATCAACCCCGTTTGGCCCTGCTTGACCCATCAGTCGTATAGCGACCCCATGGGAAGTGTAAAACCATTCGACCCTGATCAGTCGGCGCGGACTACGAAGGCTGACCAGGGTCGATACCTTCCGCTCTTTTTCCGAATAAGGTATAGTCATTCAACTATATCGTATCGATTGCTTAGTGCAAAAAACATCGCTAGTGCTTTCAGCCATATCATATTTTAGTGCAAAAACACCGCGAATGTCTATTCAATTTATAGACACCTACGATATTTTAGCACTGAGCCGTAGATATATCAATTCTCGAAAAAAAGATGTCTCCAATTGACCTCTGCTGGATCGAACCGCTCTAATATTTTTTGAACGAAGCTCTCGTTGAGGTCCTTTTGGCTTTACTTGTCACTAATCGACGGTGTATTAACAAATAAATGTGACTGCAGTTTGAAGTAGGCTGTAGCTACGAAAATTTGGTAAAACACCGACGATATATTTATCTTACCAAAGTGTTGGATTGTCCCTTCTTCGCTAATTTCTATTTCTATTTGGGGGAAAAAAAAACAAGTAGCCAGCGTTTTACTTTGAATCAATAGAAATCGAATAAAAACAGATAGAAAACACTGTGAAAAAAAGAGACAATTATGGTCGTTTTTAGTTTCTTCCCACAATGTTTGCCATGTCCTTTTTTGATATTTGGATAAGATTGTTATCGTGATTATATAGATAAAAAGTTACGACTAACGAGTGTAATAATAACATGTCTGAATTTTGACGTGCTTTTAAACTATGACTAATTTATTGACCCTGGCTCCTTCTAGCTGTAGTTATGAGGTTTTAGAATTACACCTATGATATTTTATCCTTTCCAACACAATCCCGCTTTTTAACGCCTCGATAGAAAGCATTGCGGAAAATCAAGAAATTGCTTATTATAATTATTTGTTTTTTTTAATTATCTGAAATGCTTTATACCTCAAAAACAAATTAAATGAACGAAAGATTGTCGTCCGCACTTCTTTACGTTTAGACCAGTCTATTTTTTCATTTTGTAATGTTACTGAAATAGTATTTTCGAAATAATTTTCTGTTGATAGATTTTCGTATTGATTGATAAAAGGTTAACACAAAAAGAGCGTTATAAACACTAGATTTCGTCGGTATTTAGAAATTCGACTGATTTATTGACCAAGACTTTTTCTAGAAAAATACAATCGTAACATGAAATAAATGAAATAATTTTACTTGAAAAAAAAAAATCTTATATTGTTTATGTTTAAGAAAATTTAAACAGCTGTAACTAAAGGGAAGGTTTGAAATTGAGTTAAGATTGTTATCGTATTTACAGATAAGGAATTTTCTCTAACTAGTGTAATAATAACTTGTCTATATTTTGACGTGTTCCGATATTATGACTAATTTATTGACCACAGTCTCAAAATTGAAACACAGAAGAAATTAGCCAAGTCATAATTTTCCAAGAAGTACTTAGTAATTCTATACATTCTATTCATTAAAGTTGTTATACTATAACTTTCCGTTGAAATTTGTTGTCACAATTTACTGCTAAACAATTTACCAATAAAAATCATTTTTTGTCTAGTTTGAAGTGGCCAAAAATGGCTCATTAAAGCACCTTTAGTTGAACCAGAATTTCCATTTCGAAAAGCTTTTCAATGCCACATTTCATCACGTGATCATGACATAACGAAATTTAACCCCGCTCCATCTGATTCTTAATAAGACAGAAGTGGCAAGCCATGCAGCCTGTATATGACGATGTCTAACTTCTTTCTGTGACATTTTCCTCTGGGTTTCCATTTCATTTATGATTAAAAATGTTTGGCGATCTTTCCACGTTTATGCACACGTTAAAGCCGAAATGGCCAACCAGCCTACCACAAGTGGCGAATGTTGAGACGAGACTTTTACGGAAAGAATTGACTCTGGAAGTTAGACATTTTTTTCTCCTCTCGTCCTCCCGTATCTGTTTCATTTATCAAAGTGAAAGATTCCTTCAATGTTTTGTCCCATCCGCTGGTTTAGAAAATGCAGATCTAATAATAATAAATAAACCCACAATAAATCCCCCACTAATAACAATAACGACAACGACGAAAAGGACTACGAAGACAAAATAAGCAAGCTAGAAATGAAGGGAAATTGCACCCCACCCCCTTTTTTAGACTTATTCAACTTATTTCCACAAACTCCTTTTTGCGCCTTCCAAGAAAAAGAGTTTTAGAAAACATCTTGGCTAATGAAAAAATTGCTTGTTACTAGCAATGTCTTCATTTTTCACAGAGTTTCCTACCCAAATAAACACAGGTTCTAAAATTCCACCAACTAGAATTTGTCGTCTGCCACGTCATTGAATTTGGACCAAACTTTGATTTTGTTGTATGGAAATGGGATAACAAAAACCCTACATTTTCCACAATGTTTTATCCCCCCTTGTTGTAAACTAATGTATCCCCAGTCATAATTATAATATGACAGGTATCATAATTAGTTTATGATATTTTGATGGGTTTGAGGCCTGACATATTTATAACATGCGCGCCCTTCACCGTCACCATTGATTCTCTCCATTGTACAATACAACAACCCGCCTTCTAAGGTTCCAAACTTTTACCAGTTACCAGACGAGCACATTCTAGACTGGTCCAAATTGAAAGACGTTGCAGAAGACATTTCAAATTTCAATAACAATCGGGCCCTTCACCGTCACTATTGATTCTCTCCATTGTGAACGACAACAAACTGTCTACTAAGGACCCAAACTTTAGCCAGTTACCAGGCGAATACATTCTAGACTGGTCCAAATTGAAGGACGTTGCAAACGACATTTGAAATTGCACTGAAATTTGAAAATAGTTTCCAAACAGGATAGAAAAAACATTGTGAGAAAAGGAGAAATTTCTTGTCACAAATTTTTCCACAGTAGTATTTCCCCAGGGCGTCAGAAAGCATTATAGGTTGGTGATAGGTTAAGCGTTAAAAAGAAAATTCTTTTTATTTTTTCTTTGAGGTATGGAACAAAAGATGACGCGGATTTATACAGAATAGTGGTTAGATTTTATTCGATCAATTATAGTTAAGTCTATCAAGACTTGCATTGTTTGATTGACTGACTTTTTTACCACATTTCCATGAACAAACTTTTGAGCCAACGACTATTTTGTAGGCTTGCGCACAAAGTACCCATGAAGTTTTAGTCAAGACTACTAAAGAATTGCTTTGTTTTGCTTGATGAAATTTTATTATAAGATACTTTGTTTTGTTTTTAATTGAAGTATGAACCTAAACACTTAATCACACTAATCTATGAATCTGCTTCGAATTTACGTACAATGTGATTCAGTTTTTATTTAGGGTTGATGCCTCAATGAAAGAATACCACGAGGACCAAAGCACGCTACATCCGTGACGTTACAAAAAAATACCATCTGACGTAGGACGTGTTTATACTCTTCTTGACCACAATGATGTTAATAAAGAATGATTTAATTTTACACTCGTCTATCGAACTGTCTGTGTTTTGATTGGCTGAAAATTCATTTAATTTCTGAACGAAATGTAACGAACGAAGAGTATATTTCTTGTTTAAAAAATTTTCGCTATGTGCAGATAATCTGAATAAAAAAATGGTAATTCTACCTTTCTTTTTGTTGAAAATTGAAAAAAAATCTGATTGACGTGTGCTGAATCTGATCTTTTGTGCAAACATTTAGTTATAGGTGTCATTAGATGATCATTTTTCTTTGTCTGGTGAAGTGTATCTATTAAATACACTCGTGAGCGTATCAAGATCGCTAACTTTTGAAATTGAGAAGAAAAAGAAGGACAATGCGAAGAAGAAGCGAAAGATGAGAAAAAGAACAGGAGGAGAAGGAAAAAGAAGAAGAAGAAGAAACGGAAGCTTTAGGACCTCTGTCATCTTACAGCAAGTGAGCTTTTCTGCTCGATAGAATAATTTGGTATACAGAGCTTGGTTATAGCCTTTGAATGAAGGAAAAAGAATGACCAGAATGGTCTCTCTATAACGTAGTTCTAGGGAAATGAAAACAGCTAGGTACCTCAAAAACATATACAAATATATCAAAGACTTTAAGCGTCTAAGATAAATTGTAGACAACATTTGGTCCGTATCACTTTCTTAATTTGCATAAAAATCAAATTCGCATACATTTTATAAAATGCATATGTTACAGTAAAACAGTAAAACTTCCATTTGAAGTTAGGAAGTATGTTGTAAACGCTTAACCATATAATTACAATCTTCTAGGCCAAAGAAGGAAAGAAGTGTGCCATTGTTGATGGTTAAACAAATCATATACACGGAGGATAACCGTTTGTTTCGGTGTAAGGTCGATTTATCTTTAACTTGGGGAACAACAAAAGCTCTATTTTCACGAGTGGTAGAGTCACGAAATGAAAGATAACTCGATCTAACACGATAAACAACCAATTATTCAACTTCTTTAATGCCAAAGGAAGGACAATTTCTCTAAAAGCGCTTCATTACGCTCGTGACTTACATGACATATGATGACGTCATCAGTGGATTGAGTCCTGCTTACATGACGTTCAGGGGCTCGAAATGAACGATAGCTGGGCTAAATATCTCAAAAAGTGAGTTGATCATTTTGATAATTTCATTGTTTTTCGGTGATATTATCAAGTGATTTTCTACTTAGAAATTTCAAATACCCATTGGAAAGCATTAAAGACTTGTATCTTATCTGTGCAGTTTCAGTTTTTATTTACCTGAACCCTCGTAGTGCTGTATAATTTATATTATCTTACTAAATTGCTTTAAAATCAAAGGGCTGAAAGCACTGATAGAAGTTGCTGTCCAAAAATCAATAATTCTTTTAGAAATCAATTTCATAAACAACTATTACTGGAAAAGTACAAGCAGGGGCTGTGAGGGTATGTGCAGGCTGATCTTGGTCTACATCTCCTGCAAACACCGGAATATTCCGGGTTCAGCATGGCAAGGGTTAATTCTAGTATGTTGTTTGTTATAATCGCGATTGTCAATTAAACGATGTTGTGTTGCACAATGTATGGCCAGTAACATGTAACAGTGGTTGGTTGGCGACCTAACGTGCGTAACTACAACTAGAATACGCTGTAAGTACGACGTTTGAGACGCTTGGCCAAATTGTTAAATATAAAAACTGGCTAAAGTCGAGGTTGAGTTCTCTTCAGTTTTAAATAAATGATTTGATTGGTCGATTGATTCATTATATGAAAGCCGCAATCCGTTGCTAAGTTGCTTGGAATTAAGTAATAAAACCGATTAATTGACCAATCGCGGTTGTCACTCAAAGAATCAGTCGACCAATCGAATTGTTCATTTGACCGGAAGTGAACTTTGAACTCCAAACATTGGTCGTCAATTATGTGAGGCATTTTTGATGGTTTGGCGACTTAAACGTCGTAAGTAAAGCTTAGTGAAGCCGACTTCACATGTCTTTTATGTCTTGAACCAACAACATTTCTTTTGTTTACATACTAATGACCGTAAAATTTGTAAAATAATATAAAGGGGGAATGCCCTGTCCGAGTCAGTGGACGTGGCTAGCAGAGTCAGTGGGCGGGCCTGCGATCCGTAAACAAAAGCTTTACAATCAGTATCAATTCTTAAGTCGCACACAATGTGTTGGTTCGTAGTAAAGGATTTAATTACTCTTCCGTAGGTCATTTGTTACCTACCTTGATGGAACTGAACATCAATTTACATGTCTATATTTGGCGCCAGTATCAGTCACTTAAATTTTCATACAAGTTCGTACTCACCTTGCCGAAGGGGTGAAAGGTCGCAAAAATGTCCTTCGTCATCCACCAGGTTGAAATACACTGACACTTTTCTATGAGTCAGGGGCAAGTTATGTATCTATAGGGTAATTAAAAACAACTTTGAAGTGACGACGAATCATTGGAGTTATAATTAATTGCGAGTTACTCGGTAAAAAGGGCTGAACTTTGTTTCTATCACTTATTAAAATGACTCAATAGATCGTGTCGATAGGAAATATTTCAAAAAACACATCTATGTTAAAAATTGCAAAACACTGGTGATACGTCTGCTGATCCAGACCTATTCTTTTGTCCCCACAATAGCTGTCGCTTAAAAAACAACAACAACAACAACAACAACAACAACAATGTTCTTTCAGCAGGTGTGTGCAGGTGCTGTGTTTTAGTATGGTGCATTAAATGGGTGAAAAGTCCAATTTATATCTTACATGCTAAAATAAACGCGTGCACGCGTAGAATATACAGGTGCACCATGAAATTTAAGGCGTGCGCGCACAAAGTCTGAGCGACCAAGAGTGTAAAATATGCGCGTACGCATAGAAGTAAAAGTGTATGCAAAAATGAAGGTGCTCACTTATTACGAGTGCACCTTCATATTTTGAAACTGCACGCATTAAATAATGCCTGCACTTTTTAAAATATAAGAGCACACACTAAAATTTAACGAGTTTACCTGAATTAGTTATGCGTGTATGCGTTCGTTTTGCTCACACGACTTAAGTGGATTTTTGGTCCAAAAGGTAAACCATATTCAAGCAACTCGTTGTATAGAAGTACCGTATTTGAAACATATTCTAATTTGTTGTCCGTCAATGAGAGGTAGTGTCAACTTCACTTTCAAGCGGTCATGATCTCGTTTCTAGGCAGCGGTAATGGATCTTGCTTCATTCACAGTTCGATGCGAGTACTGTTGTTTTCTCCAGGAAGCAGAATAGAGAGGTATTAATCTTGGCTTCCTAATAACAGTAAAATAAGTAGGTTTAAAGAACTCGATCAAATCTATGCGGTATGTTTAAGCCTATTGAGTTTTTACGCCAACTCGAGATGTGCCATTTTTAAAAAAAGTTTGACAATTGTATGTGATGGAGTGACATCCCCTAAATAGGCTATACTTTGACTTTGCTCCCGCTATTGTATTTGGTTCTTTTTTCATGCACTATATTTTCTAACAGTATCGCCGGCAAATAATTCCCGGAGATCCCATCGCGAAAATATTACTCAAAATTTGGTAATGAGAATATTTTTTATTTGATATAGGAACAGTAGATGTGATTCTGAAAACGTGCCTGTATGCTTGTATGGGTATTTTGTGTGTGTTTATGTCTGTGCGTGTGTGTGTGTGCGTGTGTGTGTGTGCGTGTGTGTGAGAGAGAGCGAGATAGAGAGAGAGAGAGAGAGAGAGAGCGAGAGAGAGAGAGGGGGGGGGGAGGAGCGGGGGGGGGGGGAGGAGAGTATAAAATAGCACCCTAGTATTTATCTAATTTATCTACGATTACATAATACCCCCAATTTTTGTCCCTCCCAAGTTGCCAGATGAAGAAAGAAATATTTGGTTTAAATCGAAAGAAGTTGCAGACGATAATTTCAAATTGATAAGAATTTTTTTCATAAGAAAACATTGTGGAAAATGAATGTAACAGGTAATTTCTTCATTACCCGCAATGTTTAGTACCAAATAAGACATAGGTATTCAAATTTCATCCACCTGAAATTGTTATCTGCAATTTCTTTGAACTTAGACCGGTCTAAAATTTCATCGTCTGGTAAAAGGTTAGATAAGTTCTCGTGTGTTTTACAATTTCAGCATTTAGATAAAGAATAAAAATTTATCTTGTATATGATTAAGATGTTATGCCAAAAACCTAGCTGAAATTTGTAGATATAGGGAAATAAGACGATAACTATCTATTTAGATAAAATAATAATAGAGTTAAGGTTTATATTTGTCTCAAACTTTTAAAACAGTACAAATAAGAACGAATCGAAACTGTAACTCTTTGTTTCAAAGCTAATCCGAATTCACCCCATGTCTCCAAATAATCTCCAAAGCCGGGGATGTTTTCAGTTAAATCTGAATGAAGACTCGATTTTAGGAGAATGTATTTGGAATGCATTATAAAAATCTGGCCTGGGCAGGGTCGCGTGTAGCTGATTTGTTTTAAATGTCGCAACAATTAATACTAATGGACTTTAATACTCTATGTCACTGCGTGTTAATGTAGTGCAGCAGTGTGCATGGGCGGAATGGCATCTTTCCCTGTCCTACCACAAATGACCTAGATAGGAGACACGCCATCCAAAAAGAAAAAATACAAGTTACTGACGAAAAAATGTCTGCGGTATATTTGCTCGATGACGAAAACAAAAACAAACAAAAAATCAATAACATCCCTTACGTTTGGTTATGCCTCAGATAAAAAGCTTGTAAAAAAAGGAATGAAGGGACGAATTATTTGAACTTTGTCCGATTCATTCGGCACGAAATGTTTTACGCGACTAAAGTATTCTATCTTGTAGAAATAGACGTAGTTTTTGGGCAGAAAAAATCTAATATAATTTTCTTGCTAAAAAACGTATGGTCGCTTGAGGAGACCTCCGTCTTGGTCTAAGTATAGTCGTCATATCTTGGAACAATC
The DNA here is from genome assembly GCA_946902895.1 of Fragum fragum. Taxonomy (NCBI): domain Eukaryota; kingdom Metazoa; phylum Mollusca; class Bivalvia; order Cardiida; family Cardiidae; genus Fragum; species Fragum fragum. Next base: position 38,844,677 of record OX336372.1, read on the forward strand.
GCGTTACAATCGCGTTACTTGAATGCTCAAAGTGGACCCGAAAACTGTACCAGTATCGGACAGAATAGTTACTTCATACTAACAACGAGAGTCTACACTACATCGAAACTAATTTAGAAGGTTGAATGGTTGAACCGAGAAGCATGATATTGAGTACAGATTATTCTTGATATTGAGTACAGATTATTCGAAGAATAATCACGTCACATCAGGCATAATTTTCTTAGCCCGGGTTGACTTAGCACCCCGAACAAATGAATTGAAAAAAATGTGGCAAATGCTCTATTAATTGCCCCCATCCAAAAGACTTAGAGGATCGTTGCTGTATTCACGACTTTTAAGTTGCCAAACCAACAAAATTACAAATGTCTACAAATGCCGTAGTTCAGAGTTCACTTCCGGTCTAAATAAATGATTTGATTAGTCAGTTGATTTTTTGAATGACCACGCTATCTGTCAAATCTGAGTCAAATGGCGTCCATGGTTGCCATCTTATTTGGACCATTTAGTAATGTCGTATTGGTATTTTTGACTCGGGTCGTTTCCGAAGGAACGTACTGTTTGAGTAAAACAAGTGTATGAAAAAGCAATCGACAACATCAATTGTGTCAGACAAATTTTGCAAAAATACCGGAAAAATACCAAAGATCTAGTGTCTGGCTGTGCGTAAATAAACAGGACGAAGGATTGTATAGATTGTTAAAGTAAGAGTATTGTAAAATCTGCTCGTCTGGGACTGAGTATTTAAATTTATATTCGTTTTCCTGACAAACATTTTAACTTTACCAAGCCTGCTTTAATTGGATTGACTCTGAAATAGTGAATAACGTTTAACGGGTTCGATATATATATATATATCCCGTTTCGAACTTTTTACTTTTTTTCAATCCTCTTATGCTACTTAATATTCATCTCTTCTTCATTCCTTTTCTGCGAAACCCTAAACCATTTACCAAACGACGAATTTTTTAAACGGGTCCAAATTGAAAGAACTTGAAGAAGACAATAAATATTGCGCTCATATGAAATATTGGGGCAAAATAAAAGTAGAAAACATCGTGAGAAAAAGTCGAAAACAATATTTTCAATACAGTTAAACTTTAACTGGCGTCTATTTTGCTAAATCGGAAATGCACAGACAACCGCGTTCTTTAGTAATAACTTTTGTCTCTGAAATGAAGCTCGTGTGCTTGGTTTAGCCATTTACTGTAAAATCCCTGATTTTTATGTCACAGTGATTTTATAATTTAGAAAATATTGTAGAAAAACAAAAAAATTGCTTGTAACAAACTATTTCTTCTTTTTCCACATAATTTCTACCCTACTGAATGATCATTATTCAAATTAAATCTACTGTAATTTTTTAGTCTGCAATTCCCACTCAGTGACGCTTTTAGACGCCCCCTCTGAAATTGGACAGGTCTAGAATTTTGTACAACAGGAAAGGGTTAAAAATGAAAGAGATCGCAGCATTTGATGTCTTGACTTAATAAGTAGATCACGTTCATGGACTGTTTCTATAAATATAGTTTGAATAATAAACCATCATAGCTTATTGTAATTTCTTTGAAAAAAAATCATTAAGGGTATTTGAACCTATTCGTGACATTTCAAACAGGTTCTCATGAATGTGCGCAAAAGCAAGACTCAAATCAGCCTGCCCATCGACACAGTCTGATCTTAGTCTTTACTGGGGGGGGGGGGGTTAGCTACCTGATCCCAGTGAATGTTCTACATCAACTATGTTAATAAACAGTCTGCTTAATGTCATCGTTTCTTATGGCCTTATTCATTTTCATTGAAGATGTCACTAGCCTTTCTGTTTAAATAGTGAAAAGTTTTAGAATCGAGGACGCTGCACTTAGTCCGGAAAAAAGAAGGATGGTACCTTTTCTTAACCCATTACAAGACGACAAAATTTTAGACTGGTCTAAATTCAAAGAATGCAGACGACAATTTTTATGTGATAAAATTTCACTAATCTTTTTTTTTTTGGTTAGAAAACACAATGGATAATGAAGAAATTGCTTGAAACAAGCAATTTTATCATTTTCCACAATATTTCTCAAGCTAATTTTGGGCGTCAAAAATGGGATTGTATTGGAATGGATTAACCGCGAGTACCTGCATTCTATAGTATTGAGTTATTTGTTTCAAAAATGTGACTTTTGTAAATCCTTCCTTATGAATTACCCTTCTCGTGGAGAATGACGAGGGATATCAGGACATTTTAACTAAATGAATACAACAATAATTATGGGGGAAATCGATTCTTTCTAATATACCGGTAAGAAATTCTTTCTGAAACAATGCGTTTATTTCTTGACCCATTCTGATACAATGACGTTTTTGACGCTCCCAAGAAAAATGCTCAAGCAAACAATACGGAAAATGAAGAAATTGCTTTTACAAGCAATTTCTTCATTATCAACAATGTCTTTCAAACGAAAAAAACAAAAAAAAAAAAATCAAACAAAACAAAACAAACAAACAAACAAAAAACATAAAAAAAAAAACAATATAATCATTTAAAAACTTGTCGTCTGCAACTTCTTTAAATTTTGACCAATCTAAAATTTTGCCACCTGGTAATGGGTTCAACGCATTATGTACATATTTTTAGCCATACTATAGCACTTGGACACTTTAACACAAAGTACTGTCTTCTCCAAATGACGCATGCTTGAGGGGCACGTGTCGATTAGGCTCACCCAACCTCTATATTCCACTGCCTCGATGGCCGAGTGGTATAGATACTTGAAGGTTAATGGTTCGAGCTCAATCGTCACTGGGTTGTGTCCGTTGGCAAGACACTTAATAGCCAGCCCCAGTCTACCCAACTGTAAAATTGTGAAGCATTGGGTTAACCCATTCCCACTCAGTGACGCTTTTAGACGCCTCCAAGAAAAAAAAACTTTTGAAAATATTGTGGAAAATGAAGAAATTGCTTGTAACTAGCAATTTCTTCATTTTCCACAATATTTTCTACCCAGGAATTGAAACAATCCAAAATTTCATAAACTGTAAATTGTCGTCTGCAACTTCTTTCAATTTTGACCAGTCTATTATTTTGCCGTCTTGGAATGGGTTAAAGGTACTGCCTCTATTTTGGGAAATTGAACACATTCTAGTTTGTAAGTGTTGCAGAGCGAATCAATAAGCTTTACGCTTTCGTCGCAATCGAACTAAAATAAATTCGCATAATCGGGCCTTATAATTAAGTATTCGGCTTAATGTCGTTCGTCATTTTGGCATAGATCATGTGATATCTTCATGTTTTTAAATTCTAAGATATATCTTTTATACATTTTGATTAGAAATATGAGGATTTAGAGCCGTGTATCATTCTAATATAGACAAATTGTTACCTGTGGTATTAAGAAATTCTAATCTGGATAAGTCATTGTATAGCAGTCTTACAAATCAGGAAAGACTCAGGACAAAATTGAAATAGTTGACGGCCTTCAGACCAAACTCAATAACGATTCAAATTCATGCCGATTAGGCAGTAAAATGCTGTGAAGGAAGAAATTATTGGTTGACTGACAGGCGGACGGCATCAAAGTCATTTCACCTGTCTAAAAAGCCGATACTTTGAAGTCCATCACACAATAAACCTGCATGGTACCATTTGTACGCTCATCCACCTGTATGGAGGCACAGAAGAACCATCACGGATTAGAGGAGATATATCTAGTACCGAAGGCTTTAATAAAATTGCTTTAACAGTTCAGTTTGTTTTCATATTTATGGATAGTTAAAAGATATGAATAAAAATTAATGAAAAAATAGTAAACAGTCTGGCAAACAATCAAGAAGAAAAGGCCCAACATTTTTCTTAGAGTGTAAAAACCTCTAGGGCTAAGGAATACCAAAATATTCGTTGAAATTGTTTATAGACCTCGCTATCAATAATTTTAAGATACGTCAGAAGCCCGGTATGGAAAGATTTGCCGATAAAAAAAAAAAAAAAAAAAAGAAAAAAAAAATGAATTTCAAAATTAATTTATATTGGCCGTATAAAATGATTTTGATTTCAGTTGGGCAAAGTTTTTCAAAGCGAGCTTGTGACCTATTGTGAGAGTATTTGTAGAGGGGTTTGTAAACAGTTTTACAAAGGTCTCATGATTGTCAGAAATTGTGTCCTTGCGTGAACCACAGAGCCTTTCCCGATTTCTTTTTAAGATTTAGATTGCTCCAATTTGAAAAAGATTGCAGACGACAATGAAAATTGGGTGCAATTTGGAATGAAACCATCCCATGTAGTAGAAAATATTGTTGAAAAAGGAGAAGTTGCTTGTTAAAAGCGATTCTTCCTTTTTCCTCATTGTTTTCTCAAGTATAAAATCACAGTGACGTAAAATCCAGTGTTTGAATAGGAAAGGGTAAAAGATATCTTACAAGCACTTTCTTTATTTCTCAAAATAGTTTCCACCTCATATCTCACTTATTTCTTCCTTTCAACAAACTTTGTTTTTGTCATGTACAATCTCTTTCAATTTGGACCAGTCTAACATTTTGTCATTTTGGAATGGATTTAACCTTGTTCTAGTGATCGCTGATTGTCTAGAGGACACCGGACTTCTGCTCGACAAATCACAAGATTCCGTTCTATAACAAGGAAATCTTTGTCCCCTCCCAACAGAATTATTTGATAGAATCCAGCCAGCAGAAAAGGGATTAATGCATTTTGAAACGGATAGTGATGGTCCTATCGGGCCTTCATAGATACAGCGAGAAAGGTCTCGTGCAGCTCCCGTGACGGCTAACTTCGATCCACGTGTCAAAACGTTTGAAGAGCGTTAAAGATGCCAGCATCGGGCACTTAAAACCCTGTTCCCCCATATTTGGTATTAATGGGATTTTACCAATTTTTATTTTGTTTCAAGTTATTAGGAATTATGTTATACCCAATGCTAAAGAAAATGGCATACTTAATTTATATTGGAGAATAAATATTGACAATTTGTTGGCAAAGGAGATAATTTATGACTGCCGATGAACATTTCAATCATCTTCAATTTCACAATTCGGTCGTGAAAAAAGTTGTCATTAGAGCTAGCTTACATGTAAACATTTTGTACACCCTTACCCATTACCAGACGACAAAACTTCAGACTTGACCAAATTCAAAAATGTTGCAGACGACATTTTAGTTTATGGAACTTTTGGTAAAAAACGTCGTGGACATTGAAGAAATTTCTCGTGACAAGCAATTTCTTCATTTTCTACAATGTTTTTCAAAACCTATCTCGTGAGGGGCTGAAAAAAGCGGGATCGCGTTGGAAATACCGATGATGGTAATACACGTGACTTAAATACCCATTTGTTAGAGACTTACGTGGAATTGAATCGTCATAAAAAAGTCGTTATTAGTTTTCATATGTATACTTATTTCAAGCCTTAATAGAAATATATCTTTATATGCATCTCTCCTAAAGCAGCTACTCCAGTTTGAATGGAATTCGACAGTTTTTTTCCTTATCCTGTTTCACTGGTGGCATTCACTAGTGGCCTTTTATTGCGATCTCAACACATTGAAGGGTATTCATAGTTCGCCTCAAATCTCATCGAAGTTAATATTTGAGAGTTACTGCGATCAGATTACAGCCAGTTAACAGCGACCATTGAGACTCAATCATGATAAAAACATACTAGAGCGCTGCCATATATATAGCTTAAAAAGGATATTAACATGTTTAGCAAATTATATTTTAATTTACTGAAAAGTATTCACTTTATTCCGTTGATTCATCTCTGAGCTTGAGTGATGTCTAATTTGTTCTGTTGACAATGCTTGTCTTTAATGGACGGGCTTTATTGCAATATATGCGTCTATCATTTAAAAAATGCCTATTCGATTCATGGGTAGAATTCTTACACCAATTGGGTCTTATGGACAGTTTTCAGTCTTTTGTTGAAATGACTATCCTAACAAAACGCATTACTTGGAGGATCAAAATTGTCCTGTATCGCTCACACAAGACTTCTTGTGATACACCTAGACTTCGCAAAAGCTGCACCCACGGTACAACTTAAAAAACCAACCAAAAACTAAAACGCACTCAAAAGGTGAAACCTATAGGTCTACAGGTCTCTGGCATGTTACAAGAAACTTTTTAGCCCAGCTGTTTTCGGAGAAAACCCGAGTTATTGCTTAGGCCAGGTCGTCATCTGCATGCGTCAGCGTCATTTAATAAAATCCAGTAGTACGGAACACATTCAATTGAAACTCTTATTATATGTTCACTATTAAAAAAACAATCTTTACCATTAAGGGGGATAACTCTAATGCATTTGAACGAATTACACTTCTTTTTCGATTTCACAATCAAGCACTTGAAAAGCCGAGGGTTGGCATCTGTATGCGGTGCTCTTATTAGATATTTCTTTCGTTTTTATTTTTATGAAGGAAAGTTGCGGTCAAGTCGAATACAAATATGGAGTGACAATATATTGACCCACAGGCACAACATGAAGTAATTTAGTAGAGATTAGAAGTCTTTGTGAAGAAGTTTCAAACCAAACAAATAACTTTTTCAGTATCATAACGAAGTTCAGTTACGCATATGCGTCATTGGTATTAAATGTGTCTCTGAAATAGGTCCATTAGACTCGCTATCATGAAGACGAGGGTTCGATCCCCGGTCGCAGCAAAAATCCTTTTCGATTTTTTTCTCTCACAAATGGATGGATAATCGTAAACCGTAATGGGATGAGCAGCTGGAGGCTCGGCAGGTCTTGTGTTAGAAAAACAAGGAAGCCAAGGTTAGGTACTCCAGCCACCGCGACATGACTGAAATACTGTTGAAAGAAGCGTTAAACCCCATTCAAACTAATAAGCCACTGGACGATGCGATTTTCCAAAGATTGAATCTCTAGCGGTTCTCAATTCAGAACGGCCTTCGACGCAATGACGGCTGACATACTCAAGGAAAACGTTTAACAAACTAAAATTGACCAATCGCTGGACCCTCCCTCTGACTCCTTTGGCCCCACCCATTGACTCCGACAGGAAGTTCCACTTCTATTTTGAACGGCTTTATTTTGCAATATTTATGACCAGTGGCTTGTCACAAATAAGTAGAAGTGTTGGTTGGCGATATTACGTTGTAACTACAGCTTGAATAAGTAGACAAACCAACAAAATAATTCACCAAAATGGTTGCCAATGTTGGAGTTCAAACGAGTTCAAACTGAACTTCCAGTCTAAATGAATGAATTCATTGGTCGACTGATTTCTTAATTGACAGACGCTACTGGTCAATTAGGAATGAAGCAACGATGTTCATATGTTGTTACAAAAAGGCTTCTTCCGGTACACAATAGCTGTCGTTTTATTAAACTATTTCCACATGACAAAAATGTAGACCGGTCCAAATCAAGAAGTTGTAGACAACAATTTTAAGCTCGACTATTCGAAAACGAGAAGAGGGGGGGGGGGGTTTCCGTCGACCGGGCGTCTGTCTCGGTGTCAGCGTTGGCGTAATGGTTTGGTTAAACCTTACGTGAAACTCTCATTCTCAGTTTCTACTAATGCTATTGCTCTGAAACTATGCACATGTTTTGTGGCAATGATATCAGCCTCTAGACAGAGATTCAATAATCTGACATTCATTTTAGTGGAATTTTAACCCTTTAAGGACTTAGAATTTCTTAGTGAAATCTTACGTGCAACTGTCATATGTCTTTAATAACTCTCTTTCTACTAATGCTATTGCTTTGAAACTTTTCACATGCTTTGTGACAATCATATCGTCTTTTAGGCAAAGATTCATTACAATTACATTTATCATAGTGGTTTTCAATCCTTTTCGGACTAAGAAATTCTTGTTTGACTTAACCCATTCCCACACAATCCCTACTTTTTACGCCCTCAAGAAAAAAAGCTTAGGAAAACAATGTGGAAAATGAAGAAGTTGCTTGATACAAGTAATTTCTTCATTTTTCCTATTTTTTCTTTCCGAAAAGACAAAACAATTTAAAATTTCACCAACTTGAAATTGTTGTCTGCAACTTCTTTCAATTTGGACTGCTCTAAAATTTCTCCTTGTGGGAATGGGTTAAAATTTTGATGAAAGATCTTTTATCAGATAGTATACCTAATGTTGACAATGAATTGCTGTTACTATCCAGCACTCAGAATAGTAGAGCGATGCTGTTCTCTGGCAGCTCTTGTTAAGTGATGGAATTCTAAAAATCTTTGTCTGTTGGGGTAGAAAGCATTTGGAGATAATGAAGAAATTGCCTGTGACGAGCAATTTCTTCATTATCCACTATGCTTTCTAAATATTTTTTCTTGATGGGCGTCAAAAACGTGATTGTGTGGGAATGGGTTTAGCACTAAATAGGTTATTGTAGTTTGTGGTGTTTGACTCTTTTTCGTTTTTAACTGCTCACAAAAAATCAGCATTTTCGCCGTATTCAGCAGTTTTTACTGATGGACACAATTATATGCACTTTTTTGTCTTGAATACATTTTGATCAAATAAAATTACTGGCGACAAATTGTCTGTGCAGTATAGATGGGCGTTATTGCACAGACTGCACGTGACCGTTCAATATAGTTAAAATCTTCTGAAGCCAACGATTGTACTTTTGATTGTTTTTGAAAAAATGAATATCTCGATTCTGTAAACAACACCACAACCACCACCACAACCAACAACAACAACAACATACTCTGTGTTTGTTTTTTTACACAGGCATTTATATATCTCGTCACTCGAAAATAGAATATACGGAAGAAATTCTGCAAAACAAATATGAGAAAATGAGATCGGATCAAGTGCATATCAATCAATGTCGAAATTTCTTAACCCTTTGCTACTTAATGCCGTCTTTTGTGAAAAAACGAGAAAGATTGCATATTAAAAGGAAGTTTTCATTAATCAACAACGTTTTCTACTCTAAAAGTCAAAGATTTTCAAACTTTACCAACTGAAAATCGTAGTCTGCAACTTCTTTCAGTTTGGACTTGTCTGAAAAAAGAAGGATCTAGTAATGGATAAACGAGGTAGAATGTCATTTGGACTATCTGAAATTCAATAAAAACGAAAATATTTGATAATGATCAGCCTGCGTACTGTTGGTCGACACTTATCGCCAATCTCTTTTGATTAACCAGACTGCAAAATTTTAGACTAGTCCAAACTGAAAGGAGTTGCAGACGACATTCTAAAGTTTATGAAATTCTATATCATTTCAACTTTCTTGGTAGAAAATGAAGAATTTGCATGTTACAAGCAATTTGTTCATTTTACACAGTTTTCTCGATTGTTTTTAGTGAGGGGCGTCAAAAAGCGTCATTGTGTGGGAACGGGTTAAAACCCATTTATTTTACATCGATTTTTAAAACAAAGTCTTCAAGCCTAGAATATACCCTTTCAATTCTGCTTCTTGGGGAATAAAAATTTCTCGCACCGATTGTGTGGGCCAGTGAAAGAAATTAGATAGGTACCCGCTCTCAGGATCGGAGTCAGGACCTCTTGACCGTGAAGCCGATGCTCTTTTCGCGATAGCATCATGCTATATTTATTTTCTGCTTTTTAACTCGGTATTTCTTAAAACCCTTACATTCGCTATTTTTATGGCTGAGTTGGTCGGAGTTAATCCTTTGTCCTTCTTTAGAAATGCAGAAATTTTTGTAAACATGAGAGCATTGGAAAAGCTGAAATGATATTGATATCATTTGGTTCCGTAGAAAAAAAAAAGAAAAAGAAAAAATCATCGTCAAATGACGGGCCGCGGCTGATATTCCAATAAATTGATTGACCAGTCACTCAAAAATTGACCAGTCACTCAACAGCTTTTAAACCGAAAGCGCATGTTGAGCCTCTATATTTATATCCAGTATTATCAACCTAACTACTGTAACTACATCTGATTCTAGCTGTTGGTAAGATTTCAAGGTCGCAAACCAAGTATTTGCGTTTTTTTTGATGTCTCTGATTATCTTTCATACAAAACAATCGTCGTTGTGCGTGCAAAATATCGTAACTACAACTTTAATTGACCATTCGCTAGCCCCGCCCACTTACTACATTTGCCAGGCCAATCGACTCCGCCAGGGAGTCCTGTTTCGATTTTAACGGCGTTATTTTGCAAAATTTATGTATAAAAAGATTGGTTGGCGACATAAGCCTCGAAACTTCAGCTTGAAGCTGTAGTTGCGAGGTTTAAGTCGCAAAACCAGCAAAAACTTTTAACAAAAATGGCGGCCAATGTTGGAGTTGAATGCTCAGGTCCGGGCTGAATAAATCATAAGATTGGTCGATTGATTCCTTGATTGGTAGCCGCGATTGGTCTATTAAGCTGTAGGTACGACATTTTTCACGTCAAACGACGTAATGTCATTTACACCCCCCCCCCCTTCAGTAAAACCGCCATGTTGGAGAACAGTGGGTGGGGCTTGGGATTCGTCAGTTATAAGAAGTAAACGTTTATCTTTCTTGTCGGATTATTTTCCTCCCTTACGGTAATTATGCAATTTGAACGTAACATGATTGAGAAAATTCCTGCGCGCGCATTAGTACAATTCAAATTGCATGTAACTTTGTAAATAACAATAGTGATCAATCAATTTCACAGTTTTTTCTACTCGAAATACACAATTTTCTTTTTCTCCCTGTTTCAATTTAAATGATGAAATGTCATGCGGTTTTGCTAAAAATTCTGCCCGTATGGTATAGGCGCTTGACTCCAGATTTGAAGGTCACAGTTTCGTATCCCAGCGTCACCGGGTGTGTTATTGGCTAGAGACATAATAGGCAGCCCCATTCTACCCAGCTATCCATTTGGGTAGCCGTGGGTTTAAGCCACCGCCTCTCTTTATGGGAAATGGAAACCTAATTTGTATTTTTGATTTCCGAAATGTTGAAAAATGCTGACAGATCCACCAGAAAATCAAAAACACAAACATTTTTTGTCTACGAGAGTTTATTGACTAGATCATTGACTGAGTCTGGTTTAATATATTACAGACAATTAAGTTTTACACTGGTCCTAATTCTAAGAAGTTGCAGACGACAGTTTGTAGCTGGTTTAGACTCTTAAAATCTTTGATTTTGGAGTTGAAAACAATGTGAAAAATAAAGAATTTGCTTGTAAAAAGCAATTTCGTCATTTTCCACAATGTTTCCAAAGCTTTTTTTCTTCTTAAAGTCGTAAAAAGTGGGATTGTGTAGGAATGTGTTCAACTGCAATGCAACGGTACGTGTATCATACACAAGAGGGTCCAAGACACCCCTGTTGTCCGCCGTGCCTGTGCTTAATTTCTCGTCGGCAGTGTGGATCCTTCTGTACATATCTAAGTATGTCTTGAAACGCTCGTTTTACATTTGCATGCTATTGATTCGCGAATGTTAACATATACGATGCAAATATCTAGTCAATGTATATATCTTCGGGGAAGGAATCAATATAACCACTAAGATTGTTTTCTAATCCCTGCAATTTTTCACCCTGTCGTGATTGTACCACAAATATATTTGTATAGTTTTGGACTAACCAAATGTTACCATAATACTATTTAGATGTAGCACATTTAAAGAGTTAGACAATGGAAATCTTTTTCTTTAAATGAAAATGGGAATTTTGATATTCTTTTTTTTCTATTAAAACGAAACGAAATTTGTCTATGTATGCCCCATTTGTTGCTTTTAGGAAATAGCGACAAAAATAATCATTCGACATGCACATAAGTTCGAACCTTGGCGGCTTCTGTATTTCCATAAGCAAACTGTGATCGAGGCAATTAAGTTAATAAAAAGTCGCTGTCATTTTTATGTAGGTCACACTAATGTATTTTTGTAATAATTTTCGGACGTTGGCGAGACGATATTAAATACACTATAAATTAATTTCCTGCATTTTTGAAGTCACAAATAAAAAAATCAATATGACTGATAGTGTGATCGATGAAACAGATACGCAAAAACAAACTGACCGAATGTTCGACTGACCTACTATTTGTGAACCAGAGAAACAAAATAGATTTACAGGGTCGGTATCCACAAACCAGTAAAACTAAAAATATAACAAGGGCTCTTATTGGACGAGACTCGTGTCTCGTCCAATCAAAGCCCTCGTTATATTTTTTATTAGACTGGTTTGTGGATTTTACTTGAATTGCACTTCATGAAAGTCACAGACATAACGTTGATTAAGAAAGGTTGGTGAAAACGTACCCATCAGTGTGTGGGCCACAGCTTCGTACATCTATGCAGATCTGAGTACCGTCGTTGTCATTCTAAAACGTCGTAACTAAAGCTTGAATCAAGCAATAGTTATGACGTTTTAGAACGACAACTATGATACATTGGTATTCATCAAATTTTACGTATCATTTCGAGCTCTTTCTCTTGTATTACCTGCAAATCACCAAGTTGTTTAGTCTGATGCTTTATCGTTTGCTTAACGTTAATGAAAATAAAATCACCTTCGTGTTTTAGAATCGTCCGGGTTCAAAGAGAATGCAGGAAACAATTCGTCGTGAATGTAGTTCTGAGATACATTTACAAGATATTGAATATAGGAAATCTGGAACTGACCAGAACACAGTGCTATTCGCAAAAGGTTTCTTCTAACCCAACTACCAGGAAAAAGTACTGCCACAAAAGAAAGGGGGCGAAAGTTTGCAAGAAGATTGTAAAGACACGTGTTTCATTTTCTCGGTAATGATACTATTAAACAGAGCAAAATCGATCATTTTGTCGATAAAATCGATCACCTCAAACACTCTTTTGTGTCAAGATTTTATTTTCGAAGATTCATCAATTTTATTCTGACTTTTCGCACTTTTAACACTTTCCCATACAACAAAATTTTAGACTGCTCCAATTTGAAAGAGGTTGCAGACGAAATTTCAAAGTGCATTTAAATTGAAAAATAACCACTCTTAACTGAAGAAAACATTGTTGGGAAAGAAGAAATTGCTTGTAACAAGCAATTTCTTCTTTCCCTACAATGTTTTCCCCAATACAAAAACTATGGGTCGTGAAAACAAGTGATTGTACGGGAAAGGGTTAATTAATGTCCCAATTCATCATTTGGGGACGATATCGTATTGACCACACTGGCAAATTATTATGGTTCACGATTAAAGGCTTACGTATAGATAAAAATTTCCCACGAAAAGGAATCTTGAAATCTTCGGTCCGAGGAAGGAAAAATAGTTGAAGTAATCTATCGCTTATTTTTCACTAGAGCAAACAAGGACCTTCATAATTTCGATATACAAAGGCAGGGTTTTAGTGATGTTCTCTAGAAAGAGTATTTTGTATTTTTCTTGTCGATTTCAATTTGTGTTTGTTCACATTTTGAAATCGAGACGAATTCATTCGATTCTTCACCGAAAATCTTCGCGAATGTTCGGCATTGCCTGTTATTCGCACAGGTGCTGATGACTAAACTTTACGAACGATTTCGTTAATCTTAGTGACCTAACTACTTGTTTGAATGACCAGCGAAAGATAAAACGTCATCACTGACGTCATAGTTTTATGTAAACAAACCTTAAATTGTGGTTGGTCACAATTTAAAATATCGAATCTTCTTTCATGCATTGTTGGCTTACTGCGTAGAATTATGCTGATCTTCTAATTTCACCCGTCATATTTATTTATGGTTTTGAGCCTGGGGTATGATTTATTAATTTTATAGTGTAATTTAGGGGGGGATATATGGCTTTAAGATTGTTTGGAGAATCATCTGTCAATAATTCTAGAATAGGTCACAAGCACGCTATAAAAGGCATTGCCGAACAGAAAACGACAATAAATTCCAAAATTATTTATGATGGCAGTTTTGTTGGTTTGGCAACTGAAATTTTATAACCACAGTTTATTCAGGCTATTCCTACGAGGTTTAGGTCTCCTACTAACGATTTGTCTCATCTGTGATGTCCCTGATCAAATATTTAAAAAATAAAATCGTTTCTTTAATGCTTTCAGGTGGATTATCGAGAAAAACCGGTAGATTATCATTTGTAAAACTCACCGCCTATCCAGTGAAATTATCAAAAACTTATGCCCCGCTTTCGTTCATTTCACCCTATCTGACGTTATCTAAGCAGAGCCAAATAAGTGACGTCATCATAAGCATTGCATAGCAGTCACGTGCAAAATGACGCCATAAGCATTGCATAGCAGTCACGTTCAAAATGACGCGCTTAAAGAAAATTTGTCATAAATTTTTCGCATTGTGTCTAATTTTTGCATTAAAGAAATAGAACAATCGTTTGTTTTTCGAGTGAGATCGATTTATATATCATTTCGTGAACAACAAAAGCTATATTTTCACTTGTGGCTTCGCAACTCATGAAAATGTAGCTTTTGTTGTTCACTCAATGAAATATAAATCGATCTTACACTGAAACAAACGATTATCCTCTATCTATTTCCTCACCCGAACTACCGTGTAGGAGGTAAGTGGGCGTGGCCAGTGTTCCATCAGTTCCCAACAATTTCTCAAGGACCTTAAGAAAAGACTCGGACTAGACCGCACATCCACGAATTCTGATCAGAGTCTTCACAATGCTCTCCTAATGAAGGACAAGGTCGCTCGAGTCCTTGCTTTATGCTCAGGCATCATGTACATGAAATTTTCTGATCGCGACTGTACAACTGCCCAACTGAACCATTCATTTAGACAACAAATTAACCTTGACCTCCAACATCCATGCTTAGCATTGTTGTTGGTTTGGCAACTTAACGTCGTGACTACAGCTTATTTAAGCTGTAGTCACGACGTTTAGGTCGCCAACCAACTTTTGCTGTTTTGTTACACCCTACTGGTCATAAATCTTACAAAATATCACCGTTTGATATCTTAGTCGAACTTTTCTGTCCGAGAAAAGTGGGCGTGGCCAGTGGTATGTTAATTCTGTCAAATGCCATGCACTGGCTCAAATCTTATGCTCTTTTAATTCGTAGTTATAGTTTTATGTTTATTCCTTTCCTCTTTTGCAAAATTTTAGACTTGTCCAGATTCAAAGGTTTTGCAGACGAAAATTTAAAGCGGATTTAATTTTAAAAATAGCTATTCAATAAGGTAGAAAATATTGTGGATAAAGAAGAAAATTGCATGTTATAAGCAATTTCTTCTTTTTCTACAATGTTTTCTCAACTATAAAATCACGGGGGCGTGTAAAACCAGGGATTGATCGGGTTAACACTCTACGAAATCGCCAGGACTGTGACTGCAGTGATTATGGCATATGATTTGAAATCCGGACGTTATGATAACCGTGAACCTATGTGGGATAGCAGCTGGAGGCTAGAAAGGGATGTAGTGGTAGTAGTGGTGTAAGAAATACCAGGAATCCATTGTTAGGTGCTCCGACTGAAATATTTTTTATAGCGGCGTTAAGCCCCATTCAATCAATCAATCAATCATTCAATCATATTTCGCCTGCGTCATAGAACACGTAAGAATATGCTCTTTGAGACACAAAAATAGCTAAAACACGGTTGAACTTCGCAGCGATATAACTGAAAGATTGTTCAAAGCGTTATTTGTATCCAATATAAATAAAATTTTCATAACAATATAAAGATTTAATAAAAAGCAACAACGGCAACCCAAAATAGGTAACTTTCGAATCAAATATCTAATTTTAATCATTCAAATTTTAGCATTCGTCGAAAGTATAAGCGAATGTCCAATGTCTAATTTTAGAGTGAAACATTCAGAATTGATCTTTGGCGAATGTCTATTCGAGTGTGTAACCAAATTCCCACACGATCCGACCTTTTACACCCCCAAGAAAAAAGCTTTTGTAAACATTGGACAATGAAGAAATTGCTTGTAACAAGCAATTTCTTCATTATCCACAATGTTTTTTTTTTTTTCCAAAAATCAACAACAAAATGGTGTCGTCTGAAACTTCTTGACTTAGACTGGTCTAAAATTATGTCGTTTGGTAAAGAGTTAATGTCCAGTACGGGTGGTAGATAAAAAGAAAGTGTGTTTAAAAATGATTAATTGAATGGTTTATACCAATTCAAAATTTTAACGCCTGATTAGAAATTTAAACATAATCTTTCGAATGTCCTGCTAGCACCACTGCTTACGTTCAGAGGAATCTTTCGGAATGTCCAACAGCCAAAGAAGATCTATACACTTGTTTACGAAAGCCTTTTTGTCTAGCAAAGCGTCATCTTTGATAGCTTAAGTTAACAGACAAAATTTGGGGTCGTCTCAAAGTTCAACGAGTTCAAACTGCCATTGGAGGCTTAACCACTAAATCTATTAAATGCCTACGCAATAAAAAGTAGTTCTTATGTATTTCAGCAATGTTGCAAACTTTGCATGCAAGTTCATCTCCTAGGTATTTTAGCTCACTTAAACACATCGATCTTCAAAGACGGTGCAGATGATTATTTCAAATTATTGAAAATTCTAAAATATTTATCTCTTTAGGTAGAAAACAATTTGGAAATGAAGAAATTGCTTGTCACAAGCACTTTCTTCATTTTCCACATTGTTTTCCACAACTATTTTCTTGAGGTGCGTAAAAAGGAGGGATTGTGTTGGAATGGGGTAACTCCTTGATTGCTTTAACCTCGTTTCTTTATCATGATTACGTTTGACAAAGAAGACTATTAAACAAAACAATACTTTGCTAGCTTACACTTGTTTCATAATTCATTGAGTATTTGAAACAAATATCTGTTTGAGTTCACGTATACATGTAGACTGACATGAGATCTTGACACTTTATTTATTTTATAGATTTTCCCTAAGGAGATGTACGTTTAAACACTTTCCTACATCACTTTTCTAACATTTCATTAAAAAGAACCCTTGCATATCCAAAGAAAGCATAAAGCTTATAAACCTCTTGGTAGTGTAGGTCTTTTCATTGTTGTTGTATTTAAAATCGCCTTTAAATGTACTTGTTTATGGCTATAAAACGGTAACTTTTTTATTAGAAAATATCGAGATGAACAAAAAAGGATTCAAACAGCTCCTAAGTAAGCAATTTGTACGAAACCGCCAAAGTCATACATCAAACAGGGCAATGTGATTGATCGTAGACTGGACTGGAGGGTGCGACAAAAATCACACTGTATCTCCCAGCGAATTCATCATTACGTCTGTACAAAATAAAATCATTATAACTTAATTAAAGGAGAAAATTCGTTGAAACGGGGAGGGGATTTTTTTAATTCGTATCAAATAGTGAAAAGCATAATCATTTTTATGAATTGCAAAGAGAAATGCATGTACATATTCCTTCCTTATGTGAGATAATTAGTGCTAAGAAAGATATACAGTTTATGTTGACGATAGCCAAATATCTAATCGTAATTTGGCGACGATATCCCCGAAGACACAGACTAAATAAGCTGTAGTTACGAGATTTTTGTCCCCAAAACGACGCAATGTAATTTGTATAATTACGTACCTCTGCTTTTGCAGCACATATACTGTTGTTTTACCCATTTCCATACTATTCGAGTTTTACCACGTTTAACCCTGTCCTGTTCAATCT